>JANVCC010000037.1:20033612-20055531 GCA_025345505.1 Todiramphus chloris collaris | reverse complement strand
GCCACCCTATGTCTGCCACCCTGGCTGTGCCACACCATCTCTGCCACTCCAACTCTGCCACCCCAGCTCTGCTATCCTATCTCTGCCACTCCAGCTGTGCCAGGCGAGGGGCTAAGGAAACCCAGGCTGAGCTGCTCTCCTAGAAGCTAAAAAAGACCCCAGTGAGTTTTTCCCAGTTGGTTCACTCCGCAAAGCATCGTTCCTACGGAAGGCACTGAATTTTCCAGCCAGTTCACTGCGGAGGGATGTGCCCCTCCAGCTCCGAGGCGCGGGCAGCGGGGTGGCAGCTGGGGACAGCCTACTCCTGACTTCTGACGTGGCCGCAGAAAGGCTTAGCGCCCTAAGTCCTGTCTGAGAAGGAAGTTACTAAATTGGCATCGCAGGAAGACTTAAAGAGGCACAGTGCAGAAAGCAGATCCCGCCAGAGCCGGCGCTGGGTGAGGATGCGATGTCCTCGGGATGCCATCCGGGGAGCTGTCGCTTGTCCTGGGCAGGAGGTTGGGATCGTGCTTGCCATGAGTCAGAGGTGCCCGTGTCATCCCGGCTGCCAGCGTGGCACGGGTGGCAGCAGTAACAGCTGATGTTTGTCTCTGCCTCCTGACCCCTGTCACCATGCCGGGCAGGAGGAGACGGGGAGGTGGCAGAGGGAAGGAGCTGGCAGGAAGGAAAGTCAGCTCTAGGTCCATGGGAAAGCCTGGTGGAGGCTGCCAGCCCCAGGCTTTGCTCCTCTCTGCATTGCACGGGAGGGAGGGCAGGAAAGGAAAGGAAAATGCAGCCGTGAGGAGAATCACCTCCTGCCCCAGCTGGGCTCAGCCTTTGAGTCACCTCCATCCATCTCCTCTGTGTTTTCCTCCCTGTCTCTCTGCACCCCTCAAGGAAAAGGATGGAGAGATTGGGAAGGGATGGAGGGTGCAGGCTCTCCCTGCATGAGACCCAGAGGGTACCAAGTGATGCCATCAGTGACCCCCCAGCACGTGGGAAGAGGTGACTCCATGATCCAGCATTTCTCCCCAGCATTTCTCCTCAGTGGAGAAAAAGACAGCGCTTCTCCAAGGGGCCATAAGTAGAAGAACCCTCCTTGGACCCCAAGGTGCCCGTAGAGGAGCCGGGCAAGGTGGTGGGCAGGCCCCGACAGGCTCGGTCTGATCCCTGAAGTGTGTGCTCAGCCCCAACCCAGCAGCCAGATCAGCCGTGACCCATTTCAGCTTCAGCCTGCTGCCGGCTCATCCCAGAGGAAAGGGGACACGTGACCCTTTTTGGGGTCAGAGCATTCCCCTTCATCCCCATCCCTCCTCCTCCACCTCACTGCTGCTCACTGCAGCATCCTGGAGGAGCATCCAAGCTGAGTCCAAACAGTTCCCTTTCCCGGTCCTGGCTGTCAGGTTGGCTTTATTCACCTCCTTTTCTTGTTTGTTCTTTTTCATTTGTTTGTTTCCAGTTCCCCCTTCGGAAGTCGAATGACACCGTGTTAATCTGTAGCCCGACTCCTCCTGGGACTGGTGAGATTAATTATATTTTCCTCGTCGTCGGTGAATGGCTCGGCTCTAATTATGCTGGGAAGAGCTTTACTTAGGACTAACCCCTCCAGGGTGCTGGGGATCAGCTGCTCTGAGGAGCTGGTATTTAAGGTGCTGCCCCATGGATAATAGAACCATAGAATGGTGGGGGTTGGAAGGGACCTCTGGAGATCACCCAGTCCAACCCCCCTGCCAGAGCAGGAGCACCCAGGGCAGCCCACACAGGAACAGATCCAGGGGGGGCTGGAAAGGCTCCAGAGAAGGAGACTCCACAGCCTCTCTGGGCAGCCTGGGCCAGGCTCTGTCACCCTCACAGTGAAGAAGTTTCTCCTCATGTTGAGGTGGAACTTCCTGGGTTCCAGTTTGTGACCATTGCCTCTGGTCCTATCCCAGGGCACCCCTGACAAGAGCCTGGCCCCTTCTCCTTGCCCCCCACCCTGCAGAGATTTGTACCCATTGATCAGATCCCCTCTCAGGCTTCTCTTCTCCAGGCCAAACAGCCCCAGGGCTCTCAGCCTTTCCTCCCCAGAGAGATGTTCCAGTCCCTTCAGCATCCTCACAGCCTCTGCTGGACTCTCTCCAGTATTTCCCTGTCCCTCTTGAACTGGGGAGCCCAGAACTGGACCCAGCACTCCAGATGTGGTCTCAGCAGTGCAGAGCAGAGGGGGATGAGAACCTCCCTCGACCTGCTGGCCATACTATTCACCCCAGGAGCCCATTGGCCTTTTTGGCCACAAGGGCCCATTGCTGTCCCATGGAGAACTTATTGTCCATCAGGACTCCCAAAGCCTTTCTCCATGGAGCTGCTCCCCAGCAGGTCCCCCCTCGCCTGTCCAGGTCTCAGTGGAAGGCAGCGCAGCCACCCAGTACATCAGTCACTCCTCCCAGTTGGGCCAGCAGCAAACCTGCTGAGGTTCAACTCTAGCCCTTCCTCCACGCCACCGATGAAGACGTTGGACGAGACTGGACGCAGCACTGACCCCTGGGGAACACCAAGAGCTACAGGTTGCCCACTGGACTCCGTGCCACCGATCTCAACCCTGCGAGCTCTGTTGCTCAGCCCGTTCTCAGCCCACCTCACCGTCCCCTCTTCTAGCCCACGGTGAGCTTCCTGTAGCCGCGGAGAGAGCGACGGCTCTTGGCTGCTGCGGGAGATGTCAGAGGAAAGAAAGTGCTCTTTGGTTTTAATTGCTTCGAAGGAAATGGAGGAGAACCCTCCACCCGAGCTAAAAAACCCATTCCTTGAACGGGCTGGGGTTTCTGTGCCGCAGAAAACACCGTGCTCCGCTCAGACTGGAACAACTTCTCAGAATCCAATTTACTTGTCTTCGGTACACTGTTTTTAGCCTACTTTTCCTCAGGAAATGGGGCTTACTTTATGTGATTGTGCTGTTTATATATCTATATGCCATCACTCCCACACTAATAACTTTTGAACGTGTTGGCCAATTCCAACCCAAGCTGACAAGAGCGGTAGAGTTTTCAAAAATACTGAATTCTTACAAATTTAATGAAATCCGTGGGCGGGCACATATTTTTTTCCCCCACCAAAGGAAAGGCTGAGGAGTGAACTCAGCCATATTATTAGCCAGAAGAGAATACAAATGCACACAAACACACAGGCAGACACGCACCAGGGCTGCGATCAACCCTTCTCCTGGGTGCTGGTAAACCAGAGCTCACGTTGGTCTTAGACTGGGGCTATCACACCCCCTAAGCCCCAAAGCCACCGAAAGGAGCATCAGGATTCCTCCTCCAGTCCACCCGCTGCCTATTTTCTGTGCTTCTTCCCGTTTGGATGGTGGGATTTGGTGTGGGCACTGCAGGGGAGTGTTTACTTATGTAGAGGGTTTAAAATGAATCGAGGTAGTTATAAGAAAGCCTTTCTAGCTGGTTCTGTGCCTGTGAAAACTTGCTCTTGTCTGGTTCTACAAAAACCCTCATAAAGGGGAAGAGCTGGAGCTGGAGGATCGTGGGTTGCAGACACAGCAGCTCTCCTCACTCGCATGTTGAGGTCATAGAATCATAGAATCCCAGCCTGGTTTGGGTTGGAAGAGACCTTTCAAGGTCATCTTGTCCAGTCTCCTGCAGGGAGCAGGGCCATCTGCAGCTAGAGCAGGGTGCTCAGAGCCCCGGGCAACCTCCCCTGCAATGGTGCCAGGGATGGGGCAGCCACCACCTCTCTGGGCAGCCTGGCACAGGCTCTCCCCACCCTCAGCACCAACAATCTCTCCCTTCTCTCCAGCCTGAATCTCCCTCTTGGAGTTTCAACCATCCCCCCTTGTCCTGTCCCAACAGGCCCTGCTCAGAAGCCTGTCCCCATCTTTCTGCCAGGCCCCTTGAAGCCCTGCAAGGTCCTGGGGCCTCTCCTCTGCGCAGCCAAATTGCAAACCCAAGACACCCTCCAATTCCTCAGGGCTGAGCCCACCTAATCCCACCCACCCTGATTTGTCTCTTCCTTGATAAGTTTTTTTTTGGGGGGAGGTCTCACCATAAACCATGACCACAGGCAGCCAAACCCCCCCGTCACGGCTGCCAGCTGCGGTCGGTGACCCAGCACCGATGCCCGGCGCGCTGGGGTCCATCCGTGCCCGGCTGGCGCGGGCAGCGAAGAGGCAGCGGATCAATACAGGGCTTTCCACCGCACCAGCAGCCCTCGTGCACCGGGGGCGATGGTTGTGCCACAAAAAATGGCCAAGCCCTGAGGTCCCGGTGCTTTCTCCCTTCCTCACGGGGTCTAGTCAAGAACAGACCGGTTTGGAGTGGGAACAGTGGAGGGGGTGGGTGTCAGGTTGGTCACGGAGCATTTTCTGGTGGCCCCAGGTTCAGCTTCTGACGGAGCATCCTTGAAGCAGTGTGCTTCGTTTCATTTCCTTCCTGACTGAAGGGGTCCTTGGGTGGTCTCCAAGCCCCACAGCTTCTCTCTTCCTCCATGCACGTGTGTGGTCATGGGCTGCACCCTCCCACCCAGCTCTCCAGCAGACCTCAGGACCATGTTACCTTGGGTGATACAGGAGAGGAAGGTACTCCTGGAGAGAAAGGTACTCATGGAGAGGAAGGTATTCATGGGGAGGAAGGTATTAATGAAGAGGAAGGTATTCATGGGGAGGAAGGTATTTATGGGTAGGAAGGTATTCATGAAGAGGAAGATATTCATGGGGAGGAAGGTATTTATGGGTAGGAAGGTATTCATGAAGAGGAAGATATTCATGGGGAGGAAGGTTATTCATGGGGAGGAAGGTACTCATGGAGAGGAAGGTATACATGGAGAGGAAGGTATTAATGAAGAGGAAGGTATTCATGGGGAGGAAGGTATTCATGGGGAGGAAGATTATTCATGGGGAGGAAGATTATTCATGAAGAGGAAGGTATTCCTGGGGAGGAAGGTATTTGTGGAGAGGAAGGTATTGATGCCCTGGCATTCCTATCTCATTTGGTTTTTTTCCCTTCTCCTCTCTCATAATTAGAAGGCAGAACATGATATGCCAAGAGCTCACTGAGCATTTCCAACATGGAGTGGGAGGCACATCTCTTCCAACCCCCACTCTCATGGCTTTCCAGGACCACTGCCACCTAAGACGCTCAGGTTCTCAGATCCAGCATCCCACAACAGACCAGAGCTCCGCGTTCCCAGGATTCAGGCCTCTCTATCGAGACATTCACATCCTCAGATCACAGGGAAAAGCTCTGGTCTCTCCTCTGCTCTGCAGTCTTCTTCCTACCTGGCAAGCTAGTGGGATTTTTACCGTATTTTGGGTTTTTTTCCCAAAGCTTTGACAACGATCTGTTACAACATCAGCTCAAAAACATCATCAAGCCCAAATATGCTCCCAAAGCAGGCCTGGGAGTCTCATTCACATTGCAGATAAGTCATCGGCAGACGTGCTGATAAAGAGTTCAAGTGTGACTCTGCATACAAATCATCCAGACCCAACAATTCATCCAGCACAGGCCACGGAGGAGGTACCTGGGTTTTTCCCCTAACCCCAGCCCTTTTTTTTCCCCCAGTCTGGCTGCTTTAGGCAGCTCTTGCTCAGAAGCCAGAAAGGAATGACCACGCTCTGTTAAATCAACCCTAAAAAGTCATACAGAGAGCCCTGAATTCCACAGAGGAGCTTTCCCTCCTTGGCTCACCTCTTGGCCGGGAGCTTGCCTCAAGTCACGAAGCTCCAGGAGCGTTCTGGGAACCAGCTAGAAGGCATCTGAGTTGGCCCCGAGCTGGGAGCTAGACCCTATTTCAACCTAAATCAGACACGACCCCTTCGCCCTCCTTCCTCCTACTTGTTTTCAGCTGGATCAGATCCCTGTTCTGAATCACTGAGCAGTTCCGTGATGGTTACACTCAGCCTGGGGAGTGGAGGCTCCTTGAGGCTCACAGGGATTATTTGGGCACCCAGACCTGCTGCTTTTGAGCAGAGCTCCAGGCAGGGAAAATCCTCCCCAGGCATCAGCTGCAGGCAGTGATTTGACCGCTTTTCCACTCAAAACCTCTTTTGGGAACAGAAATAGCTGGGAATCCTCCCAGCACCCGCCAACCCTGGGATGGCTCCTCTCGGCTCTTAAGTCAGACAGAGGATACGGGCAAAGAACATCTCGGGAGCTTTTCTGCTAAGGTATCATCTTGCTTATTGAAGAGGCTAAGGAGAAACGGGGTAGACAACCCAGTATTTCCTAAGTGACAGCTATCAGCCCGCGAGCCCCACGCCGTGACCCGCAAGTGCAGTCCCACCATGCTGCAACCACCCCCTTCGCTGCCCTGGGTGACTGTGCACGGACTGGCCGGCTGCTTTGGGAAGACCACGCATCCAAAGACCACACAGGAGTTAGCAGAAGGACAATTCAACCTGGATCCACCCTGTTCTGCACACCGCCCATGACGCTTGGGCGAGCCCAGCATCTTGGCTTTCCAGAATGCTTCCTGCCCCCAGGGTCCAGGTAGCACCGACCCCTGCCTGCACCAGCAGATGCCCACCTCAAGGCTTGCCAACCTCCAGCAGCCTCCTCAAAACACCCTCATGAGCACCTACTCCCGCGAAAAAGTCTCATCCTTCTTCTCCCATCAAACCGCGGCTGCCGGGGTGGGACCCCTGCCGAGATGCCACGTCGGGACAGGGACCACCTTACCTGGACGCCGCGATCTCCGCTTTCTGCTTGGCAATGGTGGCCGCCCGCTCGGCCGCCTCCACGGCCCGATCCACCTTCTCGCGGATCTTGCTGGCCCGCAGCGGGATGAGGTTCTTCCTCTTGCCGCTGACCAGGATGTTCTGCTTGTACTTGCCCTCCTCCTTGGTGCCGTCGGGGAAGGTCATGCAGCCGTAGCCGTGGCGCTTGTTGTTGGCCCATTCTCCCTCGTACTTCAGCCCATCCGAGCGCTGGCTCACCCCAAAGCCCGACCTCTTGTCGTTCTTCCACTCGCCGACGTAGATCTCGGTGGTGGTGGCGTCGATGTCGTCTTCGATGACGGAGAGCTCGGCTTCACCCTCGCCCAGGCTGATGGTGGAGTTGATGTCGCTGGCGGTGGAGCTGACCGTGCTCATCCCAGCCTCGCTCCGGAAAGAGCTCTGCTTGCTCCGCTGGCTGGCCAACGAGCTCTTGGACTCGGACTTCCGGAGCTTGAGCCCGCTCAGCAGCGACCGCCGGAAGATGCCCTTCTTCTTGCTCTTGAGGATCTCGGCGTCGCTGTGGGCCATGAGGACGAAGCCACCCCGGGAGACGGCGGGGCTGCCGGCCACCGCCGGCGAGGAGTCGGGGTGCAGCGCCGTGCCGTTGGTGTGCTCGCTGCGCAGGGAGTTGATGGACGTCCTCAGGGGTGACCTGATAACCGCAGCCATGCCGTAGGGAACGCTCTGCCGGACGCCGTAACCCTGGCGCATCCCTCCGACCCACTGGCCCTGGTACGTCCCTGGGAAGAGGAGGCAAAAACAAAGAAGGGTTTCATGGCGTGGCATCCCGTGGACCACTCACGGCATCCAGCTCCGCTGCGAGCCCTTTGTTTAGCAGGAGGGGCAAAGTGCAGCTCTGGGTCCTGATCCCATCTCCTCAGCAAGGGTTGTAATGATGTGCTGGGGGAGGGGAAAACCACCTTGGGCTTGGATTGAAGGGATGTGCTCCGGCTGCAGCACGGAAATACCAGGAACCAGCCCTGGCACGCGCCCGCAGCAAGCGATGCTTCGAGGAACAGCCCCTTCCAACAAGCCCTAATGTGGAAGGGAGCGGGGAGACGGGGTAAGGGAATCGTTATCTGGGAAAAGATCCCATTCCCACCCTTACTGCTGGCAGGGATCAAAGGGGATGGTATATTACCATGCATTTATTTCTACACACAGAGCCCTTCATCCGGCACGTAGCGGAAAGGAGCATCTCTCTCAGAAATACAGGGGAGAGTTCCATTTGGTTCTCCTCGGAAACGTGCCCCTGTTTTAACTCCTACATTTGCGTGGGCACTTACTGGAGTTGCTTAACTGGTCGGTAGTGGGATGGAACACACATGGGACCTCGCCACGGTGCTGGGAGTGGAGGCACAACAAACCCACCCTGGCAGGGAAGAGCATGGAAATACGCGGCCGTAACCTGCCCCGGGTTTATAATCTCTTCCCCTCCCAGAGCACGGTGATGGCCACGCTTTCATCCCAGCCCACTGAACCGTGGGCAATGTTTTTATTCTTAGGTCAGCTTCATTTCTTTCTGGAGCAGCTCGAGACGCGGCGATTCGCTGCCCACCGATGCCCTCCCCGGGGGAGGACAGTTCCTCCCTCGCCTGGCACTGGTGCCGCTGGGATGCTGCAGCCAAATCCCAGCCCGGGGCTGCCCTCCTGCCTCCCATCCCCAGCCGGCGATGCAGAGAAGAGGGGACGGGTGCAGGCAGCCCCTTGTAGCATCAGGACCTCCCTTCGCGCCGGCCCCGCTCCCGCACGCCAAGGGAGTCTTAAAATAGACCCGCTGAAGCAGTGAACCCTGGGAGAAGCAAACCCAAGTGGCCTCAACAAAAGGATGGAGGCTTCCCAGCCCCTCTCTGCACAAGGTGCTCTTTGCCCTATAGCAACCAGGCTGTGATCTGGAGACGCGAGCAACACAACGGGTTCCCCCGAGCAGGATCTCTGGGCTGCAAAAAAAGATTGTTCCCCGAGACATCTCTGTCTCGCTGCAGCGGTTTTCCTCTCAGCATTTTCAACTGTTCTGGTTGGAAGAGAACTTTAAGGTCATCGAGTCCAAGGGTCCCCCCAGCACTGCCAGGGCACCACTGACCCCTGTCCCTCAGCACCACAGCTCCACGGCTTGGAAACCCCTCCAGGGATCACGGGGACTCCCCCCCTGCCCTGGGCAGCCTGGCACAGCCCTGGACAACCCTCCAGGGGAACAAATTGTTCCTCAGCTCCAACCTAAACCTCCCCTGGGGCAACTTGGGACTGGTTCCTGTTGTCTGATGGCTTGTTTCACGTTTTCCAACAGCAGAAAGGATTATTAAAACAGCCCGTGCTGACCATGCCCATCACCAGCCCAGATAAACCCCCCTCGTGGGATCCCAGCCCTACATGCAGCCTTTTGCTCCATTTAATTCCTCATCCTGCCTCCAGGACTCCATTAGAGGTTCCACCACCCGGTCCCCAGGGATCAGCAGCAGCTCTGGAGATGGGTCTGGGCTGGAGCAGCTCACGTTGACCCCAGGAACCACATCCCGAGAGGGTGAAACCAGCAGCCAGGCACGTTTTGGGGTGCATCTTATCTAACAGCCACCACTGGGCATCCTTCCCAGGGCTCCAATGCAAGCAACCCCCCAAGGTGCTACACTGTCTGAGTGACAGCCTTCTGCACCCCAAAAAAATGACAGCCCCAAGCTGGGGGGACCTGAAGAAAACTGCCTCCGAGAAGGGACAGGGAGACGCAGGGCCAGGCGGGCAGGATTTACTGAGGGTTTATAGGATTAGCACTGGGGGGGAGGCAGGGCACTGGGATTACAGCAGGCACCGTCAGGGCACAGCAAGGAGGTGGTGACAGTGCCAGTGGGCAGAAGGATGGGGAACAAGCAGCAAGGTGGCTGGTAAACGGCTCGGAGGAGCCACCAGACATGTCCTGCGGTTGGGTGTGAGCAGTGAGCCTGACTTGCCCCACTGCAGTCCACTTTGGTGTCCCCAAGAATAGGCAACAAGCAATGCTGTGTGCCCACGGCTCTCCCCGTGCCCAGTGGCACCCTGGAATGGTGCCTGAGCCAGGGGAGAGCCCACCAAGCTATCTGTCCATCCCCTGCAGAGCTGGCACCACAGAATCAGAGAATCATCTGGGTTGGAAGAGCCTTTTCAGATCATCAAGTCCAAGGGTTCCCCCAGCACTGCCAGGGCACCACTGACCCCTGTCCCTCAGCACCACAGCTCCACGGCTTGGAAACCCCTCCAGGGATCATGGGGACTGCCCCCCTGCCCTGGGCAGCCTGGCACAGCCCTGGACAACCCTCCAGGGGAACAAATTGTTCCTCAGCTCCAACCTAAACCTCCCCTGGGGTAACTGGAGGGTGTCACTGTCCTCCTGGCTGGGGTGTCTCTGAGGATTGCTCACTGATGGCCACCAAAACATCTGGCCACCTTCACGGCCACCAGCAGATCAAGAGAGCAGCCTTCCAAGGACCGGAGTTCATCCGTCTGTCCTCGCCAAGCAGCACTCCTTCCTTCACCTGACTTCAGCACGTTTTAAACCCTTAAATAACCCAGGATTTGGCCACCAAGGCCGAAGGGTCTCAGAGCCACCCGATCTGCATTGCTAAGCACCATCACCTCCTCCCCTTGCACTGCTCAGCTTAACCTCTGCCCCCTAACATCTGCAGATCTATGCACAAAGCTTAAGCTCACAAGGAGCCGGGAGACTCTTCCTCCCTGCAGAAGAAACAAGATTTAAAGCTTTTTCCACTCCGCATGCCAGGACGGACCAGTGACAGCTGCTGCAGAGCTGGGCAGCTGGAGAGGGAGCGGGCACTGGGAAGTCCGTGCGCTGAGGACGGCAGGATGCGGCTGGGGGTAAAGGGATGAGCACGTCTGGTGCAATAGGTCCCCAGGCTGATCAGCAGAGGTGCTGGATGGAGGTACTCAAGGGCTTCAGGGAGCTGAGCACCTCCTGGGATCGGAGCAGAAGAGGAGATGTCCTCTTTAACTGTCTGCAAGAGGGGAGCGTGTCTGGGTGGGGATGGGAAGCAGGGAGCAAGCCAAGGCCACTGCAGTCCTGGCCACAAGCTGATTGTGTTGCCCAAGCCAGGGCCTGGAGCATCCCTGTGCTGGGGCAAGGCTGAGAGCCCTGGGGCTGTGCAGCTGGAGAAGAGCAGCCTGGGAGGGGAGCTGAGCAATGCTGATCCAAGAGGATGGGGACAGACTCTGCTCAGTGGTGCCCAGCGACAGGACAAGGGGCACCGGGCACCAACTGGAACCCAGGAGGTTCCATCTGAGCAGGAGGAGAAAGTTGTTTGGTGTGAGGGTGTGGGAGCCTGTGCCAGGCTGCCCAGAGAGGCTGTGGAGTCTCCTCTGGAGAGGTTCCAAACTTGCCTGGACCCTGCGCTGCTGGGCCCCTGCTCTGGGTGACCCTGCTGAAGCAGGGGGGTTGGACGAGGTGATCTCCAGAGGTCCCTTCCAACCTCTGATATGCTGAGATTCTGAGATTCCATGGAAAAGAGGCAAAGTCACTGCGACAGAGGAGAACGTGCCAATCACTTCCCCCCAGCCATGCAGGTCACTCTTCTGGATGCCTCCAAGATGCCACAGATATCCATCCCACTTCTGTGTGGCCTTGTGGCCCTGGGCAAAAAGGACCAAGAGCAGCCAAGAAAGTCTTGGACACGGGAAGAAAATCCTCCCGAGCCAGGCAATTTGTGACCGACTCCGGTAACAGAACCGAAGCAGCAGCCACTTCTGAGCTGTAGCTCTTTCTTTCCCATCAATATTTTTCCAAAGCATTACTTGCACGAGATTAATGGGGAGATTGCATCAGGGAAAAGAGAAAAGAACTGAAGTCATCCCCAAAGATGGATCGGTGAGAATATTCCTCTTTCGAAAGAGAAGGGGCTGCAGGACAAAGGCGGAACGTCAGATGGGATGGAAACGTGGAGAGAAGGAAATGGGCAATGGAATCATTGGCCACTTTCACTTGTGTTCTGCATCCTGGGGTAGGCTGGGTTCTTTTTTGGCTGGCTCCCCTGGGAGCAAGGCTGAAACGTTTCCAAAGGGCTTTTAGAATTCCTGCAGGAATTTCCACTGCCTTGAGGAGAGAGTGGAGCCCTGGGCTGGGCTGAAAGCAGCAAGCAGGAAGTCGCTGACCTCCAAGCATCATTCCTGATGCTCCGGCAGAAGATGATCTGTTCTGAGAAACGACAAGTACCAAAAAGTAATCTAATTTGTCGCAGTTATTCAGCGCTTTCTCAGCATTTGGCTCAGGCAGCTGAAATCCATTCCGGGCAGAGAGCAGAGAGTCTGCAGGGCTGCTCCTGTCGTCCCCAGAACACCCAACTCCCTCCAATCAGGGGTTGCCCCTTGAAGAATCGGGAAGGAGAAGCCAGAGGCGAGATGCTGGGTGAAACCTCCCGGGTTCCCTGCTGGGGATGGGGACAACGCGGTGGCACTCCAGCAATTCTGCTGGCCGGTGGGAAGGCTGATGAGCTCCTCTTTGCAAAGCTCTCCGGGAGGATCTGAGGCGTTCTGAACACACCAGGAAGACCGACGGGTTTCTCTTCGGTTCCTTGGTTTTGCCCAAGAGTTTCTGGAGGAGATTCCTGGGGATGGGGGAAGGAGGAGAGCCAGCTCCGTCGCCAGCTCATCCCCCTGGAGTAGAGCTGCTGTGGTGGGGCTCACGTGGGTCCAGGATGACAGGAGGATGCTGCTGGGTCTTGCAGATGGGGGTCTTTACCATGACTGGGAAGAGGCAACCAACTCCTGGCTTGCTCTTCCCCCGTTGCTCTTCCTGCTTACGAAGAGAGGGTGAAGATGCCCAGGGGAGGTTGGTTTCCAGCCAGACAAGCAGCGCCAGGAGCTCCCTGAGGGCAATAGATGGATTTTGAACGAAGCCCCAAGGGATGAAGATGAGCTGCTCACAGCCCCACAACCTTCGCCGGGCTTCCCTTGGCCCTAGGTGGGATCACGCACTCGGATATAGACCCGATCCATCTTCGCCGTGGCACTGGAAGGAGTCGAGTCAGGATTCTGGGGGTTGGAACAGCTATATTTTCTTTCCTCCCTCTGCCCGTACCCAAGGCATTTTGGCTCCAGTCCAGGAACACCATTAAGCACAAGCTTTCCAGACTGCAGGCTGCTCACAGGCTTTTCCCAAACCGAGACGGCCGGTCCCGTGTCCTGCAGGACGAAGCCCTTGGCAACGCACAGGGGGTAAAAAGCAGGCGGGGAGGTTTGCACAGCCCTGCCCTGCCTCGCCCCAGTTTCTCGTACGGAGAAATTCAAGCGGTTATCTTGGCTGTCACAAAGTGTTTTGAGGCCTGCAGACACACATCTATCATTATCCCAACGTGACCTCGGAAGAGAATCAAATGCTTAGAAAAACCTTCCTTACCCAAACCGACGCCGAGTTAAAAAATAACATAACTAACCCACCACCATGGGTCAACGCAAGGTATTTCCAGGTTAGCTACAACAATCAGAGTGCAGGAGCTCCCCAGGCTCCCACAGACCGTAACAGCAGCAGGTTTCAAAAGGCAGGCTTCTCTGTAGCCTCCATCCCATCCTTGAAGAACACTCTCTGTGCCTCTGACCATCACCAAGCCAGGCTGAGAACACTCCCCATGCCTCTGACCATCACCAAACCAGGCTAAGAACACTCTCCATGCCTCTGACCATCACCAAGCCAGGCTGAGAACACTCCCCATACCTCTGACCATCACCAAACCAGGCTGAGAACACTCTCCATGCCTCTGACCATCACCAAGCCAGGCTGAGAACACTCTCCATGCCTCTGACCATCACCAAGCCAGGCTGAGAACACAGTCAGATGTTTCTGCCGTGGCTGCTAATTTGCCAAAAATATGCTCTGGTAACTGCTTACACAGGGGAAGAAATAAAGTATGGGTTTCTGAGTATGCAAATATAATCTTGCAGGCAGAAACACGTGATGGATGTTAGTCATGTTGCTTTAATGCGAGGCTGGGTACAGGCAGACACGATGGGCAGAGTGAGGTCCAGGCATCCATGGGGTAGAGAAGGGGGAGAGGGAATGGACAAGGAAGAAGAGCAGAGAAGAGAGGAAAAGGAGAGGACGAGAGCAGAGCTCTCAACGGGCTGTTTTGCTACTGCCTGGGTGCTGGGAAGCATGGAGTCTGTTGCTGGGGCTCAACAAATATCCCCTGACAGAGTTGGCACCTCACTGGGCACCTCTGCAGCAGCAAGAGCTGGGGGCTGGAGAGAGGAGATGAATTTATCCAGCTTCATGCCAGGGAGCTGCCTCCTCCTCCTCCTCCTCCTCCTCCTCCTCTGTGGGTGCAAATAACTCCGGCTGAAAGACCACAGAACGGGGACTGCTCGGCCGGTCTCCGTAGGGAACATCAGCTGAAAGGCAGGCTCCTACATGGTGAGAATGCTCATCTGGGGGGGCAGGAGCCCCCTCAGAAACACGGGGAGTCCTTTACACCCTCCTTGTCACGATGCCTGCTCCAGAGGTCCTTTGCAACCAAGAGGGCAGTCGGACGAAGCTCCTTTCCTCACCGGCAAACATCAGCGTGCGTCGTGGTAGAGCAAAGGCTGCTGACGTTTGCGCTCACAGATGGGAAACCGAGGCACAGAGCGAGACGGAAGGACAAGCTCCTCCGACAAAACGAGGTGCGGGAGCAACCTACAGCAACCCCAGAGGCAGGGAATGGGGAAAAGCCCCGGAGCCGATGTCCTAGCGCTGAAGACAAACCCCAGCTGCAGGAATGAACCCTTACAATGTCAAGGAGAAGCCACTCCAGGGAAATCACGGCTGGAAACTCAGCTCGGCCAACACCGGCGAGAGGAGCATCTCCCCACGTCCCACGTTCTGGTCTTCCCAAGAGCTGGAAGCGCTGGGTTTGCAGAAGCTGGGGAAAGTCAAGGGAGGTGATGCTCCTGGTGAAACGGGGGGTTTGGTTTTGCCCAGGGTAGCTGAATCCCTGCGGATTCAGCCACCACCTAGGGCTGAAAAGCGGGATGAGGCTTTAGCCCAAGGGGTGCGAAAGACATTACCGTATCGCTTAGCATCTTTATTCCAGCTAATGTGCTCCTCTCACAAAGCAGAGTGAAATCGGGCTAATGCTCAGCCCCTTAATCCTCCAGCTCTCTAATCCTCATCGCAAACTCTCTCATCTCACCCCATTTCTCAGCAGAGCTCACCGGAGTTAAGGGCTGATTCTCTAGAGCTCGCAGACGGCCCCGCGTGCCGGGTCTTGGTGGGGGGGGAGGCTGTGTCCCTCGTGGGAGATGCTCAGCCTCATCCCATGGGGTTGAGCTCCCCAGGGACTGGGGGACATGAAGCTACACCAGGAGCGGGGATGGTGCGGGGTGAGACTCGGCGACCGCGGGGCTTATTTATTTCCTGTGAAATAAATGATCAGTCCCTTATTCAGTCCACGAAAACACTCTGCAGACCCAAAGCGATGCCCTGAGCAGGAAAACGTATCTTTAGAGTGATCTCCTTGGTGTGAATATCTGCAAACTTAGGGACCTTGCTCCGGCTGTTCACTCATTCATGAAAATTCATGATGCTCTGCTGTACATTAAGAGCAAGTGGAACCTCTTCAGGGAATCAGTTGGGGAAAGAAGTGGCTTGTTCTGAGGGAAGGCTCACGCATCGACTGCCATCTTTTTTAAGAGTTTTTGATTCAAAGGCCAGAATCTGTCTTTGTCGAGCTGATATCAAAGCCCCAAATATAAACACTCGCCATTCAAGTGTTGGGTTGGGTTTTTTTTTTCACCAAGCTCCCCCATTTCGTTAACAAATGCTTTATAAACAGCTTATGGAAGAGGCAAACTGGCAACCAGACTCTCCCAGAACTATTGCAAACTGCTGCAAAAAAAAGATATCCTTTCTCGGTCAGGATTTCAGGCGATGCCAAAGCCAGACCCCAAACAGGAAAAAAAAAAAAACCTGCCAAATCTCCTGAGACAGAGACAAAACACAGTGTTGGCCCCTAGAAGAGCATCGCCAACCCCATCCTGCCCAGCTTCTCTATCTGCAAGTCGTGCAGATTAATGCAGATCGTTCATCTCCATCAGCCTTACCTGGCTCATAGCATGCCAAATTAATCAGGTTCATCTTAAAACCAAGGCATTTTTAAGCAGAAGGCATTTTTAGCTCTCGTCTGCTGAGTTCCAAGCTTGTAAGAATGACTTTCTCTGCAATAGCCTGGGTGGAAACCTTACTTCAAAAATGAAGCTAAAAAGCTTGCAAAATCACATGATTCCACAAGCTGGAGCTTCAAGGAAAAAAAAAAAACCAACAAAAAAAACACACCAAAAAAAAATGTTCAGCTACAGGAGCAGATGTCACCCAACCACGAGGAGCCCCATGGGATATCAAATCACATGCAAATACCCTGAGATTTGCATCAAAGGCCATGAGAAACCCACCCCAGCGTGCCCAGGATGTGAAAAGCGCGCTTTGGGACTCCAGTCACCCTCTGCTATGGGTCAGGGAGAGGTGTGGAAGGGTCCCTGAGGTCGGGGTCCTATCCCATCCCCTGGAGCATCACGCTGCTGGATAACGCACTTGAGAAGACGGAGCGAGGGTCTAAGCCTGTCTGGCCATTTCAATCTCATCTATTTTTTTTTCCCCAGGGTCAAAATCTTTCTTCTTCTGTCCTGAGCTGTACCTAAAACTAAGCAGCGTGTTCCAGGGAGACAAGTAATTACCATGAGTTCATATCATTTATTTTTAACGGCGCCGGTCAGAATCTTCCTTTCGGATTTGGATTCATTTTTCCCCGATGTTTCAGTTGCTGCTGCTCCCCCTCTAACCACGGCTGCGCCGCGAGCATCTCCCGTACCAAACCTACACAGCCAGACGCTGCATAAACAAAGTTCAGAGCATCCTGGGTTTTAATTATCAGGTTCTTAGGGGGTTGTGAGGATCGGCTACGGCTGCGTCTGGATTCCGCAGGAACCGGGAGGACGCGGGATCGGGGCGCGTTTGTATTTGCTCGTTTCCACCCACCATTTAAAGTGCATCAACAATTCCTTCCTGGCAGCAAAATAAGACGAGAGCTGATAACTTCTAAGGTAATTCTGACATCCGCGCTATGAATAGACCGCATGGAAATGTGCCCTCGCGAGCTGCTTCCCTGCAGCTGGAGAGGAACCCATGAAAAACCCCGCTACGGAGCGAGGCACGAGGCAGCCCCGGGTGATGCCGCTGCCTGATGCCACCACCATGGTGGTGGTCCATCCAAAACCGCTTCTCGGCTTAGGCGAGGGGGATGTGGTCCCTTCCTGGCCAGGCAGGTCCCCCCATGGCATCCTCGCTCCATCCCCCCCAGAGCGACCCTTTCCACCAGCAAGGGGCCTGCTTGTGCAAATTAATCCATGGTTTTCATCTCCTCGACCACTGCAAAGCCATTCGGTTGGGAGCTCCCGGTGCCCCTGCATGGAGCTGCCACGGCTCCTGCCTGGGCACAACAGGCTGCGAGAGAGCCCGCACCAGTAGCTCCCACCGCGCCGCTTCCCTCTCCCCATCGCTTCCAAAGCACGAAAATTTCCCAGCCCGGGCCAAGAAAACCCACTTGCCTACTCACACGGTGCTAACAATGAAAACACTAATTATATTTCACTCACCTATCAAAGGGATGATTCATTTAGGCGAGTGGGCACGGAGGATTACACAAGATGAACACCGCGATGCTCCCGCCCGCCCGCCCGCCCGTTTTGGGGTAGCCCTCCTGAGAAACAAGGGTGCCTGGAGCATGTGGGCACCCGGGATGGGGTGAGGGGGTGGCAGCAGGAGGGACCTGGGAGAGGGGCTGGTCCCCTCCCCAAGCCCCTGTTGGGTCTCAGATCTAAGATGCTTAGCTCGGGAGAGGTGGAGGGAGGAGAAAACCAGCTTTGGCAGGGATGGAAAGGGCAGAAGCAGGTTTGTGGCTTCCTTCATCCACCCCCACGACCAAGGATTCGGCAGCAAAACCCACGCCCAAAGCAGAGCCCCAGGATTCCCCTGCAGTTACAACTCAACCTGTCCCCAGGGTAAAAAATCACTGAGTATTTCCGAAGCATCCGTGGAGTTACAGAAAAGCAGGAACCGCCTCAGATGCCTCCTGCTCTCCAGGCCTGATGGGGAGAGGGTCTCTGATGGGACATCTCCAACCCTCTCCTCCAGACAGGTCCCACCAGCTCCAGCACGGGCGATGGCTCACATCGCTGCTGACCCGGGTGGATACAGCCCGGATGGAGGGAACAATCCTGCTGGGCTGAATCGGCCCCAGCAACCCCAGCATCTGACTGGAACCATCAGCAGCAACCCAGTTTATGTAATATCAGAGTGTTTGCGGGTGGGGGCAGGACTTTTTGGCACAGAAGGATACGGACGTGTCAGCAGCATCGTGGGTTGGGGGGGAGGGGGGCGGTGTCGGTGCGAGGGGAGAGGGAGACGCGTGCCCAGCGTCGCGCGGGAGCACCGGGGAGGTTTGGCAAAGCGTGGGCTTCTAGGAGGTGGAATGACCAGAGCTTTGAGTCGACGGGCACGTCTCGGGGAACTGGCGCATCCTTGGGTCAGCCAGAGATGCGGGGCCGGCGGCGGGGCCGGGGGGCAGCCCGGGTGCGTGGCGGGGTCCGGGAGCGGAGGGGCGAAGCGGCGTCTGGGCGCGGGGAGGAGAGGAGAGGCGTGGGTGCGCGGCGATGAGCCCGTCCGCGTGGGAGGTGTGAGCTCTGCAGAGCTGCGCGGGCTGCGGGCGTGCGGGGGGTGGAGGAAGAAACCGGTGCCCGCGGGCGTGGGCACGTGGCAGGCGTGAGTCCCCCGGAGTCCGTCGGGCACCCAGGGAGGCTGGAAGGGTGGGTGGCAACACGTCTCGGGCTGCACCCCGAGCCCAGCGCGCCAACACGTGCGTGCCGGTGATGCCAAAGTCTCGCTCGCCGAGGTGGCGCTGGCACTGGCGACGCTGGCGGGACATCAAGAGTTGCCCTTACCCGCTGTGGTGCAAGGAAGTGGTGAAACCGGAGCGAACCCCGTGAATTCTGGAGGATCTCGCTTCCCCGGCCTCACGGCGCATTGAGGGGCCCATCCCCTAGCCCTGCTTGATGTGCTAAAAAAAATTTTTTATATATATATATATATATATATGCAAGGGATGAATATTTATCTGTGGGTGGCAAGTGACAGATGCTGGGGCGAGGATTCTAGGATACTTCAGTTGATGAAGGTAATAACTTGAATAGATTAATGAGAAACATCCTTCCCAACGGTTGCCTCCCCTGTGCCACGGCTACGCAGCCGCCCTCCCAGCAGAGCTCCTGCGCGCACCGGCTCCTCGGATCCCAAGTTTGGGGTGAGAAAGGCTGGAGATGCCCAACTTTGGTGTTTTCCAGCCGGAACGGTGACGGGCAACCGGCAAAAGGCCCGTGGACTTGCGACGGAGTTGGTGAAAGTGCAGTTTCATGGGGGGAGGGCTCAGTCAGTCCAGCAGAAATGGGGGCAAAGGCGGTGTGGAGGAGCCCGGTCGGGGCGCGCAGCCCGTCCCCGCTGCCGGCAGCAGGATGGGCTGGGCCACAGGTACCATGGCTCTGCGCTTCCCCAGCACGGCCGTCTCCTCCTCCTCCTCCTCGGACGGTCGGTAGAGTCCCCGAGGGGACCATTGTGCTACAGGCCCTGCCCTGGTCTCCTCCTCATCCTCTCACCTCCTCCCAAAGCGCTGAACCACGCCACGCAGCTTTTCGGTCCCCAAACCCTGAGAAGCCAGGCCTGGCCTGACAAGATGGAAGAAAAAGCTCTTTTTTTTTCTAGTAGCTTCTCAGAAAGGGGGAAAAGGCTGGTAAACCTCCCCCCCCCCCACCAAAGCCACCTCCCCTCCCCGACGTGGAGATGCTCCCCAGGCTTCCCGAAGACGCCGCAGCCCAGGGACAAGCGTGCTGGGGCCAGGGCCATCCCTGCATCGCCCAACCCCTGGAGACCTGTAGTTTGGAGAGACTTCTGTCTGCCTTCCTGCAAAGCTCCCCGGCAGGGGCTGGGTACCGAGGAGGGGAGCGGGGCGATGGCACCCACGTTGGGAGCAGGCAGGACCACCCCCTCCCCCACACCGACCATCCCCTCCTGATCGCTCCGAGGCCGCGATTCTTCGCCGAGCAAGGCTTATTCTGACCCGAAAGACTGCTGGGATTTATGGCCGGCTGGCAAAAACACACCCGGCAGATCCCAGCTCAGACCCTAGGCAGCCAAAACGAAACCTCGCCGCTCGCTTCTCCTTCAGGAGAAAGCCACGAAAAACCACCATCACCAACAGAAAAACCCCCAAAAATAAAGCAAAATAAACAAAAAAATAAAGCAAGAGCTCGTTCCACCTCTCCCTTTGAGAGCAGAAAAGAGCAATCTGCAGCTTAACGTTTCATCTCCCCTCCCGGCACGGGCACGGAGAGCAGGGAAGGGGGGGTCTGTCGTGGGAAGCTCTCGCAGCACCTTTCATCCAGGCTGAGCTCGGCGACCCGGCGTGAAAAAGCCAACGACGGCGAGAGAAGAGGAAAAACCCGACCGGGCAGACGGCGATGCCACGGGAGCAGCGAGCCCGCTCGCGATGGACGCCGAAAGCCTTTTCCCCCCGCGGCTGCCGGCAGGTAGGGCGGCCTGCCTGGGATCATGGTGGCAGCTTCGATGGAAGTGGCCCCGAAACCACCCGGCGAGGATGATACAGCCACTTACAGCACGGCACCGGCTGCTTCCCCCGAGTTCAGCCACGAAAGCTTGTTAGCCCAGCAAGGGTTTTTTGTTGTTATTGTGGCTTGGTTGGGTTTGTGGTTTTTTTGATCCCTCCAATTGGGTTCTCTTGTTTGTTTTTCTTTTTTTTTTTTAATCTAATCCCAGTTTCCCCTCCACGTCTCGTTAAGCCGTGTTGACGGCAGAGAAGAGCTCTGGTGATCCCTCTGAGCCCCTACGCGAAGCATTAAGCTGTAAACTAGGAATGTAAGACTCTTGTCTGAATTAAAGTCTTTCGCCCGGTATTACGAAGCGTGGGGGCTGCGTCCGGAGGGGCTGCAGGGCACGCAAAGACCCCAGCCCCTCGCCGGCAGCATCTGCAACCCCAGAGATGCCACCCATCTGCCCTGCATCCAACCCCCACCTCCCACCCCACTCCCCTCCGCTCTGCCCCAGGGTCGCTCCCATGGAAATCTACAGGTTCCAGTGGTGCAGTCCAACGGCAAATCCCATGTGCAACTTGGGTCGTCTCCCGACGCCTCGGCCCACCCCGTCCTCCCAACCCCTTGGGTGAGAGCCGAGCATCCTCCCCCCTACCCCCCCACCAGCGCAGCCGGATCCCCTCCCCAAAAAGCCCGCTCGAGGAGATGCAGGGGGGGGGCACCCAGAGACCCCCTGACCCTACGGGGCTACCTGTGGCAAAGAGCCCCGGGCTGATGCCACACTGGGTCGGGTCTTCTCCCGCAGGCTACCGAGCATCCCTCGCTCCAAGCTAGCAGGTTGCAAGCTCACGGGCTCAAAAGGAGGGTGGTCCCCACCTCGGAAGGCCTGTACCCCCACACCCCCCCCCCCCAACCCCGGGCAGGAAGGTATCGATGCAGCACATACCTCCATCCGAGTAGGTCTCTGTCCCGTAGCCATCCTGTAATCCATTGCTCCAGGTGCCTTCATACTTGGCCCCGTTTCCAGTGCATTCTCGGACCCCGTACCGTCCCTTAAATCCATGGGTCCACTCTCCTTTGTACACCCACTTCCCCTTGCTCTCCATGCCAATGCCATGGCGCTTGCCCTGCGCCCAGGTGCCCTGGTAAGTGTTGCCGCTGGGCCAAGTGTAGACCCCCAGCACCTCAAAGCCGTGACTCCAGGAGCCCGAATATTCACCTTGACCCTTCGGGCCGGTACAGATTCCGTGGCCATGAGCCTTTCCGTCCTCCCAGCCTCCACAGTACGACCCTCCATCGTCAAAATTAAACCTTCCCCCACTGGACATGCATGTAATTCGGTTTGCAAATCCCCCAAAAGGTGAAAGAAAAAAAAAAAAAAAAAAAAAGAAAAAGGGGGAAAAAAAAACCCCGCAGAAAATGAAATGCAAACGATGACTTGGGGAAAAAAAAAAAAAGATTAAAAAAGATTAAAAATCAAATCAAATCAAACTCGATCGAAATCATGCACCAGATCCAGGGAGCTGCTTAAGCCAGTTTCTTGTGATTATTCATTCTCTGGGAGTATGTTGAGGATCAGTTCTCTCTTCCCTTGCTGTGGAAACAGTATCATTAAAAAAAAAAAAAAAAAAATAGCAG
>JANVCC010000037.1:20016756-20032696 GCA_025345505.1 Todiramphus chloris collaris | reverse complement strand
GCTCCGGCAAACCTCTCACCGCCGCGGGGACCCGCTCGCCCGGCCCGCCGGAGCCCACCTCGCCGGCCGGAGGATGCTCGGAGCCAGGTTGGCTGCCGGGGGTCGGGCGGAGGGAGCCTTCGCTTGCCCCACGGCTTCTCACGCCCCCCCTCCCCAACACACACACACACACACACGCACGCACCCCCCTCCCGAGCTCCTTTCCGGCTCCCTACGGGGATAAATCCTGCTTATTAATGATCCTGGGCTTTCTGCTCTGCCTCATCTCTCTGCTCCTGGCTCAGGGTGGATTTAAAGAGACAGGAACTGCGTCGCCTCCGCCTTCTTCCCCCACCCCCCCAGTTGCCAGCAGGGCCGCAGCCCCCCGCATCCCCCCGCATCCCCCTGCATCCCCCTGCATCCCCCCGCATCCTCCCGCATCCCCCCGCAGCCATCTCGCCGTGATGCCCCCCTGATTTTTTATTTATCCCTCCATCTCCACATCACCCCCCAACCTCCCGCTGCATCTTCAATGCGACCAGGGGCTGCCAGACCCCACTGGCGGGTGGGTGGGTGGGTGGGTGGGTGGAGGGGACACGGACACGCGCGCGCACACACGATGGGAAAAGGACCAAACGCCTCGTTCGGCGTCGCCGACGACGCCAAGTCTCCGGGCAGACTTTGCTCGGCGTCGGGTCCGACAGACCGCAACACGGAATGATTTATTCATGGAAAGGCCGTGGCTGTCGCTTCGGGGGGGGGGGGGTTTATGGCAGCGGTCGGGGCCCGGTCCCCCCCACCCAGCACCTTGGTCCCCTCCCTTCCTCGCAGAGCATCTCCAGCGGGGTCCTTCCCCTCCGAGCGGGAAGAGGCAAAACAGCAGAAAGGCCTCGCCAATCCTCTCCGCGGGTTGATGGGTTGGGTTGGGTTGGGTTGGGTTGGGTTGGATTGGGTTGGATTGGATTGGATTGGGTTGGGTTGGGTTGGGTTGGATTGGACTGGATTGGATTGGGTTGATTGATTTATTAATTTCTGGGGATCGCTGGTGAAGTGAAATCCCCGGGGGTCCCGGGTCCTGCGGCTCATCCCTTTGTTTTTAAGTGCGCCGAGTATCTGCGGCACAGGGAGGGGGGGGTCTGCGCAGGTCTGGGCACCCCCCCATATATATATATATATACATTTATTTATGTTACACCCAAGTGTATTAATACACAAGTCTTAAAGGGGGAGCTCCACATAAGGAAAAAAACCACGCTGCCCACGAGTGCCTCTCAAGCCAAATTTGGGCAACGCATGAAAACGCGGCTCTTGCGGAAAATCTCCGGTAAGAGCAGCGGCTCCCGTTCGCATCCCGCTGCCGTCACCGGCGTTACCGGAGTGCTAGTTCGGAGCCAAGCCCATCGACTCAGCTCCGAGATCCAGCTTGGCCGGGATTCATCTGGAAAACCCAAAGTGTATAAACCCCCGGCCGACGGGCAAGCGGTGGGGTTGAGTGGCTGCCACTGGAAGGGACGGTGACGGGGGACCTGCCTCGGTTGCCCACCCGATAGGAAGTTTCCGGCTGTATCTTCCCACTGGGGGTTGGGTTTTTTTTCCTCCCTAGCGATGCATTCTCCGTTCCATCCACTCAAACCCATCACCAGCCTGCTCCGGAAGAGAACCTGCCTCCCCCTCAGAGGCGGGGTGGGCATTTCCCCGCTGAAGTGGGGGTTTTTTGGTGGAAAATGTCTTTTCAAACGGCACCGAGCCCTTCCTGAGTGCGAGAACCGTTCTTATTATACACGGGACAGGGTTTTTGGGTTGTTTTGGTTGGGTTGTTTGGGTTGGTTTTGGGTTGGTTGTTTTGTTTCCCTTCGGGATTTTTTTTTTGTTGGTTTCTTTTTGTTCTTTTCTCGTTTGTTTTGTTTCCTTTCGGGATTTTTTTTTGTTGGTTTCTTTTCGTTCTTGTTTGTTTTGTTTTCTTTTGGTGTTTTTTGGTTGGGTTTTTTTGTTCTTTTTTGTTTGTTTTCTTTGTTCTTTTTTGTTTTGTTGGTTTGGTTTTCGTTTGGTTTAGTTTTTTTCCCCTAAAAACCCCACCCTTCAGGTAGAGAATTTTCAGCAACTGCAAACCCCCCTTGTTTTCTTTCTCGAGGAGACTTTGGGTGCAGACCCTCAACCTTCTCAAGAAAAGCCCTACAACTGAAGCTGCTTAAACGCGCATACAAATTTTGTCAGAGAAAAAACAAAACACCCACAAACTTCCATCCCCTTCTGTGGTGTTTAGGCAATTATAGTGGTTTTACGGATTAATTGGCATGTTAATTACCGGGCAGCTCTTCCTTCCGTGGAGTTCGGTGGGGTACAGAGACCAGAGGCTGATGCCTGGGTGTGAAACGCCTCCGACCAACGCGGGACGCTGCTCCTAATAAAAGAGGTGTTTAAAATACCAACGTGCTTAATGGTACCTGGAGAAAAAAAAAGCAAATGAGAAAATAAAAATCACTGATAACGATCCGCTGAGGATGCTGAGAGAAGAATGAGATTTCCGAGTGCTGGTGCGGGGCTGTGGGGATGGCGGGTGGGTTTAAAACTGAGGGTGATACTGGGAGCGGTACCTTGGTGTCTGACTGGAGCATCCCTGTGCTGGGGAAAGGCTGGGAGCCCTGGGGCTGTTCAGCTGGAGAAGAGCAGCCTGAGAGGGGAGCTGAGCAATGCTGAGAAAGAGGATGGGGACAGACCCTTGTCAGTAGTGCCCAGCCACAGGACAAGGGGCACCGGGCACCAACTGGAACCCAGGAGGTTCCACCTGAGCAGGAGGAGAAAGTTGTTTGGTGTGAGGGTGTGGGAGGCTGTGCCAGGCTGCCCAGAGAGGCTGTGGAGTCTCCTTCTCTGGAGAGATTCCCACCCCGGCTGGACACTGCGCTGCTGGGCCCCTGCTCTGGGTGCCCCTGCTGGATGGAGCATCTCCAGATCATTTCCAGAGGGCCCTTCCATCCCCACAGTGCTTGGATTCTGGGATTCTGTGAGTAGGAAGTTTCTACACTAAAAATGCAGCCACATGTTACATCTGATGTAGGTTTTGTGGTGTGGCCGTAGCCTGCGTGGAGGGTTTGGTCAGAAAGAGCCATCTTGGTTGTGGAAGAGTTTGATGATGGCTTCAGGAGGCTCCAAAAATTGTCAAGAAGTCTTGATGGCAGCCAAATAAAGGAAACGGTGGGAATACCAGATGAAGGGTCTGGCTGGCTGGTTACAGATACCCGTGGGATTTTCCCTCTGGAAGATGCTCCTGCCACCAGTGAGTTCCAGGTTGACTTCTGTAGATACTACTGGAACCAGCCCCAGGATCTCTCCAGCACAAACCTCTGGAGGGTCCCATCCTGCTCCTGTGTGCAGAAGTCTGCAAAGAGAGGAGCAGAGCCCAACAGGGCAGCTCAGGGAGGGATGGGGATGCAGGCAACGGGGTTTTATGTACGTTGTGGGACCTCACAAATTGCAGGCAGCTGCCGGGGCTGGCCGAATGATGCTGAAGGGGAAGCTCATCAAAGTGATCACAAAAACAAGAGCCCCTGTTCCACAGGAGGAGAAGGAAAAAGGCAGATACGCGTGGAATGATGTACCAGGATGTTTAAGTGGCTTAGGGAGGTTTGTGTTTTCCCAGGTTGAGGCCATCTCAGCACAGGAGAGACAGGGACTTGTTGGAGCGGAGCCAGAGGAGACCACAGGAGTGACCCAAGTCTGGAACCCCTCTGCTGGGAGGCCAGGCTGGGAGAGCTGGGGGGGTTCAGCCTGCAGAGGAGAAGGTTCTGGGGAGACCTTCTGGGGGCCTTTCAGTGTTTTAGGGGCCTGGCAGAAAGATGGGGACAGGCTTTTGAGCAGGGCCTGTTGGGACAGGACAAGGGGGGATGGTTGAAACTCCAAGAGGGAGATTCAGGCTGGAGAGAAGGGAGAGATTGTTGGTGCTGAGGGTGGGGAGAGCCTGTGCCAGGCTGCCCAGAGAGGTGGTGGCTGCCCCATCCCTGGCACCATTGCAGGGGAGGTTGGACCACTTGGAGGTCCTGATCTGCCAGTCCCAATCCTCATCCCACTGGGACTGCTCTGGGAGCAGGTATCTCCTTCTCCTGAGGACCAGCTGTCCCAGGCTGGTTCCAAGACATTAGCAATATGGAAATAAAGGACCCGTAGTGTTTCTGGATCAATATCCTGGGAAATAAAGCCTGAGGCAAGAAGGCTCTGCAGCAGCCCACCACAATGCAGCACAATCCTTTTCTTTAAGCAGCCACATCCATAATACCTAGCAAAAAAATCTTGTGATCACTGGGGACTTCAGACTGACTGATGGATGCTGGAGGTCCTGAGCTGCCAGTATTAAAATAGCTTGAGAATTTCAGGGAGTGTGGGGGAGATCACTTCCTAATAGCAAAAAAATATTGCCCCCAACACGAGGGAATTCCACATTCAGCCTTGCCCTGGGAGGTAAAGATGATTTTCTCACTGTACTGGGCACAAGCGTTTGTTGTGTGAAAATGAAGTAAAGCTCAAAACAGTTTTATATATATATATATATATACACTTGCTGCTTTAAAAGATTGTGTTTCACAAAGCAGAAAATAATTAAGAGTCGGATCAATCTGGATAAAGAGTTGAAATGAAAAATGTGTTGAAAAGCGAGACGCCTGTACGAGTATTTTACCCAAAAAGCAGCGACGTGGACTGAAATCGTTATAAAAACCAACACGGATTGGAGAGGAAAAGCCACCAAGACTGACACATAAAATAGAAAGAGATAAAAAGAAGATAAGGGAAACAGGTAGTAATTAAGAGCCCTCAGAAGCCGGAGAAATGAAAGACAGAAGGATCTTTTCCGTGCTTTTCAAGAAAATGAGGAAACGTTCAAGAGAAAGAAAATTTGTGGGCCAATATGACACAGAAATAGGAGATGAGCCAACAAGATAGAAAAGGCAGAAATGCTCAGTGCAGGTTTCTTCCTGGTATCTGGTGGAGAAAAGACAACTGCCCTGAGTACGCTGGAGGTCCGAGCTGATGGAGCTTGGTGGTTTTAAACCAGCAGATCTGAATAACTTGCAGGAGGTGTAAAGGAGGTGGCCAAGGGGCTGTCTGGATAGTTCATGGTGATTTTCAACAGGTCTTGAGAGAGTCAGTGGAAGTGCTAGAGGACGGGGAAGAAGCCAGCGCCGTGCCCACGCTTCAAGGGGCGAACAGACCACCACCAATTATAAGCCTTTGAGCTTGGGAAGGACCTTGGACAATTCATGGAACTGCTAACGCTGAACTTGATAGATGGAGGAGTAAAAGAGGGTGATGTAATGAGTGGCAAACAGGAGTCTGAGAGAAACAGGCAGCGGTGAGCTCACCATCATTCCCCCAGAGCCCTCTACAGAGGGGACTCTCCAGAAAATACATCTCTGGTAGAGATGGAGGAGCCAGTGGCTCAAACCCCACAGGTCTGTGGGGTCGTGCAGCAGCCAGAAAGATGGGAATCTCTCTGGGATGGGATCAAGCTTGATATGGGTGGTTTTAAATAAACAGGGTAATCCATGAGGATTGCTCATCTTGTGTGTCTCTCCTGGGCTGGAAGGGGTGCTGTGGCCACCACCTTGCCACCACTGCCTTGCCACCACCACCTTGCCACCACCACCTTGCCACCGCTGCCTTGCCACCAACGACTTGTTACGACCACCCTGCCACCATCACCTTGTCACCACGACCTTGCCACCACCACCTCGCCACCATCGCCTTGCCACAACCACCTTGCCACCACCACCTCGTCACCATCACCTTGCCACAACCACCTTGCCACCACCAACTTGCCACCACCACCGCCTCATCACCATTGCCTTGCCACAACCACCTTGCCACCACCGCCAAGCACAACAGCCAGAGTAATCCCGAGGTCTCACAACATTAAATTGCAATACACAGCTTTGGAAACTGGGAAGATTTTCATTTTTGCTTCCCGCTCGTTTCCTCCCCGGGTTAATTACATTCCAGGAGAATACCATCACCTGACGTTGCCCCCCAAGCTTTCTCGTATCTACTTGATCTCTAGCTAAATTACCCTGAAAACCAATTAAAGAACAGGATGATATTGCAGCAAGCAGGAATACCGCTAATCTTCCGGTAGCTTGTAGCTGAGGAAAGTGGTTGGAAATCACATTACTCAAAGGAGGGCGGCCTTCCAGTTGTAAGGAGCATCGTTCTTTTTTATCCATACGTGGCCGCGTCGATGCTGATAATCTCTGGCAGGTCAAGACCTGCCTCAACCAGGAGGAGAAACTCCTGCGTGTCCGCGGGTCGAGTCCCGGTTTGCCAAGGGCCGAGGAGAACACGACGGAACGTTTCGCGTGCGGCGATAACCCTCTTTGGCTGGGGGGGGGGGGGGGATGGGTTTGCAGGGAGGGAGAGGAAGGATGGTGGTGGCTGATGGGCACGGTACAGGCACGTGGACAATAAATTACCTCGATTGTTCTTCTTTGTGCTGGGCACGGGCTAAAGTGCCTTTACTGGTCACTGAATGTATCGCATTAACCCGCCGCGGACGGTCTGTGTCCGTTTAGCCTGCCAATTACTGCAAATCTAATCAGCTTTAGCCGGGTAAAAATAGAGCCAGTTTCCGTGTGGAAATCAAGAAGCACGAAAACAGCAGCAAAGAAGCTGATCCTGCTCAACTGAGCACATGGGAGGGGAGATTCGCAGCGCGGGGAGCGTGAAACGCGTTGTGATGCCGTGTTCCTTGTGGCCAGATGGATCTTTTCCCCAGGCCTGTGTTCTCTCCAGCACCCATCAGGAGCTGGGGAGTGTGAGAACCACAGGCAGAGACCTCCTCTGAGCATTCAGGAGCGAGGGAATAGGGCTGTGATCGGCTGGGAGGGACAAATGAGTCGAGTCTGATGGAGGTAGAGGTGGACATGAGGTGTTTGGCAGTGAGGGAGACAAGAAGGTAATGCAGGTTGGTCATCTGGCATTCAGGCTGGGGGGAAAAAACATGTTGCTGCAGGCACAGATAACTTGGTAGATGGATGATGACCAGAACTGAGTTACTACACACGGTGGGACATACCCAGGAAGTGGTTTTGGTCAAAGTTATAAAGGCTCCTGGAGAAAAAATACGAGGAGAAAAGGAGCAGTTCGTGGCTTCACAGCTGGTGGCATCTCATTGTCCTCCTCTCCCTCCCACCATCCCTCTCTGATGTTTGCTGAAGGACAGAGGTAGCTTGATCTTGGAAGCTGAAAAATAAAGCCTAGAGAAAAACAATGTGATCCCAACCCCTTAAGATGTCTCATTCCTCCTTTTAATTTACTGGCTCTCCTGTTTGTCGATGACAAACCCCAGGTCCTCTCACGGTCACAAGCCACAGCCTGCCAAGCAGAGCAGCCCTGCTTTGCCCTTCTCCTTCCTGGTGGCAAACCTCTGCAGTCAGCAAGGCCATGGCACGGATTGTCAGTCATTTTCTGTGATATTCTGTGACGTGAAAGGACTTGGCTTCCCCAAGCACCCCCCTCTCCCCGTGTTCCCCATCCTGCGGGGCCCCGCGGCACACCAGGAACACCCAAGGTGCCTCGTTTCCCCGGAGCTGAAAGATGCTCGTCGATAAACCCGAGGTCTCCAGGCTTAACCAAACAAAACCCAGGCTTCGTTTCGAGACTTGGAATTTTGATGTCTGAGACCGAGGAGCGGGAACGGTGCCGGTAACGGAGGGACATCTGTCACCCGCGCGTTCCCGCTGCTTTTGTCAGGAAATGCGGCTGACATAATGTGGAGAGAGGAAACCTGCTTGGGAAAAAGACTGGGCATGCTGGGCTCCTCCTTCATCCCCCCCATGCTCCAAGGTTGCTCCTGCCCGCTGAGGGTGGCAAGGGCCAGAGGAGATAACGAGGGGCTCCTCAGCTCACCCACCTCCCCTGGGCTGCAGCCCAAAGCTTTCCCGAACCTGGCAGCAAAAGCCACCTCTGGTCCCTCCGTCCCAGCTCAGGCTGGAGACAGGCTTCAAACTATAGGAGATTTTAAAGAAGAAACAACCCAGAGGGGTTTGGGATGGGGTTTTTTTGTTCATTCTGGGGGGATTTGGGGTATTTTCTGGAAAGAGTTTGGTTTTTGGGGGGCTTAATAGCTATGAAAAGGCACTTTTTAATTAAAAAAAAAATAATTCAGGAAGCTTTCAAGAGAATTCCAGGACTTCTGGAGCTGTGGGTTGCAAGTTACCCTCAAAGACAAGTGTAGAGTGCTGCATCTGGGGAGGAACACCACCAGGGACCAGTACAGATGAGGGGTCGTCCTGCTGGGAAGCAGCTCCATGGAGAAAGGCTTTGGAGTCCTGGTGGACAGTAAGTTCTCCATGGGACAGCAATGGGCCCTGGTGGCCAAAAAGGCCAACGGGCTCCTGGGGGGCATCAAGAAGAGTGTGGGCAGCAGGGCGAGGGAGGTTCTCTTTCCCCTCTACTCTGCACAACTGAGACCTCATCTGGAGTGTGGGGTCCAGTTCTGGGCTCCCCAGTTCAAGAGGGACAGGGAAATACTGGAGAGAGTCCAAGGGAGGCTGTGAGGATGCTGAAGGGACTGGAGCATCTCTCTGATGGGGAAAGGCTGAGAGCCCTGGGGCTGTTTGGCCTGGAGAAGAGAAGCCTGAGAGGGGATCTGATCAATGGGTACAAATCTCTGCAGGGTGGGGGGCAAGGAGAAGGGGCCAGGCTCTTGTCAGTGGTGCCCTGTGAGAAGACAAGGTACAACGGGTATAAGCTAGAACATAGAAAGTTCCACCTCAACATGAGGAGAAACTTTTTTCCTGTGAGGGTGATGGAGCCTGGCCCAGGCTGCCCAGAGAGGCTGTGGAGTCTCCTTCTCTGGAGACTTTCCAGCCCCCCCTGGATCTGTTCCTGTGTGGGCTGCCCTGGGTGCTCCTGCTCTGGCAGGGGGGTTGGACTGGGTGATCTCCAGAGGTCCCTTCCAACCCCAACCATTCTATGGTTCTAAGAGTACTGGCCAAAATGGCTTGGTTTTGGGTTTTTTTTCCCTCAAGCTCCCAAAGCACTGAATGCCAACATCTGATTTCACCAATGGGGAAACTGAGGCAGGGCCTAATGTTTTGCCACAGGTGACACAGAGAGGCAGCAACGCAGCCAAACACTGAGCTCAAAACCCGTGGAATCACCCAAATAACAAAGTCGTTTGGCACCTGAGAAGAAAGAAGGGACTATGCTTTCCGTTTAGCGGAGAAGCTGATGTACGAATTTCTCTGTGAATAATGAATGTTTGGAAATGCTTTGAGCGCTGCAGCCAGTGAGGACAGCATGTTTGCCTGTGTTCAGAAAGCCAGTGGCAGCAGTTCCCAGAATTGTTTGGACTGTAGCGATAGCGATTCATAATTCATAACAAAGCAGAAATGTCTGGAAGACACAGCGATGTAAAAATGTTGACATTACTCATGTTCTTTTCCTATGAAATACTGTCACGCAAGGATGCTCAAGGATCTTCTTCTATTTTTTTTTTTCTTTTCTTTTCCCAAGCAGGTAAACAGCTATGGAAGGATTAATTCCATATTTGATGTAGTTCTTCAAACAGGGTTTCCCTCTCGCAGCCTGTCTCGTAGGGGATGTAAGCAGATGCACTCTGCAGTCTGGAATGGAGTGTCTTTAAACACGTGAAACTCCGAAAGCCAGAGCGTACAACAATCCTACATATTTCATCAGCTGTGTTTAGTTAATAATATTAACAATAATAATAATAGCACAAAACAAACCTCCACAAAACAAACCTCCACAAGTCTCCAAAGCCAGATTCACGGGGTTTCAAGATCTGCTTAAGGAATCAGCAAGCAGGATTCAGGAGCAGTTAACAACAGGCTGTATTACACAGTACCTATTAACACGGGATAATCCCGGAGGCAAAGAAAGGGTGAGGGATAAAGGAACGTCACCCTAGAACAGCGAGACGTTTGGAAATCGAGCCACAAGAATTCTAAACCAGCAGATTAACTCGGCTGCCACTGTCAAGAGACACCCCAGGCACAAAGCTTGGTAGGGATGAAGAAGGAACGGGTATTTGAATTTTCTCGGTGATGGAATGCGCACCTTGGTCCCAGAAGCACGTGGTGCTGGTAAATCCAAGCTCAGAGCTCTTCTGAAGTGCAGGAAAATATGGATTTGGACTGAAACTCATCCCAGACACAACAGGATGAAGTGAGCTCCCTGGAAGGAGCAGAGCTGGAGGCTCTCTTCCCTGTCCTCTGTCTCGTTCGCTTCTTACCCAGACTCATTTTCAGCCAGGAATAAAATCTTCCTTAGTCTTCCACCTCCTAGAAACGCTCTTCTTCTCACAGCCACCCCAAGCTCCTCCTTTACTCTCTGCACATATTTACCAGTATTACCCTTCCCTCCAAACTTCCTTTGTGATTCCAGTCGCCAGGATTTTCAACAGCCTGTGAATTTTGGATGGTTAATTCTGGGAAAGGACTCAGATGGCAAGTCAGTGCCAAACAAATACCTGCCTCAACTTCTCAGTTATCTCAAAAGTCCCAGGGCCTCCCACCTGCATTAGGAAACTGAAGAACATAAAGGGGTTTGGACTTTTCAAGTAAGGGACCCAAGTCAAACTCTGGAGGGGAAAATCTCCGAGTTATTTGTTGAAAGTGAAAATTTGGAAGCAATTGGCTTTCAAGACACATGCAGGCACCCAGCTGATTACCAGAGCTGCTGAGCACTCAGTTTTGGTCTTCAGCTCTGGATATATTGATCCTCTGTGCTTGCCCAGAGCTCTGGAGTGCTGCAGAGCATCCTTTGCTCCTACTGACATGCTGGCAGCACTCAGCCCCGTACCCAATCCGACCCTACGCTGTGTACAAACCAGATGAGGACAGCCTGCAGCCCCTGCCAGGCAGAGAGGGGCAGAGGAGAATGTCCCAAAACAGGGAAATCACTCCCCAGGAAAAAACCAGAACCGTCTGAAACAAAATCCTGGCCCTGCTGAAGTCAGCGAGGGTTTCGCCAGGAGTTTGAACAGGGCTGGGATCTCGCTCCGTCTGCATCAGGCGTCTGTTCCCGTGTCCCAGAAAGACCTCTTAGAAACAAGAGCAGGCTGCCCATGGTTTTCATCAGTCCCAAGTATTTCCTATGTTTATTGTCTTGGCCAAGCCCCAGATTCGCCAATGGCTGCACTGTACCCTCTGCCATCAGATGTCCGGGAGTATTTTCCCTTCCGCCCCTGAACTGCTGAGCTGCACCGCTCTGAGCCACCAAGTCCCACCCCACATTCCTCCCCAAATACCTCTGGTTTATATTTACTCCACAAAATGCTTCGGGATCGTTGCGGGAGATCAAACGCTCCAGCAATGTAAGATGACCCCATCCTTCGGGGAGATCTTTCCACGAGGACGTGGCTGCAGCTCGGCGGTTTGCTGTTCCCGTCCCATGAAATCAGAGAGCTTCAGAGGTCTGAGAGGGCCTGGAGACTTGGGAGCAGGGTTTCTTCTTGCCCCTTGGCCACAGAAGTAAGGGAGCAGCTGGAGATGGGCTGCCCACGGAGGTCCATCTGAGCTCTGCATGTGAACTGTCATCCTTGAGACACCAGGGAAACCACCATGACCAGGAGGATGGCCTCAGCAAACACCAGCACTTGGTGATTTGTTGTAAAAAACCCATGGGTTTCTTGCAAAACTGCCATCTCAGACAAGTCACTCGCTCTTTTGCCACCTCTATTTTTTCATCTGTCAGCTAGAAATATTTGCCAGCCCATGATGATAACTCTTGAGTCCGGAAGGACCAGCTTCTCCCCAGAGCTGGTGAAAAAAACAGGTTGTGTGCTGGCTGCTGCCATAGCCCTCACCCGCATGGTCAAGACACTGCTCCTCCTCCTTTATGCTGACATCCCCATCAGGAAAGGATGGTGGGCCTCAGGGTTGGCCCTTCATCCCATCTGCTCTGAATCACCCCCTGTGGCCGGGACAGGAGCAGACGTCTCCAAACCCTGAGCCACGTTGGCTGAAGGCCACAGGAAAAGTTGTCAGCACGTGAAGCAGAGCCAAGCAGCTTTGGGAGCTAGACATGTTGCCTTTCCCTTCCCATCACTGCTCTTACCTATCGTTCTCCATCCACCCACCCCAAAAAGCTTCATACTTTTCCAGTTAAGTTGTCCACCAGAAAGACACATGGTCCAGAAGAGCACTGGGAGGACAGGCAGATGGTGGACACGATGTACGGGGACAGATCTCCCCGGCGTTGTACCAGGAATCACTGCAGGGGCAGGTCAAGCACAAAGGTACCTCCTAGTCCAAGGCTTCGTCTTGGTTTTAACATGTGTTAGCAGCAGTGCTGCAGCTGCACCCTGAAGAGGAACTGGTGTCCCATGTGTGGCCATCTCAGCTCTTTCCAACAGTGGCCTTGGGGGCGGGAAGAAGAGCGGGGTCTCCATGCTGCTGGAAATGACCAATTGATCTCAGTGGTGTCACTCACTCTTCTTCCACAGAACTGGAGATCTTGGAATTGTTTTTTTCTAGGTTCAAAACCAAAAAGGAGACTTTTGTCCAGCTCCGTAGGAAGGTTTCCCTTTACTGGGGAGGGACTGATGATGCAGGGGCCACCCCTGACGAGGGTCAGTCACCCCTGACAAGGCTCAGTCACCCTTTTTTGGCTCAGACGACCCTCTTGCCAACATCCAAAAGGATGTCACAACCCTGCAGGTCTGTGGCTTGAGCCTAACAACAACCCTTGTTTCCAGGCTCTTTGCAAGTCCACCCATTATAGGGGCAATCTAAAGTAGGGAATGCTGGACTTCACCCAGGTCTCATCAGCAGCCCATGAAGCCCAGTAAAGACCTCTCCCATCCCCAACTGCTGCTCCTGTTCGCACACAGCGGTGTGGGAAAGGCTTCATCTCAGAGAGTTCGCTGCGGGCTGTCACCCGCCGATGTGCTTTTCATTTCCAGCTGCCAACATCAACTCTTCCCCCTCCGCATTCCAGCTTGGCCATCAAGTTACTTTGGTTTTGGGCAGTACGAGGATTGGGTGCCCAAAATGGGCAGGGATTCTCCCGGTCCCGAAACGCACAGGACAAAGTCACTGTTTTCCATGATTTCTGGGGTCTGCAGCAACAGTAGGTCCCTGGCACCCTCTAATGGAAAAGATAAGTCACTGAATTCCCATTCCCCGGGCCCGTGGCTCCTGCATTGCTATTTTTATATCTAATATCACGGCAATAACTTTTAGGCAGGCACAATAGGCCCCGTGCCAGCACGGACCTGGAGAAACGTGCTGAACAAATGTCAAGGATGCTCTGGGGAAGGAGAAGCTGCCCAGTGCTGGTCTCCCCAAGCCCTGGAAGCCAGGGATTGCTGCTTTGCTTATGGAAATGCAAGGCAGTAGCTCAGCAGCTCTGACATTTTGGGCCTTGTTCGTGAATTTAAGACACATGCTAGTGAGCTAGTCATGTTACATCACCTGTCCTTCCTGTTCCCCCTCCTCTCCCTCGGCCGCATCCATAGGGTGGCATTTTCCCAGGGTATTTTTTCCAAGCTCATCAGTCTGGAAACATCTCAAATCTCTGCCCGGGTTAGACTTGGTTCTGAAGCTGGTTTGTAAAGAGAATTATTGCTTGAATTATAAATGGTGGGGTTTGTTTTGGGGTTTTTTTTTTTTGCTAGAAAGTGACACCCGTAGCCAGAGAAGCTCTGCACGCAGCCCTTTGGCTCGGAAGGTATGTCCCCTGGGCTGGGGGGGGGACACTTGACATTTAGAGGCACGGAAAAAGCCTGGGTGGTGGCAAGCACAGCGTTCCCGCGATGACCCAGCAGCCTGGCACGGCTGGGCGCAGGGGACATCACGCTGCCGTCCTTTGGCAGCTCAGGCAGGAGTTTGGCTTCGGTCTGAGGATCCCTAGCTGGGTTGTGGGGAAGGACTGGCTTTTCCTGGAGAGGCTCAGGTTGATCCCTGTCCCAGGTACAAGGGCATTTCTGCCAAGGGCGAGTCTGCCCGTCGCTGACCTGCCAGGATGCAGAGTGTAAGTAGGACCCAGCCCATTGATCGCGCTCTCATCCTTTACAAGCTATACCCAGAGATAAAGGAAACCATTTAAATAACTGTTTAATAGAGTCAGATTTAATTTCCAGGAATCAGAATCACAGACTCACAGAAACACAGAATCACAGAATGGTAGGGGTTGGAGGGAACCTGGAAAGATCATCTAGTCCAACCCCTCTTCTAGAGCAGGATCACCTAGATGAGGTCACTTTGGTCACATTAGGAAACATTGATCCACGCCAGTCTCAAAGCAGGCGGGAGGTTTGCAAACTTGGCAGTGGTGTTTCCCTTGGCCAAAGGCTCCCAAAACCCAAGGAAAATGAAAGCAAAAAAAGCAAACTGCCCCAAGCTTGGTAAACATGACATTTAACAGCTGGCACCAAGAGTTTGACACCCCCATAGCTACCTGAGCATCTTTTGGCTCACAACAGAGGGCAAAAACCAGGCTGCAAAGTGCCAGGTCATAACAAAGCACAGAGGACCTGTATCCCCTGAGGGCTGGCTGAGACCTCCAGCTCTATTTTACTGGTAAGTTTAAGTCAGGGTTGAACACAGACTGGTGGAAGTGAACGTGAGTACTCAAATTCAGCAGCTCTCTGCTCAAATCCCTTTCAAATCCTTTTTTTACTTTTAGAACCCCAGTTGCCACAGCAACAAGACACACAGCTCTCTGTGGAGTTGAGGGCTATAAATAACCCTTGGATCTATAGTTGTGATATTAGCTACGAGGGCTTTAGGAAAAAAAAATATATATAAAAAAAATCGCCCGTGGTAACGAAGAGAAAAGATCGGCGCTGAAAGGAAACGAATGGAACGAGGCAAAGATGGTTCCTGAGTCGGTTTAGAGTGGAGCTTGGAAGAAAGGCAAAGCAGCAAGACGTGCTGCCTGATAAAGCCCTGCCCTGCCACCTCCGTTTCCCGTGCCGTTAAACTCCGCGTTTCAACGCTCACCTTAAAAAAAAATAAAGAGAAGAAATGGCCGTTAAGGCGTTAGCAATTTAACAGCGGACACCGGGCCCGGGTTTTACCAGCCTTGTGCCTACTGAGCCTTGCTGGTCACACCAGTGACTCCACCGGCTCGGCTGTAGGGGGTCCCTGTTTAGGAAGGGTGTGCTAACTTTAAACACATCTTTGAATCCTCGTCGCGCCTCTGGAGCAGGACTGTTGGCTGCCGCGGGGTCGTCAGCAGCGGAAGGTGCGATTCCACGAGAGGCAGGGATCTGGGCTGCTGGGTCGAAAGAAGTGCTGTCCTTACCCCTTGACATCGGTGTCTAAACAACGCCGCGATCCCGTAAGGAAAGATAAATATTAGCTGTGTTAGAAGCGAAGAGGAAATTAAATAACTGTCGCATGGCATAAAACCAAGCCTGTCAGGGGAGGGAGAACTGGTGGCTTTGAGCTTGCAGAACAGATTTGTATACAGTAGTGAGGAGGAGGAGATGAGGAAGGAGAAGAAAGGAAACACAAATCAAAGAGTTATTTGGAGTTTCCTCTATTACAGACAGAAGGTCCATGTTATTCAAACAGATGTACCGCATGTCACCAGTTTTCTGCTGTTTGTTATTTTAAGGATGATCTTAGGAAGAAAATAAATTCCACTCTGAGTCTCCTTTATATCCATTTTAGGCAGTCTGTGGAGAGAAGCCCAGAGTGGGGCTGTGGAGATTCCTCCAGGCTGAGCTGGTGGGATGTCCTCTGCTCTCTCCCCAGCAGGCAATTGTACTGAATTCCTGGGAAGGAAACCCACTATCAGCCCCACCTTGGTTGGGACAGACACCCACCATCATCCCCACGTTGGATGGGTCAGACACCCACCATCATCCCCACGTTGGATGGGACAGACACCCACCATCATCCCCACGTTGGATGGGTCAGACACCCACCATCATCCCCACGTTGGATGGGACAGACACCCACCATCAGCTCCACCTTGGCTGGGACAGACACCCACCATCAGC
>JANVCC010000037.1:19923817-20011216 GCA_025345505.1 Todiramphus chloris collaris | reverse complement strand
CCTTGAAAGGTCCCTTCCCACCCAAACCAGGCTGGGATTCAGTGGGAGATTGGAAGGGATGCTGCAGGCCCGACATCTGGCCTCTTTTTTTTTTTTTTATTTTTTTATTTTCCCTTTTCCCAAAGCCCACGTGATATTTTTCTCTGCACTTCAAAGCCGGGGCTTGTTTGTTTTTTCAAAACCAAGAGCTCCAATTCCAGCATCTGCAAGAAACCTCGCAGGAAATAACCCCTGCGCACAGAAATAGTTGGGGGATCGTGCCATGGCAATATTTCTCTTTCCCTGCTGTAGCACGGCGCAGACGCTGTCGCTCCCGTCACTCACTGCAGCCCAGCAGAAAAGGAGATGGAGAAGTTTTGGGCGGAGCTGCAGGACCAAAGGCTTCCCTGAGTGGGGAAGAGGAAGGGGAGAGGTGGACGCTGGGTGGTTTTATTTGGCAGTGGGGAAGAAGATTTTGGAAGAGGGCAGGCAGGAGGGGCTTGTGGGGAGAGGCAGGGGATGATCAGCACCAGGAACGGTGTGAGAGGTGGGGCAGAGGGGACGAAACACAGGGAGGTAGCGTTGAGTGCCACGAACGAAGCCAGCAGCTCCAGGGTGGAAGTCCACAGAGGTCCCAGTCCAAACCACACAGAGCTGATCTGGAGGGTTTTACATACATGGATGGAGGTTTTCTCTTGGCATATTGTCCTGGGATAGCATTCAGTTCCAAAGTGGGGGAGAGCTGGCTTGGGGTGGAACCCACGTGGGGGAAGGATCCCATCACAGCTAACTCATACCCAGTACGACCGAGACAGCAGCAGGTTCATCTATGGCTTTGCAAGTCACTGTGGGAGAAAACTTAGGATTTCCAGGCTGTGAACCAGTCTTTTGTGGAGCAGCTGAGGGACGTGGGCTTGTTCAGCCTGGAGAAAAGGAGGCTCAGGGGAGACCTTGTTTTCCACTACTCCCTGATGGTGGTGGAGTCCCCGTGATCCCTGGAGGGGTTTCCAAGCCCCATGTGGAGCTGTGGTGCTGAGGGACATGGGTCAGTGGTGCCCTGGCAGTGCTGGGGCAACGCTTGGGCTCGGTGAGCTTAAAGGTCTCTTCCAACCCAAACAATTCTATGATTCTATGAATTTCTGGCTGAAGTGTTAAGATTTAAGCCACATTTAGGAGGTCAAAATATGCCAAACATGCAAAAGTTTCTGCCCATTTAAAGAGAAAATGTTGAACAGCCTCCTAAAGGAACTGGAAAACTTTGAAGAAGGGATAGACAAACGCTCTGTGGAGGTGTCCTGTGGGACAGCAGGTGAGAAATGAAGTGGATGCATCCACTGTCGAAGGAATGGACCCTCTCCCCTTGCCTGAGACATTCAGTAACAGCCTCTGCATGCTCTGGAAATACAAAAAGAGGAAAATATCTGCCCTCTCCTTTATTGTTTACTGGTTATCGGACACAGGATCTTCCCCAACTGTTTGTCTCAGACACGCACGAGAATTTACAGGATGAGAGAAGCAGCAGGAAATCGGATGATCCGGGGATGCAACGAGGAGGCAGTTCTGGTGTCCCCGGGGCTGCGTTCTTGCAGGGAACCCAGCTCTCCAGGCACCTCAGAATGACCTTCACTCGCAAGCCGCTGCCTTGAGCAAGTGGTAACACGAGCTCTTACCACATTGATTTATCCCGCTGAGGGTGGGTCCTTCGCCCACTGGCTAGCCAGGAATTCTTGGTGGCTTGTGACAGAATTATATGTCATGCTCCTTTCGGTTTCCTCAGGCTTCACTCAAAGCCACTTCTAATAAGAGGAAAGGCTCCCAGTTCATATCCTACACTTCAGATTAGAGTTTGTCTTCCTGCCTGGCATTGAAGACAAATGATTTCTTCTCTGGCTGGAAACCACAGCAGCAAAATTCACACGCAGACTTCTGTTCAGCTCAGGTTTAGACCTAGCTCCCCAGCAGAAAAGTTTAAACCTCTGACTTGCTCTAGACCAGGCAACCACCAGGCTTTGAGCACAGCACCGTGCTTTCAGGCCGGGTTAACGCTGGGCAAAAGACACCCAAGGCAAACAGAAAAGCCACCGGAGATCTCGGCATCCCGCTGCCTTCTGCCTGGCCCAGTTCAGTGCAGACCTTTCCACTTCCTATGTCTTATGAGCAGCAGTTGAGGAAGCTGGGGTTGTGCAGCCTGGAGAAAAGGAGGCTCAGGGGAGACCTTCTGGCTTTCTAGAGCTACCTGAAGGGAGGTTACAGAGAGATGGGAGTAGGTCTGTCTAACACAGAAACAGAAGATAGAACAAGGGGAAATGGATTCAAGATGTGCCAGGGGAGGTTTCACTTGGTTATTAGGAAGAACTTCTTTGCTGAGCAGGTTATCAGGCATTGGAATGGGTTGTCCAGGGCAGTGGTGGAGTCCCCATCCCTGGAGGTGCTGAAGAGCTGATTAGATGGGGTGCTTAGGGATATAGAACCATAGAATAGGAAGAGACCTTCAAGGTCATCAAGTCCAACCTCACTCCTAGCCGTATCAAAACCACTAAACCATGTCCCTAAGCACAACACCTACCAACATCTACTGGTTTAAGGGGTAGACTTGGTAGTGTTAGGGTGATGATTGGACTAGATGATCGTACAGGTCTTTTCCAACCTAGACATTTCTATGATTCTATGATCCCATATCCTTTCCTCTGATGGACAACACTGGGCATGGCAGGAAAAGGAAGCGGAGGCAGTTTGGACCCCGCGATGGATCACTACAAGGAAAGGGCACGAGAGAGGCCGTGGGATTTTCAAGGACCCTCTCGCAGCAGGAACCCCCAGCACAGCGTCGGAGTCGTGCAGCTTTACAACAGACATCACACGAGCCCAGGCAGCGTCCTTTGCTTACTCTTGCATTTCAGCAGGACTTCAATAAACGCAGCTGAAGGTCTACGATATCCCGCAGGGAAATAAAAAAAGGATAAACTACCAGCCTTTGGAATTTTTTGTGGTGCAGCCGTTCGTCTTAGCGAGATGTATAATGAGATTTCCAATAAACCACCTCCCAAAGGAATAAGCCTTTTTCTCTCGCACGAAAGCAACGCAAGCGTTCACGCAACTCCCGAGACAGAAAGCAGCCCGCACTTGGGCATCTTGTGTCCATCCCATAAAGACCAAATCAAGACCAAATGCAACTGGGCTTATAAAACCATCAAGGTTTGCTCTTTTGTTTTATCCGTGTGGCAGCAATATCGCGTTTGCTAAAATAAAACCTGCGGTCCATCTTCCAAGAAGATTAAAACTGTATAAAAATCAAGCCTGGAATTCTCCTTTGCCTGCCTGGGGCTGCATTGAAAGACGTTATTCCCAGCCAGCTCCACTTCAAGATCTCCACCCGTATCATTTATCTACCTGAGGCACAGTTTGGCTGCTGGGTTACAACCGACATCCAGCCGAGCCCCGTGGAAAAACGTTATGGAAAAAAAGAAATTATATGTTCGCTTCTTGGTCACCGGGTGCCATCAGGGCAACCTGTAGGCAAAAAGATGATAAAGCTGCTTCAAAACGTGCGTTGCTACAACACTGTCAGCCAGAATCCTGCTTTAGAACAGAGAATGGGAATGCAGGGGGGGAAAAATTGACCAATTTAAGAGGCCTTTAGTGTCTCTCTTTTGTTTCCACCCTGTATTTAAAGACAAAGTGGCTTGGAGTGCTGAGCGTGGCTTGGTTTGGTGAGACCGCTCAGGCCAATGCTGGAGCCAAGAGCTTTGTTGGGATTTTGGCATCATGCACCCAGGGGGAGTTCGGGCCACGCTGTACCTCTCTGATCCATCCTCGGGGCTCTTTGCCATCCTAAACCAACAACTAAGCAAAGAGGGCATTGCAGCCATTCCCTCTTCTACTCCACAAGGCTCCTCATGCCTGAAATGAGGATTCTTTGACAGGATTAGGGAAAAGACAGGTACTGCACTGGAGGGAGCCAAGAGTGTGTCCAGAGAAGGGCAAGGGAGCTGAGGAAGAGGCTGGAGCACAAGGGTGCTGAGGAGCGGCTGAGGGCCCTGGGCTTGTTCAGCCTGGAGAGAAGGAGGCTCAGGGGAGACCTTCTGGCTCTCCACAGCTCCCTGAAATTCAGGAGCTTGGAGCCAGGGGGGTCAGGCTCTGCTCCCAAGGAACAAGACACGAGGAATCAGCATCAAGTTGCCCCAGGGGAGGTTTAGGTTGGAGCTGAGGAACAATTTGTTCCCCTGGAGGGTTGTCCAGGGCTGTGCCAGGCTGCCCAGGGCAGGGGGGGAGTCCCCGTGATCCCTGGAGGGGTTTCCAAGCCGTGGAGCTGTGGTGCTGAGGGACAGGGGTCAGTGGTGCCCTGGCAGTGCTGGGGGAACCGTTGGACTCCATGAACCACAACAATTCTATAGTTCTGCAAGAGCACGGGCAGTGCAATGTGAGTCAGGGGACAGCCCCCACATACCCCTAACGATGGGGGTACGAATGAAGCTGCTCAAACACCCCTTCAGAAGCCAGTCTGGACAGCACCCAGCGGCACCTCTCCAGCCCGCACAGAGACAACCCTTGCCCTGAGTTGAGGGCCAGGAGCCCCGGTCCCCAATTAGCCCCCACAGTTCCTTTCTATCGGGTCACTGGTGGAGCCGGGCTCTGCCCGGAGGGGGTCACAACCCCAGGCGCGGCACCACAGACGGTGACAAGACCCCCACAGAGCAGCCCCGTCCCCTCAGCCCACCCCGCCACCCACCACCGGCCGCACACAAAAGGCGGCTGCTCCCGCCCCTCTCCTATTTAAGCGTCCCCTCGACCAATCAGCGCCGGGGGAGGGACCAAGGGGAGGCTAAAAAGCTGGCGATTGACAAGCGCCTCGCTCCTCCTTCCCTGGAGGAAGGGGGTGGGGGCAGCGTGCTGGCGACCAATCCCCAGGCGCGAGTAGAGCGCTCGGCCAATCACTAGCCTGGTGGGCGGGGCTTACTGTGGGGTCAGACCGGGAGTGAAGGCGCTTCCCCGCTCCTTCCTCTCTCCCGCTCCGCGCCCGGCTGGGACTTCTCACCGCGGGATCCCTCCGCCGCGGACGGGCGGGTGTGCGTGTGTGTGTGTGAGCGCGCGCGCGCGCCGTGCCGTCCCCCTCCGCTTGCTCGCTGCTTTCCAGCGAGGGATTATTTCCCGCGGTTGTGGCGGCGGCCGGGCGGTTCCGGCGGCCCCGGCCGGGCCCAGCGCGGCGGGACGGGTTTGCGCGGAGGATGGAGGCAACCGGCGCCCGGCTGAGAGAAGGAGCCGCCCCGTGAGGGAGGACGCGGGAGCGCAGAGGCCTGGTCGGGGCCGCCGGGCCCTGCCGGGCGGGGACCCCGCGGCCAGGCCGCGCCTCAGCCGTTCGGGCCTGAACCCCCGGCGCCACCGGCGCCCACCCTCGGGGGGGCCCGGCCCGGCCCTGCCCGCCGCCGGGGGCTGCCCCCCGCGCTCCTCGCCGCCGGGCCCCCTCGCCCCCCGGGGGGCGGGTTTGCCGGGAGGGCGGGAGCGCGGAGGGGGTCGCTCGGGGGTTGTCGGGGCGCCGGCTTTGCGGGCTCCCCCCGGGGCGCTGCCGCCCGCCCTCGCCGGCGCTGCCCCGAGCAGGGTGTGCTCCCTGCGGGCCGGGGGTAGGCGAAGCACCATGGTGGAGAAGCGGTGCCCGCGGCTGCAGCGGGACGGCGTGTACCGCTGGTTCTCCGAGCTGCCCTCCCCGCAGCGTGTGGAGTTCCTCTGCGGCCTCCTGGACCTCTGCATCCCGCTGGAGCTGCGCTTCCTGGGAGCCTGCCTGGAGGACCTGGCCCGCAAGGACTACCACTCCCTGCGCGACTCCGAAATCAAGGCCAACAACCCCGCCGACCTGGGGAGCCTCACCAACCTGACGGACGAGGTGGTACGCAGCAAACTTTTGGTCTCTCTCGCCCTGCTCGGGTCTGCCCACCGAGAGGCGGCCGGGGTCCTCTTCCGTACCCTCACCCACATCGATTCCGTCATCAACAACTATGGGCTACAACTCAACGAGGGCCGCACAGGGGATGAGTTCCTGTTGCTCTTCACGATGGCATCCAACCACCCTGCTTTCAGTTTCCACCAGAAACAGGTGCTGAGGCAAGAGCTCACCCAGATCCAGAATATCATGGCCAGCACCAGCAAGAATCCCAGCACCTCTACCCTCAACACCATGGCAACCTATCCTGGCTGCCATAAGGTGGGTATCCTGCTTTTGCACACCGCTGCTGCTGGGCCCTGGGTTGTGTCTCAAACCTTTCTTTTAGTACAGACATTCCAGTGATAAATGGCATTCTGAGAGACTGGCAGAGATGACTTGCTCGGTTGATGATGGGGATGGTCAACTGAGGGTGAAAAGAGGAGACGTGTGGAGGTTTTACGTGTGGACGTTTAAATGAGAAGGTGTTCACAAGCTGAGCAGCAAGCAGCACTGGTATTTTGCTTCTGGAAATACAGCTGCCGAGGGCCCAGTGATTCAGTAGGAGAAACAAACACGCAATACCTCTGAATTTACAAACAAGCGTGTGTTTAAAAGTTTCCCTGGGAGAAGTTGGAAAGGAGGCTCAGCTTTGGGAGTAGCTGTCCAGTGGCACAGGCGTGTCAGCGAGTCTGGGTTTTGTGAATGCGATGGCAAAAGGCTTTGAATTTCTGAGACAGAACTCAAAAGAAATCTTGTGGTTGCCTCTCACCCTGAATCTCTGGGGGTACTGATCCTGGTGGCAGTGGTTCGCTGTCATTGACTTGCTGGTCATTCATTCAGCTGCCAGCAATTAATCTAGACAGTAGCATTTTAAGAGGTGCTGTTAGTAATTAGGTCTGTTACCGACCACTTAAGCGCTCTTAGCCTGCTACAGATGAGGGAGCCCAACTGTCTTCCCGACTGAATTTAACCTGCTTTAAAGTTCAAACTTAAGTACCAGCTAAGCGGGTGGATGTGATCAGTTAACAGGCTGTAGCTTTTGAGGATATCCAGCCTCAGTCAGCAAGTAACTGTGTTACTCAGCTACTGGGAAAGGTGGTGGAACCTGGAGGCTGCAAAAATCCCTGTATCGGAGTAGGATCCTAAATAAAGCTGTTTCTGAGGGCTGGGTACAGATTCCATGAAGTTGAGCATTGAATTTCTGACTGAGACAGAAATCTCTGTGCAGTCTGCTCCTGAATACAAATTTCCTTCCAATTTTGTGTTTCTTTGAATGCTGCTGCTGCTTTAATTGTAAAATGTAGATGACTTGTTATTGAACTTCAGCTTTCTCTTAAGTCGTCCCTCCCTATATCTTTAAACAGTGCTCGTGCTTGACATTTTAAGGGGAAAGGACAGGGTATGGGAATGTCTCTTTATTCCATTTCAACTTCTACGTGAATCAAATCTCAATGGAGAGAATATTTCACTCAGAATGTGGAAGGGTAAAATTAAACCCAGAAAAAGCTTCCCTTCAGACAGTTAACTGCTTGCAACTTCCCTTACTCAAAAGGTGCCGTGGCCCTGTGTTTGAAAGGAAAGGCTGTATGTGATCTAGGAGTTTTCTCAAAATAAGATGAGCAAAAAAAAGGGGGGGGGGGGGGGGAGATAAAAATATGCAGGCAGGAACATTTTTTTTAGAGCGTGCCTTCGAAGCTTCGCAAATAGCTCACGATTTATGTGGCTGAAAAACTCTGGTACTATTTATATCAGTCTAAGATGGACGGAGAATCCATCCTACCATTTTTTTGTGCTAGCAATGAGGCATACAGGCCCGTTGATTGATGATGGGTTTGGGTTGTTTTTACTTCTGAACTCATTGAAGGGGCATCTCTTTAAAAATATATATTTATTTCCTTGTAGAGAAGCTGGCGTTGAACGCTGGTCGCCAAGTAGAGAATAGCTGAGAGGGAACAAAAAACTGTGGCTTTGCTTTCACGGTCTCTGGAATTTGCATTTTATTTGAACAGATGAAGATTTCCTTTGCTAAGATTGTTAAATCTTTTATGGGGATAGCTGGGTAATTTTGTTGCTTTTAGAGTACTTGGCTTAAACCAGGAGTTGGATGAAGCAAGTGGAAAAAAACCAGTATCTTTCTCCATTCAGCCCTGCTTAAATATGCACAAAGAAATTCCACCACCGTGGACTTCGATCTTGTGATGTTACCAAGTTATGTTGTGACAATACTTGGGTTGTAACATCACCTAGAGAAAAAAAAAAACCCAAACAAAACACAATGCAGATGTCAAGAGAAAGTGAGTTGCCCTTGGCTGCTGCCTGCCAAGAGTCCCGTGCTCCTCGTCCTCCTTGGAACCAGAGGAGAGTTTCTTCCCCAGGGCCAGCACTTTTCTCATCACTCTTGGTACTTTACTACAGCTTGAGGCACATGAAGCTGGTGCTTGGAAGTCAGTGCTGTGTTGAATTTTGTGAGTGCTGCTCCTCAGTGCTCAGGCACAAACATCTTTGAGCTCATCCTTGGAAAACGAGCTGGAGAAGCGGTCAGCGTTTGGGGTCCCGAGAGCCTTTGGGAAGCTGGACACGTACTAGCGAGTAAAAAGGGAGCACCTCGTCAACAGGGCTAGCTATCTGTTGGTGTTTCCCTTGTGCTGAGTGTGGGATTGGGGACTAACACTTGGGTGACTGCCTGGGTCTCTAGATAACTAGAGATCTGTTACAATCCCAACAATTTACATTTAATTTCGGCCTTTGGGGAGGTGCGATAAAGTTGAACGCCACTCTTTGTTCTCCTTGCAGAAACAAATCGAAATGTGCCTCTTCTGCTTAGTCTTACTAAAATATGACCTAGCTTGATATTACCTAGAGGTTTTTTCCAGAGGATTGGAGCTTGCAATCTTCACTCCATCTCCTATCTCCTTCACAGCAAAATTGCTCAGAAAGAGATTGTGTGTAATAGTGAAGAGCCCAAGCGCTTGATAGAAAATTACTGTAAGTGTTTCATGATTCTTCCAGTTGCTTTGGGGTAGGTGAGTGCATTCAAAATTGGTTAGTGATGCAAGCTGCTGCTTTTTCCTGTTGTCATTTACTGTCTGCTGCAATTGCTGCTTACGAGGAGGCCCGGAACAGCTGCCTGTTTGTTTTTTTTTCTGCTTTCATTTGTGCTTTTCTTGGATTGTAGGAATGGTAACTTTACAGGAAAAGGTGGCTTTAAGTAGGTCAGTAATTATTAGATTCATGGTTTCTACTTGATAGTACCAAATGAATGTTAAGTTTCCCTGCCCTCAGCAGCAGGGTATTGCCTTGGGATCTGTAAAGATGATCAGCTCTGCCCCTTGGCTCGTCCTCTGTTTTCTTCTGGCTTTGGTGCCAACGTTTGCAGGACTCGACTTGTGGATTCTTCCATTTTATTTCTGCTTGTGGGCATAAAATCAAAGGTGGTTGTATGGTTTTTAAAAGTGGAAACGGTGCAAATTGTCTTCCAGTGAAGGCCAGACATGGATCTAAAAAAACAGGTCTTTAAAAACTTTTGTTTCTGCGATTAACCATAATGGGCTCGTTTTTAAGTGGAAGTGATGCAACTGAGTTTTCAGGCTGGTTTTTGCACCTTAAGATGCCTATTCAGCTCTTTTATATGCCACAAAGGAAAGAGAATGGTTTTCTGTCCAGCACTTAGTCTGGCATCTGAAGGCTCATTCCTGTGCTGAGGGATAGTGCTTAGAGCTGCAAACTGCTGCTCTCCTTGTAGAGCAGGGGGAGCTGGAAGCATCAGGGCACCTGAAAACCAGTAGCCAAATGTCTCCTGCCATGCACGTCCACACTTGGTAGGCAAGCTGCCACTGCTGAATTTGTGACCCACAGAAATGTCTGAAAGACTACCTCCCAGCCTCTCGAACCGCCCCTTTGGACTGTGTACGACTGGGGGCACTGAACATCTCTTCTTGCTGTGGGTGAAAACTTAATGGGTTTACTCATTCTTGGTTGCTTTGAGGCTGTGGTGATGCTGTCTTCATAGAACACCTTAGGCTTGTGTCTTGTAGATAGGACCCACTTGGGTACTAAAACTAATCTAGACATAGAATTGTCAGGGTTGGAAGGGACCTTAAAGCTCATCTGGTTCCAACCCCCCTGCCATGGGCAGGGACACCTCCCACTAGAGCAGGGTGCTCACAGCCCCAGCCAGCCTGGGCTTAAACACTTCCAAGGATGGGGCTTCCACCACCTCTCTGGGCAGCCTGTGCCAGTGTCTCACCACCCTCATGGGGAAGAAATTCTTCCTAATGTCCAACCTGAATCGACCTCTCTCTAGTTTTAATCCATTCCCTCCAGTCCTGTCACTGCCCAACAGCCTAAAAAGTCCCTCCCCAGCTTTCTTGTAGGCCCCTTCAGATACTGGAAGGCCACAAGAAGGTCTCCCCAGAGCCTTCTCTTCTCCAGCCTGAACAATCCCAACTCTCTCAGTCTGTCCCCATAGCAGAGGTGCTCCAGCCCTCTGATCATCCTATAATAGAAATCTCTGCACGGGATAAATTTTCTCAAGAAGTTTACATCTGCTAGTAACAGCGAGGACGTGGCTTCTAGATCTAGAGAAGTTACTCATGAGTCGACAGATTCACAAATACTGTGTGTTTCTTGGAGCTGTTTCATCCACTCATTGAGGTCATGCTGGAAAATCAGGGAAAGAAGATAAGGATTTGGCTGCTTGGTGCCTGCTCTGCTAGCCGGGTGACAAGGGCTCTTCAGCGCAGTCCACGCAGTGATCTGGTGGTGGCTTCAGCTGCAGAACCAGGGTCAGAAATAGTAGGTCTGACCACAGTTTGCAGCTGAAAGGAAAGAAGAGAGTCGGTCACACTGTAGTTATGTGGCTGTTTCAGGCTGATACCTTGTGAATGGGAAGCAGGGCTCTAGCCTAGTCAGCTTCCAAATATTGCACCCGCGGCTATTTCAAGTTTATAGCATAAGATGCTATTTTTCACCCGCGCTCATTCCATGGGCTCAGCTAGAACTGAGAAATAACTAAGGACTGGCTCCTGGGAGCCCTGCAGAGCTGATGTTCTGAGGGCTCTGTTTCAGCTGCACTGTTTGCTGCAGGTGACTGAAGTTACACTGAGCTTTTCATTTCATCTGTGGGTGATGCGTTGGGAAATAAAACCTACCCCTTGTTGGGTTAAGTCCTCAGAGTAAGCAGTCTAGCTCTTAAGTGATCTTTGTCAACTGCCTTGATGGTTTTACTCTAGCTTTGTAGGGATAGAATAAATTGTCAACAACCCAATTTTTAGCCTCCTGACCCACTGAAGGTATTTGATAGCTTTAATAGATTACTATGTTAATTGCTGGTTAGGATTAGAAGTATTTACTCACTGATGGCAGTTGTTGCCATGTCAGGAATGATTTCCCTTTGAAAAACACACCAAACTAACTTTGAGAGCTGCAGGGGCAGGTCTTGGAGCTTCCAGCTGCTGGTTTGTGCCAAGCTTTGCCTCTCCTCTGAGTGTTCTGGGTACTCGAAGCAACACGGATCGTACCCACCCCTTGCTGAGTTAAGGGATGTGATGCTTCCAGTTCTGGCTCCTTTCTTACTGATATTCTTGTTTAAAATTTAAGGCTCTTCTAAAATGGTTCTGTCTCAAACCTGCACTGTTTTCAGAAATGAGCTTGACCAATAAAAGAATCCTCAGAAGACAACGGTCTCATGTGAAAAGTGACCACCAAATTCACTCTGCCTAATCGTAGGCTACACGATGACCTTAAATTTAACAACCTGAATTAGCTTGCTTGGGCAATGAATTGCGCATCCAAATATCAGGGATGGAGCAGCCAAAAATGTGTGTTGAGCTAATAATGATGTTGTTTTTTCCATTAACTGTTTTCCCTTTTTTTTTGCACAAGCTGAATGAAGTTTTTTGTTTCAAGAGCGCGTTCTGCTTCATTCTTTTAACATACTCCTTTTTTTTTTCCCCTACTAATTAGCTTGTGACTGTTAGGTGTCAGTTAAGCACCATTGAAATAGGCCTCATCTCTTCTGGAATGAAAATTTGAAAGGTGTGGGACATTTTGAACTGTACCAGACTTCAAACTGCTTTTGTTGAAGCAGGGTACGAGCAGAACGCGGATCCTGCTTGGAGGAGCAGAGCCAGCAGTAGCTAACCACACCTAACAAGCATTCCAGTGTCTAACTTCAAAGGTACTGAACAGCATCCTTGTTTGGAAGTATTTAACCATTCCATTTAGATGCTTGAATTGCTAAAACTGAGGTGCTGCCCTTCTTTTAGCAGGGTAGAGCTTTGCTGCTTCCCAGGACTTCGGTGCTGCAGTACCTGCTACTGTTTGCTGTGGTCACGGGATGTGTTTAGTCATCTGTATTGAGATATTGTAATGTTTGTTTTACTACTTGCTCCCGGGTGCTTTTTCTCTTAAAACCCAGCAAATATAGGAATGTTATTTCACAAATATAGATAAGAGTTTCTGTGAATACCCAGAGTCTTATTATAGCAACGCTCATTCATCTGTCGAAACGAGAACTGTCGTCGCGCTTCAGCTACAATTTAGCTTCGCTCTTTGGCAAAAGAACTGAAGCAATTTGAAGTTATTCCCTATTTAGATAGGAAAAAGGGATTAAATCTAGCAAAGGGATGTTGTCGTGGTCCAGATCTGTACTGCTTTGCCATGGGGTTTGTAATGAGCAAACCTCTTCATTCCTTGCTTTTGCCTGGTGCTAAAATAGAAGCTTTCCTGTGGTCCCACTGCTGTGATTAACCACTGATGAAGTAGTGGAAGGGATAAACTTATTTAACAGGTGTCCCTGTTTTCAGGATTTTGGTAAATAGCTGAAGTGATCCAGAAATAACAAGATCAGTTCCTTCAGAGTAAGATCTTCATTTTAATTCAAGACCTGCCAAGCCACGGTGATAAATGGCGAAAGTGTTTTTCATGCATATTAGGAGTTCTTTTCCAGTGTTGTCTTTTTTTTTTCCCCCATCATGAGTAGTTTTGTTACACTCAAGCCATTAAGTGCCTACTGAGGAAGGAGGAATGAAACTTGGTGAATTTGTGACTTGTCAGCTAACTTCTGCCAGCCTTGGTAATACGTGAAGTGTGGCAGCAGAGAGCAGAGTGGCAAGGAGCCGCTCTCCCAGGGAAAGGTTTATTGCTGTCATTGCTTGGATTATGCCTCAGCAGATTTTAGCATCTCTTCCTTGACCTCCTAAACGTCTGTACTGGCCCCGTGGTGGGGCAATGTCCCACCCATATGCTGGCAGCAGAAGTACAGGAGCTCTAAAGTCAATGTAATAAGAACATTTGAAAGCTGAATGTCATGAAGGGCTAAAGGCTGGTGTAGCAGATAGGACCGCGATACCCTGGGAGTTTCCTTGGCAAGTGTCAGGTCATCTTCCTTCCCTTCTTGTAGCTTTTGGTGGCATTCAGGTAAAGAAATAGGGACATATTTTGATGCAAAAAAAAAAAACTTTATTGTCATCTGTTTGTTTGGGGTTTTTTAAATTTCTCTGATGCCCCAGACATCTTAAAATGAAAATGCCTTGAATTAGCACAGTTTGAGTGAACTGGCTGCACTTGCAACCTGTCCCTAACCTATAGTACATCCTGGAAGATGAGGTAGAAGAAGCAGGCTGTAGTTTTCTACCTTATTCTAGAGTAGTTACTTGTTTGGGGTTTTTCCTGTTGCATTTTACAGAGTGTATTTCACTTCAGAGTTGAAGCTTTAACTGGATGTGTCTCTTCCAGCAGTAAATCCCACGTATTCTGCCTGTTGGCAACTCTTACAGTTAACTGCTGGAGGCTGTGTAGCGGTGGCAGAAAACACGGCACCAGCTAATATTAAAGAACTCAGACTTCTTTGCAGAGCAGAGCTTCAGCCCTTCAGCCCACGGGGCAAGTTGCACATCTCGGCACAAACTGGAGTTGCAAGGTGTCCTCAAATGCTTCTTTTGACTCCGGCTTGAACGGCAAAGGTGCAGTGTAATCCCTGTCTGGTTCCTCTGTGCTAGATTTAAGTTCCTAGTCTATACTCCCAACTCTCTAAACGAAGGCTCTTTAATGAAAATGACTTGGTCTCTAAACCACAACCCAGGCTTCCTGGGTCCATCTGCTCTGCTGCATTTCTAATGGAGCTTTGTAGCAGGTGTGTGTAGCATTTAAGTGCTACATGCCTCATTACATCCCAGTAACAGCCTCCCAGGACAAAAGCATCTGATCTATTATCCCATTTCACTGTGAATTGCCTCTTCACCCTTTGTGTTCAAAGATTTTTTTTTTTACCAGCTTCCTCTGGGTGTAGGTATGGGACCTTTTGCTGCTATCGAGGAGCATCTTGATTGGTGCTTACATCTTTTTTGGTAGCCCTTGGCTGTTGGAAGTACATGAATTTCTAGCACAAACCAAACACTTCCAATTGTGTTCCGTGTCCCGGTCCAACAAAGCGACTAAAGATGTGTAAATCCAAGTGTTGAGGACTTCCATGTGAAAAGTTGGGCGTGGTTTTGGTTCTTAAACACCCTTGTGGAAGAGCTCAGAGGGTCAAAAGGAGTAGTTTTTAATTCTCTTCCTCTAGGGGTAGAACTGGCAGGTATTTGAGTATGGGAGTGAATGCAGAACTGGTGCCTGAGTCGAGGGTTTCACAAGCAGCTGGGCACAAGAGGAAGATGCTTGCTCGTTCTTGCTCCTCTTGCTTTAGTAGTCTCCACAGGTTTAGAGTTTCAGGTCCTTGTGTTGGTTTCTCTTGTTTCAGACTTAGCCTGTGGGTAGACTGAGTTTAGAAAGAATGTTTTTTTTAACTAATTTGGTAACCTGAGTTTTATCCTTGCATTGGGAAACAGCAGCTTATCTGCCTGAGCATGCAAGGGTTGTATCCTTGCCATCAACCTTCTCCTGGAGCCTTTTTCCAAACAGGATTGCACTGAGGTAAAAACCTTGGTGTTAACCCCAAAATAAGCTGCATTAATATGAAAGTGGCAGGAGTGCGTGGAGTTAACTGTTCCCCTCCACCCCAGACTTCAGCACACCCAACTCCTGAGCGTGTTTTTCCATGTTACCTGCATCAGCCTTAAGCACGGAGAGTAGTTTAGGATTGTAAATTAATTTCCAAGGAGATTTCCAAAGCCAGTCTTGGCAGAAGGGTTTACCTGGGGGCCTCCTTCAGCATCTTGTCGGCTGAACATCACCTGAGCAAGTTTTCCTGCCTGGTCAGTGGGAGAATCTGTTTGTGTGGTTTTCAGCTGCAGCTCTATCTCACTGAACCGACTCGTTGCATTTACATTTTGTTTGCTTTTCTTGTGTAGTGCATAACCTAGATTTCATCACTAGCTAGGTGCAGAAATCAGTGGTTTATTCCTTCAGATCCTTTATCGTTCCCTTAAATTCGAAGTCAAGTTACACTTCAGGTAGTGAGCTGTGTTGATTTTTAGCATTGGCTCCACTTCAAACTAAGTCAGCAAATACTTTGCTGTTAAACCATGAATTTTCTGAGTTCTGCTTAGTTATTTTTTATAAGGAATGTAATTGCTGTTTTGGTAAAATTCTTACCACGTTAAATTTGACCTTCTCTGTCCTGTTATTTTTATGAAAACCTTTGCTATATTAAATCTTGGGCATCATCCCTGGGAAGCAAAGCTAACAGTTCCTGAACCTGGCTTCACAAATTTACCATTTTTTGGCTTGATTTCTGTCTTGGGTAGTGGCTGCGTCCTTCTGGATGGCAGTGGCTGCAAGGGAAGCAGCACCTGCTGAAAGAACTGCTCCTGCTGATTTTGTTGTGCCATTTATTATTAGGAGTTTTTTTTCCCCCCTGTATGCTTTTTGATGGATCAAGGCATTCAGAGAGCTTTCCAGAACTTGTTTTGCTGGTTTAAGATCTGTGCTTGTTAGTACATCTCTGACACTGAGGAGAAAATTGATGCACTCTGGTGGAAAAGTTATTGTTTGCAGGCGGGTGAAGAGGGGGAAAAGTGCTAATGGCTAAAATTCTATCAGTGATGTCTGATACCTTGAAATCTTTGTCCTTGACCCCTGACTGTTTCTCTTCCTGGTTATCACTTTGGGGTGGCATTCTGTGACCCTTCTGCCTCGCCCTTGGTGGGAAGGGTACACTTTTCAGTAGCTGATGCCAGCTTTGATCCTGTCTTTATTACAGCGGAGAACGAGACACGGAAGAATTCAGGCTGAGCCTCAGGTAGCAATGAATTTTCTGTGTTATTTTCATCGGTGGCTCTTTAATCTCCAATTCAAGAGACGAGCTAGATTTTGATCTGGAAAATCAGGAGTTCATCTGTGAGCCAGATGCTTTGCTATGGAGGGAGTAGACATGATACTAGAGTTGGGTAAAAATAGCTGAAGAATTCTCTTCTGCACCCGTTTGAGTGATGCATCTTCTGGAGTCATTGAATAAGCTTAAAATGTTAAAACCATTCCTGAATAATCTAAAGAACCTCTGGGTTTACAGATTTACAAGGCAGCAGAGGGCTTGCCTTGTTCTTGATTCAGAATTCAGTGGCTACTTAGTTGTAGGTTTTTTTTGTGCTGAGCCCAAACTGGGGATCTAATAAAGTTCAGATACTGCGAACATCCCTGCCAGGATTTACCTGACACTGAGTTGCTGTTGTTAAATTTGGCCAAGTCCTTTCTGGGCATCTACTCTTCAGCTTTTGCCAGTGTTTCCCCAGCCCTCCCAGGACAACCTCTGCTGCAGTTCACAGCTGATGGGTTTTTGTTCCTCTGGTTTGCTCGGTCTCAAATTAAAATAAGAAAAAAAACCAACCCAGGCTGTTACTGTTTTGAAAGTCAGACTTTGATTTGCATAACATTTTTCATTATTTTACTTTTCCTAAACTAATCCAAACCTCTGCAGTATTGGGATGTTTAAGTCAGTGGAAAAAATGACCGAAGAGTTGGAAGGAAAGCTCGAAGCAGTCAGATCCGCTGGTTGTAACACCAGGCAGCTCCCTAACAGAGTGCTCCATTTGGAACTCATCAGAGCTTGGCAATTTGGTTTTTTTTTTTGCTAGGCCAGTTTGAAGCTGCTTTGCTTTGATGTGCGACTGAATCGGATAGTAAACGAGCTCAGGCAGTCAAGACATATGGGCTAAATTTAATCTTTTCCCGAGGAGATGAAAAATGAAAGCTTTATGGAAAGAATTGGAGGTTACGTCGAAACAAAAGGCAAATTTGAAACTGCACGCGACGCTTATTGGAAGGAGAGGGGAGAGAAGGGGACAGAAGATTGGAGGCAATCTATTGTGACAAATGGCTTGCTTAGAGCTTATTCTGAAGCCATGTGGCTGTGTTCTTCTTGGGTTTCGAGCACTCCAAGTGTTTCTATTTGCTCTTTTTTCTGAATATTTCAAGCCTGGTTGTTGAGGATAACACAGTCTGGCCTGAGTCGGATTTTCTCCCTTGCTCAGTTGCTCTTCTGAGATCTCCCATTGCCAGGAGGATGCTGGTGTCATTGCTCAGCCTGCTGGAACTTCCTCTCAGCAGCAAGCCACCGGAGTGAGAGTTTAATGAGCTCCAGGAGAGAAGCTTTGGTAAAGACTGACTTTGGCAAGGAGACTTCAACTACTCCCCACCCTCCCTGCAAGCTTGAAGTTTCATGGCTAGTGTTCCTCCTGTGAAACCTTGATGCTGTGGTTTTGTTAGTAGTGGAAAGCTGTGCTGGAGTAGTAAACTTAACTTTTTTTTTAATCAAAAAGTAGGCTAACAGTGATGAAAAGGAAAGCAGATACTCATAATCCTGCTTTCTTCTGACACTCATCTTTCTGGATTGATTTATTTGCATATACAAGGATTTTTTTCTGGGTGTCAAGTGTAGCAGGTCCTTGGCTTGTGCTACTGCCTTGAACTGCATCGAAATCTGTAAACAGCACTCTTAAAATGCAGCTTACAATAGGGCCATTGTATAGAGCAGGGATGTACTATTTTTGACTTGCATTGTGTGTTCTGATTGATGTCAATATATTGTTTGAAGTGTAAATTGTTCTAACTCATGGCATGGTCTCAAGTAATCGGGAGCCTTTTCTCTTATTGGGACCTATAGTCACTGGTATTGGTGACCATGACTTCTATGGCAAGATGCACGTTTCCTCCTGTGATTTGTGAAAGGCTAAAATCCATGTTAAATTCTAATTCCATCTCTGCACGCCAGGATTTCTCGTTGATTCCAACTGGGGCAACTGAACTGAAAGTCCTGCGTTGGTTGTACGAGTGCTTTTGTCAGCCTGAGCCACCCCTTTAAAACACACTCCCTTTCTTCCCCCCCTTTAAAACACACTCCCTTTCTTTTCTTTCCCCTTGTGTTCTGTGCCACTAATGCAAGTGTTCACCCACTTCTGCTTCTCCTTACCTAGAAAAGGAGCAGCTGCCTTGTTCACGAGGCAGGCAGTGAGTGTTGTACTACAAGTCCTAGCTGCTTTGTGTTGCTGAGGAGTTGTGAAGGCTGTTGTGGACAGCAGCTAAAGCAGGCAGTGGGCAATTCTGCCTTTTCTAATCACTTGTGTTTGTTCCTGTTAGTTTAAGTCACGGTGAGAAGATGTTTTCGTGTGATGGATGCAGTTAAGAAGGTCATTGTTAAGCCATGAAGGCTGTTTGGATGCTGTAGCCTTCTGCTTGGGAATTTTAAGTGTGCAGTTTTTTGTGATAGGCTTTTAAATGGCCAAGACAAGAAAACTACCCTTTTTCCCCCCTAAATTAAATTTAATCCTTGGAATCTGTGCGGAAATACTTTGAAATGCCTGGATTCTAGAACACAAAGATATTTTCCAAGAGTCCTTTCCCCATAGTCTTCTTGTTGACGAGAACCCCAGTGCAGAGGGGTTAAGGGTCTTGCAATATCTCCACAATTGACTGCTGGGTGACTATTGTTTAAAAAAGAATTATACTTTAAGTAGCTTTATAGATTAAGCCAAGATAATCTAGATTTGTGAATAGCTACTGACTAAAACAACTTCCCTCAACTGTTACTCGTGGAATATCAATAGTAACACCCTTTGGCTTGAAGGCTCCTAGCTGCTTTCAGCATGGTTTTGCTCACTCTGGAGCAAGGTGTGATGTTTGCATGCTCCCTCAGTTTATTTTACTGGAATTTTGTTGTGGTTTTTTTCTTCCCAGGTCACTCCAAGGTCTGAGACCCCCATCAACAGTGTCAGTAACAGCTTGGAAAATGTACTACACACATCAACACATTCCATCGAGGAGTCATTACCCAAGAGGCCTTCGGGGAAACACTCCAAAGGTGTGTCCTTTTCCACTTCCATGGGGGAATGAACTCATGTCTCTCGGTGGCAATCTCGTGATTGGAGCCTGGAATTTTGCTTCTTTACTTCGGGGGTTGGTGTATCAGTGAAAAGGGGAGCAGCAAGACACAGCTGCACTCACTCTTCTGTTTGGAACTAAGCAAGAAAGTTCCTTCTCTGTTGAGATACCAGCTTAGCTCTCATGAAAAATTGTGTTCTCAGAGGAAATCTCTCTGCCACCCCACCTCTCGTCCTTAGAGCAGCAGGTTATTTCTTGGATGAAGCCTATGGTGGTGAGTGTTGCCTTACTGGGGAGAGAAGGTGTTTCAGCTTCCCCTGTGCTCTTGGTTCCTAGGAGCATTGAAGTCAGAAGCTGAAGGAAGAGGAGAGGACAGCAGAGAGCGCTCGCAGGCCCGTGCTCCCTGAATGGCATTCCAAAATAAGTCTTATTTTTGTGCTGCTGTGTTGGATGCTGACCTGGCTGAAAGCAGGGCTCAGCAAATTGGAGTAAATAAGCCCACGTTCCATTTCCACACTCCAGGCTACCATTGCAGCTATTAAAATGTCTAGGTTAAAATGTCACTAACTGTGGTTTTGCTTAATGCACACAAAAAGCAGGGTTAAGAGAGGCAAGGCTTTGAACTGTGTGCTGCCCCGTGTGTGGCACAGCTTTTGTCAACTCTTTGGGGTATTAATAACAAAAAATAGCTCTGGATGGCAGAAGTAATGCAGGGGAAGCACACCACCACATTAGCAGCACTCATATTGCCTTCAAATGGCATTAAAAATACCATAGAATTTCTTATTTGGAATTGGTCCTCAGAGTTCTGCTTCCCCCTCTGCCTCTGGCTTGCTGCATAGCCTTGCAAATATAGTTGGATGCCATGTAAATAATAAAGAATTTCTAAGCACATCCTCACTCGGAAGAGCTGGTGCAGGTTGGAAAGGGTTAAACATCCCAAGAAAACCTTCTTGGTTTCTCTGTCTCCACCAGACCTCCCTTTTCTGTGACACACTCGACTATAATCCCAGTAGCTGTAAGTAGCAATAATTTTTTACAGCAGAATAGTGCTGTAAGTAGCTATTTCTCCAGCTGTAAAAGCTATTGGAGTAGAAGAAAATGCAACACTAAGCAGAAGGATGGCTACATTTGTGGCTTTCATCTGATTAAAAATAGGACAGAGTTCAACACTGGTTTCATTTGTAAGATGTGATTGCTATTCCAGTACCATATATGCCAAGATTAGTCATGGTACACTGTGAAAATTAATTAGGTTTTCCTCTGATCTGGTTTTTTTTTTCCATATAGAATACCTGCTTAGTTTTCAGAGGATGTAGCTTTTTACTTTAGAGATTGCCTCAGTTGATAGTTGGTAAAAAGTTGTGGAATGAGTACAGTTTTCCTCCTAACTGATGTTGTTCTTTCTGGTTCACCAGCAGCAAAGATTGTGTTGAGTTCTCCTCCTTGAAATATGATGATCCTGTCTGGTAGGGAGTTCTGGCTCCTAAGGTTGGAGCACAACCCAAGATTATTTGCAGCCTGGAGCCACCCCTGCTTGCTTACAACTTTCTAATTCTCAAACACATCACTTCTTTTAGCAGGACCTGCTAACTTTTTAACCTAGAGCGCATGAAATTCAGTCACGAGAGTATAGGATGGACAAGTTCCTTGACCAGTTGAGGCCAATTTTACTTGACTGGTAATTCTCCTGTTCATGTTTTCTAATGAGTCTTGTTTCAGGCAGCTTGAGAGGCCAGGGTTTCTTCTCACTTGTGGTCAGAAACAGGGGAGCTGCCCAAGTTTGTCTTTCTCTTGGCAAACTGTTGGATTTGGAAGCGCCTCAGTTAAAAAGGTTGTAGCTGAAACAGAAGGAAACAGAGTAAGCTCACGAAGGGTGCAGTATCCGTTGTGCTTAGTTGGATTAGAGACAGTTTGTATTAATCCAGTGAATGGTTTTAATCCTGACTTGTAGAATAGCAGATACTCTTTATATAATTGAGCAGTGAATGGGTTTGTAGTAGGCTTGGAGCTGAAAGCTATCAGTGGCTGTATTTTCCCTAATGCCCACTTTGAAATTAGCTTTTAGCATAAAATATTTCAAGTTTCTACAGGGGAGAGATGAGAAGAGTAGAACGTGCTGCTGAATACTCTTGGACAAACAGTGGGGGAAGTCTTGATGTGCTTGTGTTTGCATGGAGTGCTTGGCTGGAGACATTCATACCTTCCTCCTGTCGAGACTTGTCAAGCACCTAACTTCTGAAGAACTCCCCCATCTGCTCTGCAAAGAACATTGCTGCCTTGGGAAAGGAGTTTCTGAAACGAGTGGCAGTCTGAGAATCCATAAATCTTTCCTTTTATCTGGGACTCTCAGCGAGCCATGGGAACACTGCCAAGTGTGAGGGTACTGGATTAGTGCTGTAATGCCCAGGTTGGTGGAAGTGGCGACCACCTAGGGGTAATCCAGCAAAAGTCACCAGTTTTTCTACGCTGGTCCTTCAGTCTTGGCCTTCTCTCTTCTGCATGTCCTAAAACAGGGTGAACCAGATGGACCTTTCAGCAGAGTCAAGAGCTGTGACGCTAGGAAGGTCCCGTACCTGTTGACAGAAGCATTTTGGGTGTCTGTGTTTTATCTGAACTCTTGTAAATGGAAATTCAAAGACTTGGCCTGTGCAAGCTGAGAAAGAAACACAATAGTGGTTGATGCAGAAAGATGTGAACCTCTGGTGAAGTCTGACTGTAATGGGTGGCATAAATTGCACTTTTTAATCCTATCTCTTGATTGTTGATTTTTGGGATTGTTCAAACCTATTTTCACAGGTGAGAACGTTCTTTTCACTGGAGGTAACTTTGGGAAATGGAGCCTTTCCCTGTCCTCAGGAACTGGGGATATGCGGACAGGCATATTTCCAGGTTTTAAGGTACTGACACTGGTCAAGAAGAGGCAAACACAGGTAGATTCATATCTTCTATGTGACTGAAATCCCAAGAGGGCGATGCTGCTTATCTTTCTGTCTCTCTTTCTACTGTTTCTAGAATATAGTCAGGTTTAAGCTCTGATTTTTAACACTGATCTGAACAAAAGAATCAAATTCAAATCAAGCCTGGGCAGTTTTTGCACGCGGGGTGAGTCGAGTGCCATGCTGTCTCCTTGTGCTGCCCTCAGCTTTTTTTCCACAGCACTACAAGAACTGACCCCGTGCAAATGCAGCCACAGAAAGTGTCCGTGTCAGAAATGTTGATTCCAGTTTCAAAGGTGAGATTTCATGCTGGCAAATGGTCGTGTAGTGATGGTCCCTTCTGGAGGCAGGTTTGCGTTTCCCAGCACAACGCCAACAAAGTCAGCAAACTTACTTGGAGGGACTCTGGTAAAGGCCCTGAGCTGGTTGTCTTCAGCTGAGGATTGTACCCTACATTTTTTGTGGGGAAGTCCCCTCAGAATCTCTCCCAGTATCAAGTGACCCAGGTGCTTGGAGAGATCACTGGTTAACAGCAGTATATTCATGAGCAGCTTTTGTTTTGCAGGCGATCCTGTGCTGGTAGCTACGAGGAGGGGAAAAAAAAAATCAGTTATACCAAAGTCCAGAAGGAGCTCTCTGACCTACAGGAAATCCCATTCCCAGAGCTAATTTGTAGCAAGCCTGTGGATGTAGAGTTGTTTTGACCTCATGTGGCAATTCCCAAACGAGGAGAGTTAACGGTTACCAAAGCTGAATGAAAAATTCAGCTTATTTTATATATAATTTTTTTTTAAAGCAATAGGAATTTCCCATACACCAGAGATATTATTAATTACTCTTCCTGTACAGTTCTGAGCAGAAGGATTTGGCCGTTAGGTGGCTAGCACTGTAGGCAAGCACTGCTCTGGGCATGTGACATATTTTAGCGATGTATTAAACGTGGTCAGTGACCGCAGCATATTTTCCAAAAGCACAGCGGAATAAAGTACATTAGACCAGATGTGGAAGCACAGAACAAAAGAATCTTTATTATTAAGGCAACGTAAGTTACAAAACATTACAGTTCTGAGACTGTGCAGTCTTCATACTGTAATTCCTCCTCGTACCACGTGAAATTTTGATTTGTCACAGCCTCTGGTTTGTATTTTCTACAGTGGAAACGCCGTGTTGGTATTTAGGAGATGCTCACTGCTGCTATGAGGCTTTGCAGGTGCCACTTACTGCTGTGTTTTTTCCCTCCATAAAGAGGGTTTGCTCGATTGAACTAAGCCTCATTTTTCTGCACAGCGACAGAAATCCCCCTCTTCTTGTGTTTCCTGTGTATTTATCTTCCCTTTCCACTCTTGCCACAGAAAACCTCAAAACCATCTCCGAGCCGCTCTGATTTCAGCTGAAGCAACTGTTGAAATATTCTTCTTATCCAGTGAAGCTGAATCACAGTCCTTGCAACACAGGCACCACAAACTTCTTGCCGTGGACAGAGGGGAGGAAAGCTTTGTGACGTAAACCAAGCACAGTGGGCTTCATTCTGCAGCCTGTGCTCCATTTAGTCCTCCCTCCGAGCGCCGTAAAAGTTGTTGCTTAATTGAAGGTACCCTGTTAGTCCATGTACAGGGTCCTGCAAAACCTCAGCAGGGTCCCAGGCTGGAATAAATACCTAGAATAGCACGTGGTTTATTAGACAAAAGGAGTTGCAGTCTGGGGATGTGGGGGGGGTGGGAAACAAACTGTAGAGAAAATGCCCCTTGGTAATCTCTCTATTTAATTTGGGATTAATATTGGGATGTCAAATGTATCCTTGTCTGCAGTAACCCTGCCCACCTCGGGTGGGATGGGTTGCAGGTAGGACGAGCTGATTGTTATGCTCACCAGGCCTTGGTATCTAAATAGTTTCATTACAACAGTCAGCAAAAAAGGGGTGGTCTGAGCTATTCAGAACTTTCAACAGCTATTTTTGCTCCTCGGTTTATTTCCCTTGGCAATATTGTTTGTGTGGTCTTGCACCTTTGTTGTCTCCCACTACCTTGGCTACAAGAAACTAGACAACAAGAGCTCTCTTGGCTAACAGCAATCGACAGTCTTTTCCTCCTGAAATGTCTGACACCAGTTGTCCAGCCCCTTGAAAGCAGGGAGAAAATATGTGGGGGGAAGCTCTGAAATCCTTTTGGTTCAGGGTCCAGACTTCACAGTACCTTGCTCTGCATCAGTTGTGCAGCTGGATTATTGTATTTTTAAGTAAATACATCATCTCCACCAATACCGGGTCAACTACCGTTAACGTAGGGCTTAAAGAAATATTTAGGCTATGATAATCCTTCAAGAAAAATCTCCCTCTACCAACTGTATATAATTTTTCAGCTGTTTGTGTATGTCTTGCTTCACTTTCTGTCTGAAGCAGAGCTGTCCTCCTGCACTTCAGCAACGTTGGGTGGTTAGATCACGCAGAAGACGCTGCATTCCCTCCTGACTGCCTCTAATATACTAGTTGTTTTATGAGTACCAAGTATTTAGAGTTAATTCTGGCTATGAAATCCCGGGATTAGTGTACTTGGGGGTGGGGGGGAATGTTTTGATGTTGCATATTTTCCCCTGTGCTACGAGATTATTGTATATTAAGAAATTTCTTGAAGCCTGCGTGTTGCATAAATCGCGCAGCTTGGTCTTCAGTTGGAGTTCAGTTAAGGTCAGAAGCTTAACTTTGACATAAAGACAATACTTAAGTTTTCTTTTTTTTTTACTATGGTTTAAACTAAAAAAAAGGAAACCCATTGCATTTCATCTCAGTTGGGTTTTTTTACCACTTTGTGCAGCTGTACTCTGTGCTTGTGTAGGCAGGTAGAGCAGCCCCTTTTATTCCCCCAAAGCCAGAGCCTGGGTTTAGCAGCTCACCCTTGGGCTGTGTCAGAACTGGGAGTAAAATTCCACATTCCCAGGGCTGCACTTGGACTCTGGCAGATTTGTTAACTGTTAAGAAGTTAACTTTTGTCCTCTCTCGAGGTCGGAGCCAGTATTTCTTTGTCATCCTCGTTACCTCCCTTTCCACTTGGCAATCCCAGATCCCTCCTGACATGACAAGGTCCAAAGGGAGGAAAGGGGAGAGAAGCGTGGGGACTTCTCCCTGAGTGAAAAGTAGGTTCCTGAGCTGCTGACTGGTGCAAGAATTGTCGTAACCTTTTTGTGCAAATCAAGGTGCAGCTCACTGGAGTTTGTAATTCGTGGCTCAGATGCCTTCAAGGGCAGCCCTTTGTGGTTTGCTTCATGTGCTACCCCTTGGCCAAGAGCTACAGGGAACTGGCTTCAGTGGAAAGTATTTTTAGGAAATAGAGGGAAAATTTGGGGGGAAAAAAGGTAGATATGGAAAGTAGTATTGTTATTGGTCTGTTGCAGCAGATACAGGGCTGGAGTCTCTGCAGAAGAGAGGAGATTGACAGCCTAGATCCATGGGAAATAAGACTTCATTGTGGCCCTTGCGTGGCCCTTCTTTTATTTATTCTTAATATAAAGACTTGCCCTGGGTTTGTGATCTTAGATGAGGGTGGTAGAGCTGGTCATGCCTAACATGAGATGCTAATCTCGAGTCTAATACCCTTTGCCTTTTTCCGTGGCTCTTCAGAAGCCCAGGAGGCAACACTTGGGCAACTACATTCCTTGAAAGGACTCTCTTGTATTGCCAGGTCATGCCTGTGAAGCCCTGGAAGCACCTGCTGTGGCACAGGAGCTGGCAATGCAGATGAAATTCGTAGCCATTAGCTCCAAACAGCTAGGGAAGCAGCAGAAGCAACTGGAGTTTTTAATTAAAATTGCACTAAATGAGCATAAACCAATTTTTCCTCAAAGCTTTAGGCGATGGCTTCATGCAGCTCATCTCCTGGGGGGGGGGCAGAATAAATAAATGATGTAGCAGAGTCAGAATGAGTTGGGAAAACTTTACCTGGTGTACGTCTTGGTGGAACTGATGCTTAAACCTGGACCTGAAAAGGCTTTTATAAAGGCAGGGGAAGAAAATTTGGAATGAATGAACTTACTGGAAGACAGAAAGCACATCATGCAGTTAATTTTCACTTCTTTTTTCCTCGATTCTAGTCTGCTGGCAATTTCTGTTGCATGTAGCTCACTAGGACTGGACCTTTCTGTCTCTGCTGCTTGAAGATGGAGTGAGGGCTGTGTGAAATGGTCAGAACTGCCCGGCTGTTCATCGCCGCTCCTTCAAGCTTCACAGCCTTTACCAGCTGGAAATGTCCTGTTTTCAGCTAACCCCTTTCACTGCCACGTTAAACAGAGGGATGCAAGAATTGAAAAAGAAATTACTTCCTTCTCTTAGCCAGGCTCCTATTCCCCCTAGATTTCACCAAAAAAACCCCAGTGTAAAGAAGAAAACGGGAGTGCTTCACACGTGTTACTAGAAAACCACAATGCCCTTGCCCTTTATTTTTCCTTTTCACACGCTGTCACAAGTGTGCTAATGGCTAAATGGCAATTTTCTCAGTCTGATGTGCTTGAGAAGCTTTTGGAGCTGATTAGTTGTTCGCTGGCAGACGTTCTTTCCCTTCCTTTATCAGATTATTGTTAAATCCCCCGTTTGCCAAAGCGCATTTTTCATATGCTTTTACATTTAGATTAATTCTTTTCTCCAAAAGGCACCTCCTGAGGGTAATAGGCTTAAAGCACAATAATTTTAGCAATAGGTAGCTGGAGTTTTTACTGGTGGTTGAATATCTGAGTTACAAATGTTGTCATCCCTCACAGATTTTTTTTTGGGTCCAGCTCTTAAAATTAATGAGAACTTAAAGTAAATCTTAGGTTTCTTGCTCAGCTTTTGATGTCAGCGTTAGGATTCTCCCAGGAGGGCTTTTCTCTGCAGACGTGGGAGGTTGGCAGTTTCGGAAAGAATCAGACTGCAGGAGAGAAAAGATACCAGACAGTAGAGAAACTGGTGCTACTGGGAGTTGGAAACAATCGGTTCTGGTTTCGAGTAGGGCAGTAAGGTGTGGGAGGAAGTGCATTCATCTGGGGTACCAAGCACTGGCCTGACCTACTGGTGTGGTTTGAAAACGAGGAGGTGGGTGGAGAGGAAGGATGAGAACGTGTCACAGGGAAGAAAATTGTTGACTTTGCCAGCAATTTTCTTTGCTTCTCCTACTACTACAGGCGAATATTTCTTTACTCTGCTTCCCTTTCTAATCTGGAAGTGACCTTACTGAGTCAATGACACTGCTTTTCTTTCCATGGAAGTGATGATGATTTCTCACATTCTGTATCTGGCACAAGGGAACAGATGGGGCTGCAAAGAAGAAACGACAAATGTAATAGAATCAGAGAGTTGTCAGGGTTGGAAGGGACCTTAAAGCTCATCCAGTTCCAACCCCCCTGCCATAGGCAGGGACACCTCCCACTAGAGCAGGTTGCTCACAGCCCCAGCCAGCCTGGGCTTAAACACTTCCAAGGATGGGGCTTCCACCACCTCTAATAATAATACTGAGGCTGCTGAGAGAGAGAGACCTTCTGCAAATGGTTAACTCCTGAGTCTAACTGCAGGACGTGTGCAGTCAGAGGGGAGGAAGCTGATGGGGTTTTTGAAGCAGTGTTCTCCTGCGCTACCATCTGATGCCAGCCTTGATTCACGGGTCGGAAGACTGGGTGATTTCATGGCTATTATTCTTTTAGATTGCAGCTTGAAACTTGGAAGGAATTGGTGGCTCCTGTCCTTTGAGGATGGCTGTGGAAGAGCCACTGGTTCTTGTGTTCTAGATAGGACTTTGTATTCTACTGGAGAGTCTTGTTGACGTAGCCATCGGGCTGGGGTAGTTCACGTCAGGGCTCACTTAATGTTTGTGTAACTCTGAGAGGAAAAAAGCTCTCCAGCTTATGTTAAAATGTTTGGGATTTTTCTAATTCATGGTCAAAAAAGCTCTTTGGACTCTGGACAAAAGCAAGTTCCTCCCCTTTGTTTTGCTTAAAGGATTAGATATTTCTTAAATTAAAGGTACCTTCACTAACTTCTATCTCCTTCCGCTAATAAGCGAGAAAATGGTGCTATTAACACAGGACTCGTTATGAACGGGATCAAAATGCAGGAAGAATGAAGTGGAGAACAGTCAAAGCAGTGAAATTGTGTCTCCATTCAGTTTTCTTCAGGGGTTGTTTAAAGAAGGTTGTATTCTCCTGTTTAATGCAGGCTGTCGAAAAATGCCAGAGCGGAGCCCGCCGCCGAGGCCTGGATGAAGGGATCTGACAGCTGTAGGGGTGACAAAAGTAGCCAAGGCTTCTTTGTGGGTCGATGTGAAGAAGTTGAGACTAAAATCTCCTTTGGGGATTGAAGGTAGTGGCGACTGGGAGAAGTTTGAGGTCCTACCACCCCAAAACTGTGTAGAGCAGGGGCTCTGGTACTTGCCCTGAGCACGGGATGCTGGCGCTTTCGAGATGCTCCTGCAACGGAGGAAGGTTGCCTCTGATCCATACCTTGGGTGCTGCATGAGTAGAGGAGGAGACAAATAAGCAGCTTTGGCTTTGTTGAGGTGCTTTGTCAGATCTCAGTGCTCATTTCCTTTCCCTTTCTAGGCTGGAATGTCACAGGCTGTAGTTCTGCAAAACAATGGTTTTGATTACATTTCATTTCTTAGGTGTGGAGTGAAAAGGTTAACGTTTCATTTGCTTTCCGACTTGTTCTTTTATCTCCATGGGGAAAGGGGAAAAAAAAATGGAAGAAACCCAACAAAACCCAGACTTGCTGCATTGCTTCCCTGCCTGGCGTGGATGCGTTTCAGCGGCGTGTGGTGCGGCTGCTATTTTTAACAGGAACTCAAAAGGGGGTAGCCCTGCTAAAATTACATCATTGATACACCCAGCTGAAGGGAAACGGCGTAAAACACATCAGCTCCTCCAATTATCAACTCCATTGTGTTCTCCATGTCTGTGGATGAATTATTCAGTGTGTATCATTCAAGCAGAGAGACCGTCGGACCCACCAGATTTCCAGAGCATTCACATTTTGCTTTCTTGCCCTGGGGAAGAGTGTAATAAGTGAACTTTATCTGCAAAAACAGTAGGTAGGAAGTAGGTAGTAGTGGCTTGTGGAGCTCAAAAGTTTGTCTTCCTTCCTGTCCCTGTCATTAAATAGTTCAGGGATTTGCTAGATACCCTACTGCGTTTTGTTTTGTTCTGTGTCCTGAAGAATCCAGTGGCAAGCGTGGAGATTCAAAGCTTCAAGACTTTGAGCTTTTTAACGGATGGAGTTTTGTTTTCTTTCTGTTCTTTTTACTTCAGTTCCTGGGCATTCTCACTGCCTTGGCAAATACTAACAACATCTACTTTGGTTTTTCTCTTCCCTTTTGTTTTTGCTTCACAGACATGTTACAGAAACCGTTGTCTAATAGCTGTGGAGGATCTCTAAATAAGCTTAAATGCTGAATTAGAACTCTTTCTCTGTCCCTTTGAATTACTGGTCAAGTTTTGTCTGGGATTCAGAAATATAAAAGGGAACAAGAATATTAAAGCCTGAGACCAGAGACTTGAAAACGTCCAAGGATGTAATTGCCAACGAAAGGAGAACCTCACAGCAGCAGTTGTGCGGGGGGATATTTGTTTCTCACTGAAGCAAGCACTTGAATGCATTTGTGGCTCTTGGCAAGACTGTATGTACTCAAGGTTTTGCCTGTTCTAGATTAGGCTTGTTTTGTGTAGTATGCTAACAAGAGTATTTTTTTTATTAAGAAGGATTTTGGGCTTTAATTCTTTAGGGGGGGGGCAGGGAATGGAAGGTGGTCTAAAGTAACTGTCCTTCTTGCTCGTGCTCGCTCGTTATTGCAGCTTGAGTCCTGAGTTTCAAGATGCTGATACTGTTCTCCAACAGGCAGAAAACACCACGTGCTTATTTAGAGGAGCATTAAACTCTGCTGCTCTGGGCTGGCTGCCTTCCAGAGGCAACTAGCTCCTGCGCGTTCCCGTCCCTTTGAGTTTCAAATGGGTGTTTCTGCTGGATTTTCCTTCGGAGCTGAAAACTCTGAGCTCCCTTTAGGTAGCTGAAGAAATGCTAGGGTTGGAGCAGGCTGCCATCTGATCTCAGCACACTGGTGTTTTATCACCAGCTTGCCCTTCAAGCTGGGGCGTGCTGGCCCAGCAGCTGCCGTGCTGCCGGATCCGTCCGGGCCGATATACGGTTACAGGCTGCACTGGGCTCTGCTGCTGCAGGAGGGGGGCAAATAACCTAGGAACATATGGATAATTAATATACATACGTGAAATGTTCAGGTCCTGACGTGGTGACTTTTAAGCTTGAAGCGTTGCCGGGTAAATCCTCCCTGGATGCCTCTGTGATCACAGTTGGCTTTCTTTTTCGTTACTAATAAGGAACAGGAGATTATAATTGCTTAAGTGGGACCTAGAAGACTTCAGTGAATAAAATCCTGTGTGGTCAGCTCAAACTCCATTCCCATGTTCCTCGTTCCTCCAAACAAGGTGGAATGTGGTTAGCTCCAAGGGCACTCAAAGGCAGCATCCTGCACTGGGTCACCGGTGGGTCTGGTGTGTTGCTGTGGGACTCGATTCCGACGTTGCTCAAAACTTCCCAATGCCAACTGGGATTCCTATCCGTGGTGACCACCTGAACATGCTCACGTTCTTCTCATCCTGTTTCCTCTCCAGGTGCATCAGTGAGGTTTGTGTTCTCTTTCTAAGCTCAGAGCCCATTCTGCGCAGACGTTCGAACGTCAGAGGCTTCAGCTGAGTTGGGTTTTTTTTCCCTCTGGTGATGGTTGGCATTTAGTGACGCCTGGCTTTTCTGGGGGCTGGTACACTTGAGCACAAAACCAGTCCTTAGGGAAAGGGCCTATGCTGCCAAGAGTGTTTTCCATGGAAAACTGATTTTTTTTTTTTGTATAATGTGAATGTAGCATTGAGATTAGAACTACTCATCTGGCTCTCCTTGGGTTTGTGGGGGTTCAGTGAAGTATGTGCCAGAGAAAAGCCTTTCTAGGGAAGCATCAGACTTCTCGAGGGTGAGAATGATGCTGAATGAGCTGACCTCCTCTCAAAAAGGAGAAACAAAGCCAGTAGTTTGTTTAAAAGTGAGCTAAGAACAGTAAATAAAATAATCACTTGGTCAGCTAAAACGAGAATAGATCTACAACTGTATGTTACTTACCCAGTAAACAGAAGGTTTTATATATATATAAATATGTATATAAATATATACAAAACCAAACATCTCTCTCGATTGCAGAGATATTTTGACTAGCATGGGCTGGGTAATTAGATATGGGCAGCCTGCTTATTTTAATTGCCTATAAGAAGAACGTATTTGAGTGGTTACTGAAGCGGTCTCCAAAGGGTGCGTTTGGGTTTACGGTCCCTTTTCCAGGAGAGCTCTTCCAAATGAGCTGCCTGTTCCTCAGGAGTCTTCTGGAGTTAAATCAGAGAAGGAAGATGAGTCACGGGGGCCGGATTGCGAAGCGAGCGAAGCACTCAGCTGCCTTCAGAACTTACACCTGCTTTTTGCAGTTGTGTGGAAATAGTTAATTAGAATGTGGAAGGAGGGAGTAAATGCATTTTTTTGCAAATCAAGTTCTGAAGTCCTTTCTAAAAGAAGCAGCCCCCCCAGCCCCCAGGGGAGCAAACCTGAGCACGTGCTGCGTCTCAAACTGGGCGAGGAGCGGCTCTGAATTGGTTGCAGGAGATCTCTAAGCCCTTAGGGTTGCAAGTGTTTACCTAAAATCGTGCCTGAAAACACCAAAGTCTTTCCATGGTATTAAAAACCACAGTTAAAGATTCATTTTTTGCCTGCCATCAGAGATAACATCTCTTGTCTGATAAGAGACACTGGAATTGAGGAGTCTGTTGTACCCGTTGCTCACTTGTCCTTAACTAATGTCATTTAGGTTGGAAAAGACCTCCAAGTTGTCACTCTGCAGCCTTTCTCAGCATGGTATCACAGCTCTCTTTCTGCCCAGAGCATTATTCTATATATTTCAACAGCATATCCATGGTAAGTATATGTTTCAGGACACGTGTTGGCGCTCAGCTTTAGGAAGGCAGTGGAACTGTCGCACAGATCCATCGGACAGAACAGCCCTTCCTGGCTGATTTATTCTGTAAAAGCTTTTTCTGGCATTGGAAAAGCAAAAAGACAACTTGTGAGGCTGTTGTCTCTTCAGTGGCAGGCAGCTCAGCAGCAGCAATGCAGAAGTTAGTCCTCTTGGCCTGAAGTATTTGTTAAAGGGGGAAAAAAGAACCCAAAACCCAAACCCCTTCAAGTTAATGTTTGAAGCTGTATCTTGATTTCTGAAAGCAGCTGACTGATTCTTCTGGGTTTTCCATTTTCCTGCCTCCAGTGCCAACAGCTTTTGGGTCGATTTAAGCTTTTTGAATCCAGTCAAGTTGTGAAACCCTTCTGTAGGTTGACTGGCTTTTGTGGTTGGCTAAAGTGCTGACAGTATCAGTCAGGATTATTCAAAACAATGTATGAGTTCAATTAAAATCTTAAAAGCAAAGTTATACAGGCAGTTATTTGTTTCTTTCTTGAATGTCTGTCCTTTTTGGAGAAACATTAAAAGGTCACTTAGTTGGCTAAAGAAGCCAAACTGAGGAAATGACAGGAACATGAAAACTACTGGTTTGGGGGTGAGTGATACAACCCCAGAGTATCGTTGCTTCCTGTGTGCTGCCAAAAGTAAGCTCATGGCCTTGATTTAAAAAAAACAACCCCTGTGTAATTATTTCCTGTGGAATATTGCAGCTCGTAGTCCAGTCTTGCTTTTGATTTCAAACTGTATTAACTCATCACTCGAAGTCATGTTGTGAGTGTGTGCTGTTCCTGATCTTAAATATTCTCTGAATTGGAAGAACTCTTATTTCTTCCAAAGCAAAATGACAGTTCTCGGAGCGTTTCTTCTGCTAACATTGCTACTAACAGAAAATTTTCATTGTCTCCATGAAACTTTAATTTCCAGTGTCTTCCTGTGTGGTTTTCTTCAGGCCACAGCCAGCCAGAAGACTTCCTTGCTAACTAGTAAAACTCTTCTGTTTGGTTACGAGTTTTTTCCCTAGCTGTAGCTTCCGTTTTAAGCAGCCCCCATGGAAAAGCTGCTATCTGTTCTTCTACTTTTAGTCTTAAGAGGTAAGTGGACAGTGGACCCTGTTAGGAGGCTGAACTGCCTCCTAACAAATCCAACCTTAAGCTTGTTCTTCTACTTTTAGTCTTAAGAGATAAGTGGACAGTGGACCCTGTTCGGAGGCTGAACTGCCTCCTAACAGATCCAACCTCAAGCTTGTTCTGTTGCCTCCCTTTTTCTCCACAAACCCATTTGTTTTACGAGGAGAAGATGAACTTAGCATTGACTTTTAAGGAACCACAAATTGCTCATCTTAAGAGGATTAAAAAAAAAAAAGGACAAAAAGGGGAAATGCAGAGCAGCAAGCAATGGGATGTGCTCAATGACTGTAGTTCTTGAGTCGTGTACTACGACAGACTCTGCTTCATCAGCTTCGGTCGCAGGAACAGGCGAGAAGTCGAGGTGTCTTTTTGCCCTCTGCTAATTTTCCCCTCCTTTGTTTTTCAGACTGAAAGCTGTGCTGGTAATTGGGCCTGTCTCCTAAATTTGTGTTAGCCAGGCAGAATTAGTTCCTGCAGGATACTTGGTTTGAAGAATTTGCTAATCAGAAAACGCCCGTTCCATTCAGAACCTCAAGTTTGATGTCTTTTAAGAGTATTTCAAGGATTTTTGTACCTCTGTGGCCATTGCTAAATATCCAAGACCCTGTAAACATAGTAGTCTTTTCCCTGGAACACAGTCTTTTGTGTCCTGGATGGGTCAGGCTTCATGGAATATTTTGAAGATACCTGATGTGGAAGAGTAGCAAAGATCTCATTGTGCTTTCCTACCAACCACAGCTTTCCTGTCCCCTTTTGGAAGGTTAATATTGGATCATTTACTGTTCAGTTTAAATATTTCTTAGCAAGCAGTAGCTTTGTATTTGCATAAAGGTTTTGGGATCATTTAAGTGTCCTAATTCTGTCTCTGTTTTCTCACTCCATAACCACTGAATTATGTGAAAACAGGTTAATATCTTAATAAATTACCCTGCTGTGTCTGGAGAGGTCTTGAGAATGAGATGCCATTTCTCTTCACTGCTGATGTCATGTGAGAAGGACCTTTCACTGTAGTGAAGTGAGAAAGGATGGAGCAATTCTCACCTGTATTTGAATTTTTCTACAAGTCGTAAAATAAGATCATTTTTAAAAAAACCTATTTATTTCCTTACCTGTTTTCCATCCTTTCAAAGGAAATATTCTAACCACAGTTCTTGGTGCTCTCGAGGGGAAGCATTTTTCCCCCTGTAGTATAGCTGTAGGTAGGCAAGCTCATAGAGGAGTTAAGTTAAACTTACCTCTGATACTTTGTTTGATACTTACATTTAAAAATTATATATTATACGTCCTTTTTCATGTTCTTTCCCAACCCAGAAGCACAGTTTCTGTTAAGGACAAACATTACACACTGGAGAGCATCTTGTTACTCCATTAATTGGCCTCCAGCCTATCAATATTTGGATGCCAGTTGGGGTATCTCTTCAGTGGAGCAGTTTGTGTCATGATACAGTCCAAAGCGTGGCTTTTGCTGGGCGTTGAATGGAGTGGAGTTCAAGTTGAATGGTTTCAGTGTCCTCCTCATAGTGGTTAGTGATTCAGAACCTGTTAGGTCCAAGTTTGAAAGCTCCAAGTGAAGTTTCAGACCACTCTCCCAGTGAAATCTTCCTCTGAAGAAGTCTCGGGGACAGATTGACATTGCCAGCTCTTTTGTAGCTTTAATGACAGAAACTATTAACAAACTAAGATGTAGTTCTCTTGGTTGAAAGGAGTTTTGGTAAAGAAATATGTGACTGACCTGATTTGAGGTCCTGAGACTCAACCTTAACACCAAGTTCTCAGCAACCTGAAAGATGCTGATCAATGCCAGAGTTATTTAGATCACAACTCTCACTAAACTGCTTCTCTTAAAGACTCTGGCCAACCCTTTCTCTGTGTGCTTTGAAAGGCTAATATTTTGATATTCCAATTAATGAATAATACAAGTAGGAGGCTAGGGAAATAAAACACATTTAGTTGATGAGTAAACTTCAGTCTTGTCTGTGGTAGCAGAGGGTCAATGTATTTGCTGGTAAGAAGACTGTGTCTTAGTTGTTCATTCTCTATTGCAGCCTAAATAAAAAGCTTTTAAAAAAAAAAAAGAGAAAGGAGGAAACTTTCTGAAAAAAACAGACCAAAAATCCCAAACCAAACCAAAAAAACCCAACCCAAACCCAAAACTCTTAAGCTCCTACTTAAAAGCAGTTTCTCAGCTTCAGTTCAATTGCTCAGTTGACTGTTTTGTTTTCTAAAAGTCAACATCTTTGTAATTTCCTGTGCTTTGTTGCCATAAATACGCTTTGGAACTAGCAAATAAGCTATTTCTTCTGTCTCCTCCCCTCTTTTTCCCTGTATGTATGGGAATATAAATACTGGTGGGTTTAGGGATTGAGTGGGGGGAGTTTGTGCGTTTCTATTTCCACTTGGGCTTACCTTCTGCTGTCCAGTGGACAACAGCCGTAGAGCATCTATGCATAGATGCTCTTGAAGCACCTCTTGTAGAAAAGCAAGAGGAGATGGCGTGTGAAGGGCTTGGGGGTTGCATTTGCAGTTACCACTTGTGTCAACAAGGATGTGGAAAGTTATTTTATTAGTTCCCTTTTGTTAGGTAGATCTCTTCAGCAAAAACCCAGTCGCTGTATTTGTGTTTGAAGGCTTGTTTCCATGAAGGGATAACTTGATGAATGAAAATTAAACCTTTAAATCCAAAAGCATGGATTACAATGATGTACTTGGCCCTCCAACACAAACCAAAGGATTTTTTCTTTTCCTGCTTAAAAATAAATTGTAGCTTTTCTTTGTCAAGTACCACATCTCAGGAGATGCTCAGGTTCACCCCAGGCTCCTGACAGCCCCACTTCACCACCTGAATCCTGAAGAAAAGTATTTCCATGCTACATGTCACACAAACTTGAACCTACAAGCAGTAATTCAATCCAAAGGAAGATGACTAGATGGTATGGAATAGAAATTACTCTTTCAGCCTCTGTGGTAAATTCTTCCTCATAGTTTCGAGGTCATTCACTTTAACCCAGTTGCTCAGCTCTCATGCGCTGCTGACTTGCAGTCTTATCTGTAGTTTTCATCTAGTGTTGTACATAAAAAACAAAGCTCTAGACTCTTAGGTGTGTTTTCTTTCAGTAAAGAAAACTGGTAAAAAAGTGCTGTGTAAAGGTATTCATTAAATCAAAAGGAAAACATACTGGGACGAATTACACCAACAGGGACAGTAAAAAGGGTGAAAGAGGGAATGGGTCTTTCATGTAATTCTTGAGTGCTGGTGTTAGGGTTGAAATACTGGACTAGACTTCACTCCCCCCTTGTGATTACCTTCAATTTTTTTTTCCCTTTCTCAGTAGGAATGGAGACCTTGATCTCATCCTTTCACTGGTTAACAGTGGCTTGATCCAGAAGTAAAATAAGGAGTTCTAAAAAAACCCGCAACCTTTTCACTGTTTTTAGTGCTCTTGCCCACATCCGCTGCATGTTTTCCCCTGACCTGCCAGGAGGGGCTAATCCTGAAGTGTTTGAATTGTTCTTGCACTTTACCTAGGTGCTGACACTTTGGGAGGAGGAGGTCCTGCTCTTTCAGAGGGAGAGGCTGCTCAAGGTCTGGCATTGAGAAAGGCAGAGGGTTTAATACCTGCTCGTGAGGTGAGGGAAGGAGCTGTGTGTGCCTTCACAGCAACACTCAACTGTCTGCTGCCAAATGCACCAGTGTCAGCCAAATGGGTAAAAATCCCAGGCTAGAATAGGAAAAGAGAACTAAATAAAGTGTCTTCAAACTCACTGGGTCTGGTTTGCCTGGACCTCTTGGAACAGTGCGGGGGGAAAAAATAACACAACAAAAAACGCCAAACAAACAAAAAACCCACCAAAGTATTTGAAAAAGGGAGAAAAAGGTGACTTTGTATTTCCTTTATGGGGTGTGATTCCTGCCTCTGCACTTAGTATTTTAAAGGCAAGCTGCCCTACTTGATGCAGTTTAAAACTACATGAAGAATGCTTCTCTTTTGCGTTTAAAAGAAGGCAGCAAATGAGGTGATAATAAGAAGAAATTAAAAACAAAAACCACCTTAGGAAATTTGTTTGTTTTTCCTTATCCCCTGGGGATAGAATCAGAGAATTATCAGGGTTGGAAGGGACCTTAAAGCTCATCTGGTTCCAACCCCCCTGCCATGGGCAGGGACACCTCCCACCAGAGCAGGTTGCTCACAGCCCCAGCCAGCCTGGGCTGAAACGCTTCCACCACCTCTATGGGCAGCCTGGTCTGGTGTCTCACCACCCTCATGGGGAAGAAGCTTGAGTTCTGCTGAATTCAGCTGCCTGAAGAGACGACAGTATCCTGTGTCCTTAATTCCATCCAAAGGTTTTCTGGCTGTGGAATCATTTAGGGTGATACTGGATCAAGTCATCTCTTTGAGCAGTTTTTCTTTTGAGACTAAATGCAGTAAAAAACTAATAATTATTATTTTATTTATTTATTTTGTTTCATCACTTGTTAGGTGGCAAATTTAATATCTACTCACTGCTGCTTGGCAAGTGGCACCTTCCTGAGTTTTGAATGATGTGATGGCTCTAAATGAAGTGAAGCTTCATGGTAGGGTTTGGAAGGTTATTTTAAGAACATCAACCAAACTTCAATAATACCAAGAGCAGGTGAGAGGCCCCATAACAAAAACATACCAATCAACATTAACAAATGAAAGGAGAACTCTGGAATTTCTTCTCTGGGTGATATTTTTCATGGTATTTAGCAAGTGGGGAGTAAATCCCTGGAGCACTTTGGGTGACATTAGATACAATCCAGTCAGTTGTCCCTGGAAGCACGTTGCTGCTGGAGAGCGAACTACATTTCAGGCTCTAGAACAGATCTGATCTTAACAAGAATCTGTTTAGGATCAGTGCAGAAACATCTACCTAACTGTTCCCTTTGCTAATTGCAGTCGTTTTCCAGGAGATAAATTCACTGCAGCAGATGCTAGTGACTGGCCAAGTTCAGACCACAACTTCAGCGTGAGACGGTCGGGTAACCGTCGGCACAACAAAATCCACGAGGTGATTTGAAGCTTATTAACCCACACGGCCAGCCAGAAATAGCTTTATTTTATAGCGATGGGCAATCCTGCTTTGCTTGAATTACTGTAGAGTAATGAATAGACACAAGAGATGGCACTGAAGGCTGCAGAAATGCCACTGGAGAGGCCAATTTCAGTAAAGCGACACTGGATTTGCTATAAACGGCAAACGTTAAGCAACAAATTGCTGTGTCTTTCTGCCTTTCTTTGTCCTGCTCCCCAAACAGATGTTGCAGCAGTTGACACCAAGCTTTCTACAAGTTATTTGCTTATCCTTCAGCTGTTTCAGCAACAGGATGGTGAGACCCCTGCCCCGGCCAACACCCACTTTGCAAGTTCTTTCTAATTATAGTTCTGAAGTCAATTCCAGTCGCTATTCAGTGTATTTTAACCCTGATTGCAATTAAGGGTGCCCTGAACTCTCTTGAAATAAGTGTACCAAAGTGGATTTTTCTTAAAATGGCAAGAAAAGTTCTGAACCACGTGCATGTTAAAGTTTTCATGCCATTACACACAGTCTAGGTAGCTCTGCAGTATCTGGCGTGCAGAAGAGTTGTTCCTGTGATGCTTGGCATGCGGCGTAACAGCGCGGTAGTGCTCTAAAACCATTGCAGAAGGGTGAGAGGAATCCACTGAACACCTTAAAGGGAGGAAGTCTCTACCACAGAAAAAAGAAAAGCAGCATAATACGCAGGAGAAAGTCCTAAGTAATGAATTTACATTATTCATAAGCTCGGGGATTTGTGTTATTGTCACGGGGAATTACATGGCAAAGGAACGGTTGAGATGGTCGTAAAAGGAATGTTCAGTCTCTGGCTTAAAGACAGGCACGAGCATCTTTGCATCTACCAAAAACTTGCCAGTTCTAAAAATTTCAGCTGCAAATCAATGAGATTCAAAGAGGAGATCATTGAAAACAGATCTGAAAAGACAACCGTATCGTGCGTCCTTAATTTCATGCGGGTTGTAATGTTTGGAAGTGAACGGGACGCAACCAAGATCTTTAAATAGCTAAAATCTTTAGATCATGACTGTTTTAAGGCAGAGAAAAATCAAGCTCCAGACTGAAGACTCTTCACGGGGAAGAGGGAGAGGTGAGGCTGAAGGAACGAGTTGCCTGTTGTGATGTTGGCACCGTGGCCCTTGCGCCGCGACTGTTTTGTCGGGCGGTTACGTTAGGAGGAAGTTACCTCTGATAAGCACAGCTTGGAGTCTTAGAAGTTGCACGGTGTATAAATAGTCTTGAAAACAATCTTTCAAATGGTGATTCCCTGGGAACAAAATGGTAGAACCGCTGAGCAAAACCACAACATCCCCAGCATGTGTCCTTCGAGCACCTACCACTTGGAGGTAAAGCTCCAGGCGCTTTGTTTCGGTGTAATTGCTTTGGAATGTTTAAGCCAATGTAAATTGGCTTTTCCTAAGAACAACTGTGCGTGTGTGTGTCTGTCCCCAGGCGTGCAGTCAAAAGGCAGGAGAAATTTGCAGGAGAAATAGCAAGCCAGTCAAAGAACCTTCACAGAATTTAGCAGGGTGGAATTTTTGAGCTGCGCGTAAGGGGGAATGAGAGTCTCCAAGAATTTAGCACATCAAATACCTGACGTGTGAGCTCGTGTCTTGAAAGGCTGCGCGCTGCCGTACGTAGCGATGGCAGCAGCGACCTGTGCTGTTACTCGGACCCTTTCCACAGGAAGGTCCTGGTTTTACTTACAACTTACTCCAACTGCAGTAATCGAGGCTGAAGTTTTCCACGTGGCTTGGTGTCAATGACAGCGATGAAAACACAACAAACCCCTTGCAAAACCAGCCCCTGAAAACACGGAGACTTTTGTCCTTCTTTGTTTTCTCTGTGTGCCAGTTTTCCCTCCGAGGGATGATGCCTTGTGCTACCTGATGTTACTAAGATAAACCCAGGCGTTCTGTCATTACACCGATGAGCGGTAGGATAAGGCCACGAGGTAACAAAAGAGCTTTGCATTTTGTGTGTAGTTTGGGTGTGGGTCGGGAGGAAACCTTGCTAAGGTAGAGCTGAAAGCATCACGGAGCAGTGGGCTCAACCTTCCCGGGTCTGCCAAGGGAGCTGAGTCTGAGCTGCGCAGCCGAAGCATTGCCGGAGGCTCTCAAAGCAAGTCCTGGCACTATCAGAGAGTCATCTCTTTTGGACACGTTTAAGCATCTCCCCCTCATTGTTTTTATCTCTTTGCTTTTTCCTAGTGAGCGTTGAAAAAGTGGAATTAAAGGGACTGGCACACAAGAAGAATGAAAGAAACGTTGAATATTCCTTTGAGGTAAGTTCTGGCGATGGGGTTGTATTTTTCTGACAGAAGGGAGGAGTTAAAAGAAATGCTCAGACTTCATTGTTAGATCCCAGCAATTTGTCCTGGTGGAGCAACTTTGGGATAAATGGTAACCCTCTTTTTAAATCTGATTTGGAAGTAGTCATAAATGGCCGTTGATGAACATTTGTGGATGGTGCAGAGATAGTCTGGTAAGTGGGACGCAGGCCAAAAAAAAAAAATACTCACTTGAATGCAGCAAGTCGTGGCAAAGTCTCTGTTTAGGGGGAAATACCACGGCACCACAGAATGGCTATCTGTGTGCTGGAATGCAGAAGCAGAAAGAATTTTAAGTCTTAAATCAGGACAGATGAGAATTTAGACTCTTAGGGCACTGCTGCACTTATGGGAGAAGAGGTGGGATGGTCACTTATCTTTGCATTCCCTGAGTGTGAGACTGTGGCATATGGTTTGGGCTCTGCTGGTTTTCAGGGGGCTGCTGGAAAGTGCAGAAAATAGCTGTGGAAATCATTCAGGGCTTGAAGAAATAGGCCGTGTAGGGAGAGACTTAAAGAACTTGACTGAGCGATGACTTTCAGTGTCATATAAAAGTGTTTTCATAAGGGAAGAAAATATTTTACAGTTGAAAGGGGCGGTCACGTCGCAGAAAAAGGCCTAACAGGAACCGTTGTCTGAAAACTCAAGCCAGACTAATTCAAACTGGAAGTGAGAAGAGTTTCTTTGGAACGAGCATGGTTAGCCACAGGCTGCTCAGACAAGTGGCTCCCCCCCCCCCCCCCCCCCAACCCCCTCCCTGTTTTTTACACAGCTTTTTGGAGGTTTGGGCATTGCTCACAGTTTCTGTGGAAGGATGACTTCATTCTGTGAGCCCTTGTGTTAATAGAGGAGACTGGATTCTGGGCTCTGGCAAAAAAAAAAAGAATGACAAACTGCTTTTCTCCTGTCTGGTTGGAACGGCGTAGTCCAAAATTCAGAATGCAAAGCCCAGAAAATGTCTTTGCTTTGCTTAATGAGGCAACGGAGCCAAACAGTTGGTGAGAAAGGGAGAACCCGAAAGAAAACGGACAGTAGAATTTCAGCTCTCTACAACTTTCCCCCAAAAAAACTGCCACCCAAGATAGAGCATCCGTTCAGCATCTTCCTGCGATGGACTCGACTCGGGGATCATGCTCTGAATTTTCTGGATCCCGTGACATTGTTCCAAATGTCACTAATATTAGGAAAGCTCTTTTTTTTTTCCAAGGGTTTGAAAATCTTTATGAAGCCTGCAGTTGTCCGGACTCCAGTTACACATTAGTATCTCGTGAAACATCTTTTCCTATTATAAAGTTTTCTATAAATACCAGGAATTACTTTTACGAGCGTTTCGCTTGACAACTTGTAACTGAGAGAACGCTCCTTGACTGAGCTGATAAATTGGCCCTTTGCTGGGTCAGAAACCCAACTAGTAAATGGTTTTGGGGACAGAAAGTAATAGAGCAGCTGAGTGTTTTCAGCATCGCTGTCGTTCCCTGCGTGTGCTCTTCACATTGTTTTATAGGGATTGAAACTTAGCAAAACGTGAGTCGTGGCAAACATCGGGTGACTCCAGAACGAGCAAACAAGAGAAAATTCTCCTCTACTTCCTGAAATTTCTCAGGGATCTTAAAAAATAAAGTGTTTCAAACCAAAGAAACTTAAAAACCCTGCAGGCTTCCTAAAACCAAAACCTACTTTTCTCTCTTCTTTTTTGGTTTCCCCCCCCAGCTTACTTTTTGTGTAGCAGCTCCACAGAGAGGAAATTCCTCCATTATGTAATGTATTTTGAAATCTTCGCCTCTCACCAGTCTTTTTGGCAGCACTCTGATGGCTGGAAAAACTCTGTGTATGTTTTCAGTTGTCATTGAAACTCGTGTCATGTGAGCAGATGGCCTTCAGCTTCTTCAACGCCTCCAACCAGCTTCTCCCCCTATAGAACCGCTGGAGATCCATCTACCTTCTCAGTCGGAAGGGTTTTAGCCTTGGCCAGTAGTCTCCGTGCCAAGAAAGCCTGTTTTCTTGCCTCAGTCCAATTAATCATCTACCAACCCATAAATGCCTCCGTATCTCAGAATGTCCTGACTTAATGCAGAAAGCGGACGGGAGGTGGGGGGAAGGTACTGAACTCTTGTTTTTTGTTGTCCCTAGGGCATATACATGATGGTTTCTAAAGAGCTAGAGCAGAAACTGCAGGTTTGGGTTCTGAGGGGTGAGATTTGCTGCTGTCGTCAGCTTTGGAGTCAGTTAATTAGAAATAGAATCATAGAATTGTCAGGGTTGGAAGGGACCTTAAAGATCGTCTGGTTCCAACCCCCCTGCCATGGGCAGGGACACCTCCCACTAGAGCAGGCTGCTCACAGCCCCAGCCAGCCTGGGCTTCAACACTTCCAAGGATGGGGCTTCCACCACCTCTCTGGGCAGCCTGTGCCAGTGTCTCACCAGCCTCATGGGGAAGAAATTCTTCCTAATGTCCAACCTGAATCGACCTCTCTCTAGTTTTAATCCATTCCTTCCAGTCCTATCAGTGCCCCACAGCCTAAAAAGCCCCTCCCCAGCTTTCTTGTAGCCCCTTCAGACACTGGAAGGCCACAAGAAGGTCTCCCTGGAGCCTTCTCTTCTCCAGCCTGAACAACCCCAACTCTCTCAGTCTGTCCCCATAGCAGAGGTGCTCCAGCCCTCTGATTGTCCCCATGGCCCTTCTCTGGACACGTTCCAGCACATCCACATCCTTCCTGGGACAGGAGCTCCAGAACTGGACACAGGGCTCCAGGTGGGGTCTCACCAGAGCAGAGTAGAGGAGCAGAATCCCCTCCCTGGACCTGCTGGCCACGCTTCTCTTGATGCAGCCCAGGACAGGATTGGCTTTCTGGGCTGCAAGAGCAACTGATGGCTCACGGTGAGCTTCTCAGCCACCAGTAGCTTCTCATCCACCAGTGAATAAATAGGCAGCGTTGTGCTGCGGTGAGTTGTTTGTACTGTGCAGCAGCTTCTACACCCCAGCTGTTTAACAATCAGAAGGAAAAGAAAAATTTCCATTCCTTAGTCCTCTCTTCCTTCCTACTGGGTGTCTGCAGCGTGCAGCGGCTGTGTAAACCATGAAGTGCTGTTTTAAGGGTCCAGAAGAGTTGTTGAGTATAAAAATAGCAGGAACCCGGCAGCGAGGGAGGACTGAGGGGTGGTGGCTTGTGCACAGGAATGGGTTTTCCTTATTGATGTCACAAGTTAACAAACTTTTCTTGCAGTCTGCTGGGGGATATTTGATACCTGTTATTGATCTGATGGAACTAAGCTTAAATCCCTGATGCTGAGTTACTAATTTGAATACTTCTCACTTCCCAAGGTCCTGTGGTCTGATTCTTCAGTGACGTTGGTAACCAAATCTTCTGCTGAAGTGACTGAATTTGTTTCAAAGGTAAAGGCAACACGAAAAATACTTTGAGAGATGTTTTATCATAAAATCATTCTGGTTGGCAGAGCCCTTTAAGCTCATGGAGTCCAAGGGTTCCCCCAGCACTGCCAGGGCACCACTGACGCCTGTCCCTCAGCACCACAGCTCCACGGCTTGGAAACCCCTCCAGGGATCACGGGGACTCCCCCCCTGCCCTGGGCAGCCTGGCACAGCCCTGGACAACCCTCCAGGGGAACAAATTGTTTCTCAGCTCCAACCTGAACCTCCCTGGTGCAACTTAAGGCCATTTCCTCTCATTTTGTCCCTTTATATAATTTTGTTCAATGACATTTTTGAGGATGTACTGAGATAATACAGAGAAATTGAATTTCATAGAACGCCTGACTTACAGATTGCTGTGCCTTGAATCTCTGATGAGTAACAAGTCTTCACTTACTATTTGTAATATCCTCCACCTTTAGCTATCTCAGCTGTATCCAGAAGAAAACTTGGAGAAATTCATTCCTTGCCTAGCTGGTCCAGATTCATTTTACCTAGAACGGAACCACATGGACCTGGAATCGGACCTTAGGTAAGCTGGGATTTTTGTTGTGGTTTTCTTTTTTGTATCTTGATATTTTGCACTTTTCACCAAGTGGGAGGAAGAAAAAGCAGGAAATAGAAATATTCTGTTCATGCTCTAAATTACTTTCAAGAAATTAGAGCCTGATCCTAAGCATTGTTTCAACTAATTGCAGTGCATAAAAATCTCTCCAGAATGCTTTCTTCAGAAATACAGATGGTAATAATATTCTGTATGAAGCTTCCTGGAAAATGGACATTTCCTCATTCCTTGTTAAAAACAAATAGAGGATCATTGGCTTTGCAGAAGCTTGGCTGGACTGAAAAAAGAGCCAAAGCTGCTTTAGAAAAACCCCAAATCTCAGGAAAGAGCGGTCATCTGAATAGTCATCCTTTTGCATTGAGGGATGGGTTGTGGGGATGATACATTTTTTATTATAAAAATAAAATGACCGTTTAAAAATACTCAGTAACTTTCATTAGACCTTCTTCTAAACACCTATTTTCCCTAAATCAAGGCAGACTTTTGCCCACCAGCTGGGGAGCCACAGTGGGTATTGGCTTTCCATAGGCAGAGCCAGCAGGTGAATTGGTTTTCAGGGCAAAGAGAGTTAAGATTTCCAACAACACCTCCCGTGCTTTGAGGATCCCAAAGCCTGGGGAGGAGAATTAAGGAGGGTAGGAGAGAAAGCACATCACTGCTGTTTAGCAGTGACAGGCTCTACAAATCTAGGTTAATAGAGCAGCAATCTGCATTTACACAGCAATGGGTTGTGTCTTTGGAGCAGAGAGAGAAGTTGTTAAGTGCTATGGGTTTGGGGGAAAAAAAAAATCAAATTTGAATTGATTAGAATTCAGTTTTGAACTGTGATTTCTCGAGGTGGAAAGCACATTTTTGCTGTGGGTATAGTCAAATTATTTTTCACTCAAAGGCTTTTTAAAGATGACAAAGCTGTGGTGGAAATGCTCCCTTTTTAAAAGCGTTTTTCGATACGTTTTCAAATCTGTAGAAGAGTTAGCAAAAGGCAGTCAAGTTTGCATGACAATGAGAAGTTTAGAACTCACTTTCTACATTGCAAAGTTTTAGGAGACTGTCTCTAATTTTTTTCCCCTAAACGAGGCACAGCAATCCCAGGGAAAATGTGACATAAGTTTTACAGCCTTTTTTCCCTACACTGCCAGACTCTGCATCTGCTGTTTATCTCAAGGAGGAGAAAATGAAATAACCCATACATCTACATTTTATGGTCTTTGGGTTCGTGGATTTGAAGGGAAATTTTCAGGTTTATATTGGAACATTTTCTGCCTTAGAAGTGCTCAGTATCCCTAAATTAAACACCTTCACTGCAACACTAAATGGAGCAACAGCAACCCAGCATTAACACGTGTTTAAGGATAAGAATATCCACACATTTCAAGTCGATTTTTCCAAGTTTCACATCCAATCTACAGTCAGGATTGCAAAGGCAGCTGCGAATCGCGTCTGACAGAACGGGGTGGGTGTCACTTTCTTTCTGATGCCCACGCAGGTACTTGGCACCATTACCTTCCCATGTGGTGAAAAATGACCACGTTCGAAAGTTCTTCGGCACTTCATCTCCTTCACAGCAACTGCAAAGTTCAAGTAAGCTTAAATAGAGTTTAAAAATGATTTTTGTTTGGTTTTTTTGTCCTGATGTTACATTCCCTAAATGCCATTTGTCACTTCTGTGCCCTCTTTTTAGATCCTGGCAACCCCTCCCTTTATAAAGTAGGAACTACGCTGGGAACATCTGGAAGGTGAAATTTTTCTTTTGTTGATGTTGACTCTGCTTAGTTGTAAAACCCTGTTACGTAGGTAATTAATTATCTCTCCCCTTGGGGATTTATTTGCATCTGCACTTTCATATTCACCCACAGTTGATGTGAAGAAATTCTAGCCTTCAGCTTCAGAAATAAAGTAATTACCAGTTGACCAAACTTCCTACCGCTGTGACAGAACCTCTCCTCTTTGGTGACAATGAAGTCAACAGCGGCTCTCTGGTCCTAAGCAGTGTGTATGTTCAGGGATGAATTCAGGGGAAACCTTTTGCCCAGCATTAACGTGGGGGATGAGATCAGATGGTTGCAGTGCCCTGCTGGCAGCCAGACACATGGACCCCCCTTCTGAGCAGCGTCACTCCAAATATTTGAAGCTGTAACTACTCATTGGCATCAACACTTCAACGTTGAGCTGTGGTGGTGGATGGTGTCTTTGTGATCTGAGTCGTAATCGTCTCAGTTCAGATGAACAGGGATTGAATTGTAGGCACAGATCTGGTCATGTCTAATGTGAGTCTTCGTGGGCAAACAGGGCATCTCTGGAAAGGTTTTTTCCTCTCTACAGCGTATTTGAATGTTTCCTTGTACAACAGGGTTTTCCTTTCGGAGGGAGGAAGGAATCCTCTTCCAAGGGAGCTAGAAATCTGCCTTGGGAAAAGAAGGAAGGAACTTCTCTTGCTATTAGTCAGGTTTTAACAGACTCAGAACCCCTTATTTTAAAAGGCAGTTTACATTTTGTCCCAGCAAAACCCAGGATCTCCAGGGAGCCAATGTCGTGGGTTATTTTGCCACTTCCACGCATAAAGAAGAACGTTTCCGCAGGATTGTGTGTGGGCTTCTTCTTTTGAAGAATGCCAAGCCGAACCACGGCCGTTCTTTCTAAACCTTTCTGAAATCACAGAGAGCTGGCAGAATATACACGATGTGTGTGTTTATAGAAGGAAATCTCTGCTTGAGCTGAAGCTGAGGCTTAGTTTTGCCATAAACCACCCCACTTTTCTTGTGTCCAGGTACAAATCTGTCACGTGGGTCAAACGGCGCGGGTTTTACCTGCAGGCCTGGAAGTGGTAGAGTTGTGTAGCCCTAGTAGCTGATCTCTGGGTGACATGGGTGCCGTGTGCTAAATGAAATGACTTTACTCTTCTGCAGACCCATCTGTGGCGTGGCTGGGATTCAGTCTTCTCAGAACCACGTCCAGCACTCGGCAGCAGCTCCCGTTGCGCTACCCCACTGTTCCCACGCGGGAGGCACCGGCTCGGCACTGCCCTATCGCACCCAGATGGACTCCTCTTCTTCACCCATGTTAATGTCTTCCAGTCCCCAGACCCCTCAGACACAGGAGCAAAACGGGATCTTAGACTGGCTCAGGAAACTGCGGTTGCACAAATACTACCCCGTCTTCAAACAGCTCACGATGGAGAAGGTAAGGGCTGTGGAGGAAGAAACGGGAGCAGCTTTCAAATGATCCTTCTGTTCTCTAGCACGGGGAGGGAGGCTGTGAACGTCCTGTGAATTGCAGAAGTTGCTGGCAGAATGCTGTGAAGGTTTGCACACTCTTGAAGCAATAATATTTTGGTGAAAAAGGGGATTTTCTTTTCGAGCTGCGTCATATCCGGGGCTTGGGCCCTTCGGCAGCTGCTGCCTCTTTCAGAATTCTCCACTGGACCCTTGAAGCTTCAACTTGCACGCTGTCTTAGGAGCTCTGCTTGAGCTCCCTGTGCCATAGATAACTAAAATGGATTGATCTTTTACATTTCTGCTTCTCCATTCACCTTTTTCCCCCCCAAAATCCATTATTTTACAAACCAGATTCACAGAGCGTAACACGTGCACCTACCTGCAACCGAGTGGGGAGGGCTTTGCTTTCTGCAGAAATTCTTGTGGAAAAACCCTGACATCTTTGCACAGTAAGAGTCAGGAATGATTCCTCTCTGTGTGCTGGCTTTTCTCTAAACAGAATAGTTTTGCAACATTTACCCAGCTCTACATTTCATGGCCTCTTACTGTCTTTTAGCCTTGATTGCCCCCCAGTGGAGGAAGAGCTTAGGTTGAGCCAGGCCTAAACTGGGATGGCTTTGGTTGTAGGATGTTGTATTTAATCCGAATCTGCTACCAGAGCCTTCTGATTTGATTTCCTTCATTACATAAGAGGAAATACAGAGTGTTTTTTCCTTGAATAAAGCAACAAAACTGGGAATATTCTACTGTGGGCTTAATTACTATGCCTACTTTGCTGGCTTTAATTTTAATTGTGTTCTATTATAAATGTATATGCTTTATTTTCATCCTCTGCGTTTTAGAATATATTTCCATCTTCTAAAATTTAATATTCTATTCCATTTTATTGCAAAATGGAATTGTGGAGTGTGTTCTCCAGGTAGATGAGGTGTCTGCACGCCGATTTCTGTGTTCGATGACACAACTAGAGTGATTTTTTTAAGAGAAGCAGACCCTTAAACTCATTTATAGCACAAAGTTCTATTTTAGTACAGGCACAAATTACTTCATCTTTACCGTGAATAGTTAATATAAGCACAGACCTAATTAAATTTAATCTACAGATGTTCTTTTTTCATGCCAGTCCCCCACGTTTTTATTCTACACTCATTCTGTAATTTAAAACCAGGGGAGAGAGTTCCTTTGAATTAACATATGTTAAAAAATGGCTTTAAAGTTGCCTTCTCAGAATGGATCTTTGCTGAAAATAGAAATAAGAATGTTTCAGGCCGCAGAACTAAGCACACATTTCTTTCTTTACAAGTTTCTGAGTCTTACTGAGGAAGATCTGAATAAGTTTGAATCCCTCACCATGGGAGCAAAGAAGAAGCTCAAGACCCAGCTCGAGTTGGAGAAGTAAGTCTCAGGGCAGTGGGGGGGAATTGTCTTTTTAAGGTCATAAGATACTTAATAGAAGTTTTACAGTGATCTTTGCTTTCCAGACCATAAGCCTACCTAGATTTCTTCCTGTAAATACAGGTAATGCTTATCTCCTTTCCTCTGCAGTTGTGTTGGTTACTTTGAAAAGCTCTTGAAACTGGGGCTTACTAGATAAGATTTTGTACTTACTGGTTTCCCGTTGGCTGTTCAGGGTTGTAGTAAGAAGAAAAGCAACTATAAAGAATTTGGGAGCTCCATTTGAAAAGGATATAGCAACCCAGTGGTGACATAAATGCCTGTCACAGTGGCAGCTCTACCAAGGAGGGGGACATTTATTTAATCATTCCCAAAAGATACATTCTGCTGCTTAGGGTGATTTTTAACTTGTGCAATAGGTGTTAAAGCAGGTGAGTAAAGCCCAGATAGATTTTGGGCTTCCCACCTACCTGAGATTCATGGGTTAGGAGGGAATCAGTCAAATGAGCCGCTGAACTGTAGGGTTTGCCAGCTCAGGTGATGCCCACAGAAAGCCAGGATGCCCAGCAGGACTTTTTCTTCATAAAACCTGACAATTTCTTTGGCTTCCCATCCGTGGAGGTAGAGATGGAGAACAGCTCCTTTGAGAGCCTTCGTGGTGTCTGGCAGTGGCCAGAGCTGGCTGTGGCAGGTGACCCTGCTCTCGGGACGATCACAGCGTAATGTGCCAAAGGGGCTATCAAAAGGCCAGTGCTCTCTGCAGTATTAGTAGCCCAACAGATTGTCTTATTTTTCAATCTCCACTTAGAGGGAAATGTTTCTTCTGAGGCTATTGCAGTTACTTCAGAAGCAATTAAAACCTCCAACTCCGTGCCCATTTGTCAGAGCTCCTCGAGAGCATTTTTCATCAGGCTTCTCTTTCCTTGGAGCGTGTTTGCAAAAGGGAGAACTTTGGGCTGCGTTTGCTTTTCTCAGGTTTTGGTGCACGTGGCTGGCTTGGGGACACGTGAGAGAATTATCTACCCTTTTTTACCTTGTGAGGTTTTAGCTTGTACAAATAAGAGCGTTAGTATTGCAGTCAGGTGGCAAACAGTCCAAATGTAACTGCTGGCGAGAAGCTCCGGTCAGGATTGGTGCAATTTCCAGATGTTTCCATTTGAAACAAAGCATCAAGAAGAGTGTGGGCAGCAGGTCAAGGGAGGTTCTCCTCCCCCTCTGCTCTGCACTGCTGAGACCACATCTGGAACATTGGGTCCAGTTCTGGGCTTCCCAGTTCAAGGGGGACAGGGAAATACTGGAGAGAGTCCAAGGGAGGCTGTGAGGATGCTGAAGGGACTGGAACATCTCTCTGGGGAGGAAAGGCTGAGATCCCTGGGGCTGTTTGGCCTGGAGAAGAGAAGCCTGAGAGGGGATCTGATCAATGGGTACAAATCTCTGCAGGGTGGGGGGCAAGGAGAAGGGGCCAGGCTCTTGTCAGGGGTGCCCTGGGATAGGACCAGAGGCAATGGTCACAAACTGGAACCCAGGAAGTTCCACCTCAACATGAGGAGAAACTTCTTCCCTGTGAGAGTGTCAGAGCCTGGCCCAGGCTGCCCAGAGAGGCTGTGGAGTCTCCTTCTCTGGAGACTTTCCAGCCCCCCCTGGATCTGTTCCTGTGTGGGCTGCCCTGGATGCTCCTGCTCTGGCAGAGGGGTTGGACTGGGTGATCTCCAGAGGTCCCTTCCGACCCCCACCATCCTATGAGTCTATGAAACGACCATAACATCTAGTGGCTTATTTAGTTGGCTTTGTCTGCTTCAGTTTCCTTCAGAACTTGATTTCTCTGTTGTTGTGCTTTAGCCAGTCTGTGTTTCTTCACACATCTCTTCATCACCCTACAGAGAGAAATCAGAGAAACGGTGCCTGAACCCCACACCACCTTCTTCCGTTACCAGCAGCGGCGTGGCGAGGGTTCCCCCGACTACGCACGTAGGGCCCATCCAGAGCATTCGTGGCAGCCATGCTGCAGGTAAGAAGAGGAGGAGCAGAGGACACGGCTGCTCTCTCGGGGCTGAAGGTGTCCTCGTGCAAGAGCGGGCTCGTTCTTACGCTGTCCTAAACTTTGTCTTTGGCTTAGGAGGGTGCAGTCAAAAAAAAGGTCCGATTCCTGTGGGCATGGAGGGTGTGGGAGATGGTGTCACGGACTGGCTGTAACTGGGACCCCTCACATGGGTGTCACTGCCTTTGTTGGGGTTCCTGGCTTGTATCAGAAACACTGTGGCCTGCAGGAAGTGATCGTCCCCCTGTACTTGGTGCTGGGGAGGCTACACCTTGAATATTGTGTTCAGTTCTGGGCCCCTCACTCTAAGAAGGACTGAGAAGTGCTGGAGCAGGTCCAGAAAAGGGCAGAGAGGCTCGTGAAGAGTCTAGAGCTCCTGTGAGGAGCAGCTGAAGGACCTAGGGTTGTTTAGTCTGGAGGAGAGGAGGCTGAGGGGAGACCTTCTGGCTCTCTACAGCTACCTGGCAGGAGGTTGGAGCAAGGAGGGGGACAGCCCCTTCTCCCTGGTGACACGTGACAGGAGCAGAGGGAATCATAGAATTGTCAGGGTTGGAAGGGACCTTAAAGATCATCTGGTTCCAACCCCCCTGCCATGGGCAGGGGCACCTCCCACTAGAGCAGGTTGCTCACAGTCCCATCCAGCCTGGGCTTAAACACTTCCAAGGATGGGGCTTCCACCACCTCTCTGGGCAGCCTGTGCCAGTGTCTCACCAGCCTCATGGGGAAGAAATTCTCCCTAATGTCCAACCTGAATTGACCCATCTCTAGTTTTAATCCATCCCCTCCAGTCCCATCACTGCCCCACAGCCTAAAAAGTCCCTCCCCAGCTTTCTTATAGGCCCCCTTCAGACACTGGAAGGCCACATTAAGACCTGCAAGCTGCACCAGGGGAGGTTTAGGCTGGATATCAGGAAACATTTCTTCACCAAAAGGGTTCTCTACCATTGGAATGATCTACCCAGGGCAGTGGTGGAGTCGCCACCCCCAGAGGCATTTAGATGGCTTGTGGACCTGGTGCTCAGGGACATGGTTTAGTGATGAGCTTGCAGCGTTGGGACGAAGGTTGGACGAGATGACCTCGGTCTCATCCAACCAAAGAGCTTCTCTGATTCCCTGACTGCTCGTACCCCCTTTATCCGCAGAGCTGCGAGTGGACGTGGATCAACCAGCCCACCCCCTGCCCCGGGAGGGCAGCTCCTCCGAGTACTCCAGCTCCTCTTCCAGCCCCATGGGGATCCAGACGAGGGAAGAGAGCTCGGACAGCGCCGAGGAGAACGAGAGACGTAAGCGGGAACAAGCGGAGAGGGGGTGTGGCCGTGCCCGGCGATGCGGTTTGTATTTACAGCTCTCTCTGTCCCTAGGTTTAGAGATCCACTTAGACGGCTCGGAAAAGGAGAAGCCAGTGATGTTACTGAATCATTTCACTTCCAGCTCTGCCAGACCCACCGCTCAGGTCTTACCGGTGCAAAACGACGCGGGTTCCAATCCGTCCGGCCACCACCCTCTGCCGATGCAAATGATGTCAGCGGCCTCCACTCACATCACCCCCATCCGCATGCTCAATTCAGTGCACAAATCAGAGCGTGGCAACTCAGACATGAAGCTCCTTTCATCGTCTATGCATTCTCTTTTATCTTTAGAAGAAAGAAATAAAGTTTCTCCCGGACCTCGGGGCAGCATAAAAATGGAGAAGAGCTTTGGGAACGCGGTGGTGGACGTCATGTCTGCATCTTCACCCCACCAGCCCTTGCAAGTGCTGTCGGGGGCCGCTGAGAACAGCTCGCCCACGTCGACGATTAACTTTGGTCCTCGAGCCAAAGTCGTGCACGCTTCGACTCTGGACAGAGTGATCAAAACAGCTCAGCAGCCGGGATTAATAGTAGAGACCAGTACCGCTGCCACTGTAACGTCCAGCACCGTCTTCCACGTGGCTCGTCCACCCATCAAGCTCCTGGTGTCTTCGTCTCTTCCGACCGATTCCGCCATCGCCGGGCAGACTTCCTGCTCCAGTAATATGCAAATAACGGTGTCCCCTGCAATAATCAATCCCCGGACTGCTCTGTACACAGCCAACACCAAAGTTGCCTTTTCTGCCATGAGCAGCGTGCCGGTGGCTCCCATGCAAGGCAGCTTCTGCGCCAACAGTAACGCGGCCTCCTCCAGCAGCCACCCCTCCACCTCCTTTGCCACCATGGCCAACCTGCCCAGCTGCCCCGCGCCCAGCTCCAGCCCCACGCTCTCCTCCGTCGCCGACAACAACTTCTACAGCAGCAGCAGCAGCAGCAGCAGCAGTAGCAGCAGCAGCAGCAGCAGCGGATCGGCGGGGAGCATCCCGGTACCAAACCAGAACCATCACCACCATCACCACCAGCAGCAGCAGCCGCAGCCTCCCGGCTGCATGGTCTGCAGCTCCTGCGGCTGTAGCGGCAACTGCGGTTCGAGCGGCATGACCGTCAGCTACGCCAACTATTTCCAGCACCCTTTTTCAGGACCTTCCATGTTTACTTTTCCTTTCCTGCCCTTCAACCCCCTGTGCGGCAACGGCTACATCAACACTCAGCAGTACAACAGCAGCACGACTTTCCCCGTGGTCCACACCGCTTACAACAGCGGGATCGCCCCGGACTCCGTCATGACCGGGCAGTCGACGTTTGCGGTGCCGCCGATGCAGAACTTTATGGCGGGGACGGCGGGGGTGTATCAGGCGCAGGGAATGATGGGAAACGGCAACGGTTCCACTCACAAAAAAAATGGGAATCTCTCCTGTTACAACTGCGGGGCCAGTGGTCACAGAGCTCAGGACTGCAAACAGCCGCCGATGGATTTCAATCGACAAGGTGAAAAGCAACACGGGGCGCGACGGAGCGGGGCCGGTGGCCAAAGGCCGTGGACACAAGGGTGGGAGCGAGTCTGGTGGCAGTGCCCTCTCTCTTCGTTTCTGATTTGACTAAAAGAGTCTTATTCTTGAAAGCTGGTGGGTTTGAGACCTTCCTCAGGTCCAGAGGAGGCCACAGCAATGATCCGAGGGCTGGAACCCCCCTGCTGGGATGCCAGGCTGGGAGAGCTGGGGGGGGTTCAGCCTGGAGAGGAGGAGTTTCTGGAGAGACCTTCTGGAGTCCTGTCAGCACTTCAAGGGGCCTGGCAGAAAGATGGGGACAGGCTTTTGAGCAGGGCCCATTGGGACAGGACAGGGGGGGATGGTTGAAACTCCAAGAGGGAGATTCAGGCTGGAGAGAAGGGAGAGATTGTTGGTGCTGAGGATGGGGAGAGCCTGTGCCAGGCTGCCCAGAGAGGTGGTGGCTGCCCCATCCCTGGCACCATTGCAGGGGAGGTTGCCCGGGGCTCTGAGCACCCTGCTCTAGCTGCAGATGGCCCTGCTCCCTGCAGGGGGGTTGGATGAGATGACCTTGAAAGGTCCCTTCCCACCCAAACCAGTCCATGACTCTATGATTCTCTATTGGCAAAGGTAGAAACCTGCCTTTGTGCAGACCCAGCAGGAGGACAAGGCCTGAGCAAGACCCCAGCTCAGCCCCAGCTGCTCTGAGGAGCTTGTGCTGGTTCCTGGGAAGGGTGGAAGGAGTATTTGAGGTTTTTTTATGGTGCAGACCCATAGGGGCTCAAGCGTTTGACCACTATAAATTAACAAGTGTCTGGTTTTGAGGCAGCAATTTACTAAGACATAACTAATTAGCAGACTTTCTGTGGCTGGTACCTCGGTAGTGGCCAGCAGGGAAGAAGCGACGCTGCCTCATCAGCTGTAACTGGGAGAACTTCAGAACCATAGCCCGCTGTCAAGTTTTTAAGCTGAATTTCATGACATTCATTAGTCCTTTCAACCACCCCAAAGGCATTTTTGCCGGCCCTGGATGTCCATCCAAGCCGGCGCCTTTTACCGGGCAAAAGCTCCGCTTGGATTTTCAGGGATCGGGCGCGAAAACGTTGATGGTGTTTGATTAATTCTCCTGCTTCCTCTCCCCCAGGTACGTTCAGGCTGAAATACGCTCCTCCTTCTGAAAGCCTCGACTCCACAGACTGATATTTTTAATCTGGCCAGGAAAATGCTGTAAGCCATGGAGACACAAGGAGATCGCAACACAAAACTGAGACGTCCAGTTGCTGTTAAGCTTAATGTATTTTTTAATCCAAAGGTGCTTTACTTTATTAGACTAGGTAGGAAATCTAGCCGAGGGGTGCATCCAACCCATTCTTGATTGCCAAATTCAAGCTTGGATCTCGCCGTCGGAACTCGGGGCTCCGCGTCGTCGGAGCGGAGCCGACCAGCTGCGTCTTCTCTTGCGAGTACAACAGCCGATGTACTTTGGTTTTTTTAGGGTTCTTTTTCTTCTTTTCTGGCTGGAGAATGTTGCCGTAGGTGGACTTCCTAAGGCGAAAAACATCTGAACTCCAGGGCAGCTATGTTGTGAAGCGGAAGCTGGAGGCTGAGGGTAGGAGCGGCCGTTCGCCGGGAGGACTTTGGCACCCCTGGGCTAGGTAAAATGGCTACTTTTTTTCAAAAGTGATCAGGCACTAATCTCTGGGATTTTTAAGGATTGCACTACAGAAGAATGTAAAACTCTTCGAGCTTTCTGCACTTCTAGCAGACAGTGTCACTCTGAGACCAGTGCAAGAGGCAAAGGAGTTCCAACCTTTACTAATCGGCACCAGCAGGCTCCGTGACTTCGCTCCGCAGTAAAAAGAGTCAGTCAGTCTCTCCTTTCCCTTCCCAAAGAACACGCACGGCGGTTTCGGTTCCTTCTGGAAACAAACTTGTGCTTCGTTGTCTCACAAAACAGTGCTGGGTTCCCAGCAGAGGAATAAACTTAGTTTCCAAGGGTCCAAGTCCCAGAGACTCCAGAGTCATAAAGGCTTCAAGGATATTTTCCTGTAATACACAAACCAACCTTTACGTCCTGTTACTGTATATAGGTCTCTTTCACAGAAACCTTATTATTCTGCTTTTGTAAATGAATTTTAAACCATCCTAAAAACAGAAAAAAAAAAAAAAACAACAAACCAACAAACACCCCAGAACTCTCTCAGCAGAGTTCATAAGCTTTTGCTTTACTTTATATAAAAAAATAAATTAAATAAATACCCCTTTGACTCCTACCCCGAGGCTTTTGCTACAGGATTCCGAAGTGGTAGCAGTCAAACATGTAAAAGGTTAGTAAACTTCATTTATTAGCGAGACTTTGAAGGGTTTCTTCTCAGCCTCCTTCGTTGCAATAGGTTGTAGATGACTAGCTTTGGTGTTAACTACTTAGCGTACGTAATTCGTTGGGTGACAAACCTGAATTAGGACTTGAGAGGAAGCCAAACAAAGCGTGAACTGCTAATTTGAAACAGTTTGGTCCTGTCTGGTTGAAAGAAGAGACTTAATCCTCGGCGGCTCGCCCGAGGAATTTGACGGCGTTAAAAACGGGTGAGGCCTTCCCTTGAAAACGCCTGACGTGGAGAGGGTTGCGTTACTGTCATTTGGAAGGCACCTCTAAAGTCTGAAGCCTTGTTTACACTTGAAGGGATTTCTTACCCCGATTTAAACCGCAGCGGGATGAACGGGATTCGTAGCGGCGCGGCCGACTCGCCCCGGGGGAGCGAGGGAAGTCGGAGCCGAGGAGGAGCTTTCCAGGAGGTGCAGAGCTGCCCCCGAGGAGCCGGGAAACATCGGTGGCAGGGGGTCATGCGGCGGCTCGACGGTCGAGACCTGGACCACGTTCCTAGGCAAGAGATGTTCTGGGCCGTCCGTCAGCGCCGCTTTCCCGTTATAAAAAGAGCATCGCCGGGGAGACGCGAGGCGGCCAGAAACCAAACCCGGTCCAGGTAGCGCCCCGCAGCTCGTAGCGGATTGGACTTCGTGGAGACCCAAAATCTCAATTTTATTAACGATTTGAGTTCTTGAAAAAAAACCAAACCACACAACAAAAGGAAATAGTTGTTTTTATTCCTATGCAATGAAAATTGAATCCGATGGGCGCGTTCCCAGCTCCCCGCGGCACCGCGCGTCCCACCCCCCACTTCACTCCGCCCGTGCTGGGGGAGGTTTCCCCTGCTCTTAACCAACCGACCTTCAGACCCGCGACACTAAAGCGATGAAAACTGACAATGCAATTTACTTTGCCTTAACGAGCTTGAGCCGATGGTAGGAAGGATCCGTCGCGCCGCGCCGAAGGAGACGCGCAGTTTTCAGTGACGATGTTTGCTCTGGACAGCTCGGAGGGTCTCTCCAGTGGCCTGGAACATGTGCTGAAAGCCAAACCTTAACGTTATTATTTTGGGGGTCTGTTTGTTGGGGGTTTTTTTGTTTGTTTGTTTTTCCACTTTTTTTAAACGGTATTTTCAAGCTGAATTGTATTTAAATAAACTGTATTTCGACACACAAGCGAGTGTTAAAAAACCCTCTCAAAATAGCAAAAATCAACAGCAAAAAAACAAAACAAACCCACGTCTGTATCAGGTGCATTTTGTTTTCGTGCCCAAGGCTGGGCAGAGTCTCGTCCAAGATTCATCAGCGAGTCAAAACCGTAACAAAACAAGACTGTCAAACTGAACTTCTGTCCTGCAAAGCGGCTCATTCCTTTCCCCAGAGCTTTCTTTGGGATCGTTTCCTTTGTGTCGAGTTAAGGCTGATGTTTCTTCAAGCGGCTTCCGTCTACTTTACGGTCACGTTTTGAAATGGCAACGTCCGGTTGTAGAGTTAAGTTCGAGTTCCGAAGTCTCGGGTACCTTAAAGCAAAGCGAGCCGGCGGCGACGGCAGAGCCTTCCCTCGATCGGAGCGAGTCGCGGCCTCGGGAACGCTGCCCACTTTGTACCAAGAACAGCCAAAGCTGGTAAGTCCCGACAGAGCACTTTAGTTCCGTAAAATAATCCCGTTTTTAAAAGGCACAAATCCATCTTTCTCCTCCCACCCCCACAAAAAAAAAATATTTAACTCCAAGGCAGCTTGTTTTAGAATTGTTGTTCCAGCTTCACCGGCTGAAAGAACCGGTTCTTAAAACCTATTTTTATACGTGGAAAGATGGAGATTTCCAAGAACGTTATTTATTCCTATCTTTGTCCTAAAAGTATAAAAAGAATCAGTTCTCAGAATGGATTTCACTGTGGAATAGAAATGCTATTTTAAGCGTAGGACGGAAGGGAATCCCAAGTCACCTCCCTGCAGGGGCACGGAGGAGTTAGCGACGAGCCTTCCCTCCGGGGAGCGAGCGACGCGCGGGACGCTTTTCCGGAGCGTTTTCCCATTGCCGTGGAAAAGGAGGATGGAATTTCCAGCAAACTCCTCCTCGCACTGGCACTCTGCAAATGAAATGTTAATAAACAAGCCGGGCTCGGCGCCGAGTGGCAGGAGGGCGAAGAGGGAAGCCTCGTCTGAGCTAGCGAGGGGTTCGATCGGAGAGTTCCGCCAGAACTTTCCCTTAAAATAACACGGTCGCACACCACTTTTCTGACCACCGTCGTGAAATCCTGGCAAAGGAAGCGCCAGACTTCCACAGATACTGAACACGAGACCTTTACTGTTACCCAAAATTCTGTCGCGTGCTCTTTTCTTGCTGGCAAGCTTCAGGGTGAAGGTACTCCCAAAATCCAGCGTAGTCCGCGGGATTTGGCAGGGCGACGCTTCTCCCCAGGCGAAAAACATCACCCGCAAGCCCTGCACGCGGGTTACCTGCCTGGGTGTTGGCCGGAGGTCACGGACACTGTGCTGTGGATTCGGGGTAGTCTGGAACGCCTCTCCAGTGAGGTGGCTGTGGGCACATCTGGACAGAAATCCCCGGAACCCAGCACTTGCAGGAGTCTGGAACTAAACCACTGGCCCCGGTAAGCGACCCACCCCCATCTCGTGGAATAAACCCTTGGAATCACCCATTTGCTCTCTCTAAATTTTCCTTAACGTCGGCAAGAAACGTGTTGGTACCGAAGCAGGAAGCAAATCCTGTGTGTTTTCAAGTGCAGATTAACAGCTTCTCTTGGACGTAACTTTCCACTAGGAATGAAGGAAACTCCTGCTCCCATTTGAGCCATTTCTTTTACTTCGGTCAATTCTAGTATTACAAAAAAAACCCATAAAAAAATAAAAAAAACCGTGCATGTAACTTTATAAATATTTTAAATAGTTTTGTAAATATTTAATATTCAGCTAATTTGATTTTGAATTGTAAATGTCAAGTATTCTGGTATTGGGATTTTTATGTTTTATTATACTTTGTTAAAAGTAAAATTGTACATTTTTAGAATGTTTTTATCTGAGTAAATTTAATGTATGGAAAATAAAGAGTTAAACAGAATCCCTTTGTATTTTTGTTTCCCTTAAATGGGGGTCACCTGGGAGGGGGGAATCTCCAGCTTGGCAGTTACCAGCAACTTTTTCTTCGTTCTTTCCCATTCCTTGTATTCTTTTTGCTGTCTCTCCACCCACAGACATCTGCTCGTGAAGCACAGATCCATGGCAGCGCTCGCAAGCGCTCCTGGGCTCGCTCCCTGCACGGGGTCCATCTGTGCTGGCCGCAGAGGAAGCTGCTGCTCGGGGAAGGCAAAAGGAATCGCCGGCTCGCTGCGGCCTTCAGCTTTTTCTGGACGGTGCCTTGGGTTGTTCCCGAGGAGCAGAGTTGGGCTCGGAGAGCGTTGAGATGCTGGAGTCACGAGGGGGAGGTTGGTGGAGCAGGAGCAGGAGCAGCAACAAAACGGGGGTAGAATCCCAGACCGGTTTGGGTGGGGAGGGACCTTTCAAGGTGATCTGGTCCAACCCCCCTGCAGGGAGCAGGGCCATCTGCAGCTAGAGCAGGGTGCTCAGAGCCCCGGGCAACCTCCCCTGCAATGGTGCCAGGGATGGGGCAGCCACCACCTCTCTGGGCAGCCTGGCACAGGCTCTCCCCACCCTCAGCACCAACAATCTCTCCCTTCTCTCCAGCCTGAATCTCCCTCTTGGAGTTTCAACCATCCCCCCCTGTCCTGTCCCAACGGGCCCTGCTCAAAAGCCTGTCCCCATCTTTCTGCCAGGCCCCTTGAAGCCCTGCAAGGCCCCCAGAAGGTCTCTCCGGAGCCTTCTCACAGAATCACAGAATGTCAGGGGCTGGAAGGGATCTCAAAAGATCACCCAGTCCAACCCCCCTGCCAGAGCAGGAGCACCCAGGGCAGCCCACACAGGAACAGATCCAGGGGGGGCTGGAAAGTCTCCAGAGAAGGAGACTCCCCAGCCTCTCTGGGCAGCCTGGGCCAGTTCTGTCACCCTCAGAGTGAAAAAGTTTTCCCTTCTGTTTCTGCAGAACCTCTTCTCGAGCTTTCACCCACTGCCCGTGTCCTGTCATTGGACATCACTGAGAAGAGCCTGGCTCCATCCTCCTGACGCTCACCCTTTACATATTTATAAGTTCTTGAGGCTGAACAACCCCCAAACACTGGCCTGGCCCACACCCACCTGGGGACTGTTTTATAGGGGGAGCACTCCCGAAATTCCTCCTCCTGGGGGAGGAATCGGCCTCAGCGGTGATCATCTCCACGATGATCGGTCCCAGCGGGTCCGCTGCGAGTGTCGCGTCATCGGTAGCAGGACCTGGGGGCCACCACCTCGTGCGTTCCCCTACAGAGCCTGGGTTTAAGAAATAACCACAGCAGCCAGGGCGAAGCTGGGATGTAACCCATCCGTATCAGCACTGTATTCATTTTAAAAAAGCAACATTTGTACAGGAAGATCAGTCAATCACGGCGTAATTACAAGGATGGTTGTCAGTTCCCAGTTAAACAGTTTCTTAACACGAACGAAAACTAAACACAGGACAAGCCGCGTTTAAAAGTCGGGAGTAGAAACACAACAATAAAAAAAATAAGAGAGGAAAAAAAAGAAAGAAAAAGAAAGAAAAAGAAATGGGGAGGAAGCGTCGTGAACGAGATGCATGCAAAGAGGTGCTGGGTAGGTACAAAGTGTACACCTTCTGGAGCCAGAGCGCCAAGACGCAGTAGTATTGCTTCTTTTTTTTCTTCCCCACCCCGATCTATTAAGTCAGCTTCCAGGAACAGACGTGGTTAGTTCACAGACACAGAATCTACAGGAGTAACCTCATCCCGCTAACGCTTCACAGCGACTCTAGAGGGAAACACACAGGTCCTACGATACCTTTCCTCTGCACAGGCTGCAGGACAGCAGTAACACCCAGATCTTCCACACCCCGCGCGAGCGGCAGAAGATTTCAGCCACGGGGGGCAAAAGGAAACAAAAAAACCCACCCCAGCTAATCGTTTTGTTCGTCGACACTCGACAGCAACTCCCGGGTGCTGCTTCTCCCCGACCTCCCCTCCTCGGTGGTAACAGAAGTGCCAGAGCGGCTGGAGAGCGCGGGGTGGAGAACAAAGCCGTTGGGTGGGCCAGGGATTCCTCTCCCGGCGAGGGATCTGGGCACCGCTCGTGCCCGCCCGGGTGCTGCACCCACAGGGCGCTGGGTGCTGGCAGCAGGTTCCTCCAGCACCTTCTCCCAGCAGCCGGGCAAGAGGAAGGTAAAGCTCCGGGTGGGGGGGGGGGGGGGGGTGGTCGTTTGGAAGCGAGCTCACGGGTGTTTCACAGGGGGATTGGGAATTCAGGAACAGACTTGGGGGTTTATTTCCAAGTTAGCTGTCCAGGGGTGTATTTTTTACAGTTAAACACTTGCTAAAACTACAGTAAAGCTGTGGTGTTTGGTATGAGGATTTCAGAAACTGGCACCATGCCTAAGTGTGCGGTGCCACCCAAAAGAGAAAAATGAGAGAGGAAAAAGTCGTACTCCCCCAGCTCATCCCAAGCGCTCGCCTTAACTCGCTGCAGCAGCGGCACGGGTCTCACCGAGCTGCAGAAGCCAAAGCTCTGCTCTGGAACATTAAATTTGCTTTTGTGAGAAGCCTTCCCATTAAAAAAAAAAAAAAAAAAACAAACAAAAAAAAAAACGAAGCTTTAAGGAGATTTTCCAGCAAACTGTCACCCAAAACACTTGAGCTCTTCCCTGGTGCCTGTTTGCTCGTTAAAAGTCAAGCGAGAGTCCCTCTCTTTGCAATTCTCACGTGCACCAATTGGGTTCCTCTCGTAAAGTCCAGACCTGTAACTGTGCCTGCGTGGAAGGTGACAGCCGGTTTCGAAGCTGGAGGTGCTCGTCTGTACTGTTTAATAGTCACAACCAAGGCAAGGTGAGATGAGACGCCTGCTAAAGCCAGACTATGCTAAGGAACCGAGAGCGTAGGTGACATCCGTTTCTTTCCCTGGGGGGTGTGGGGAGGAGTGGGGGTGATGGCCAAGGGTAAAACCCAAATCCTAGGCTAGAAGCCGCTCGCGCGTCTTAGACGGAAGATTGCGCTCCGAAAGTCTCCTGAGAGGCGTACACCATGTACAGGAAGCCGTCCTCGTCCTTCTCGCTCTCGTACACCTCGGATATGGGCGTGGAAACGCTCACCATGCTGTGTCCGTTGACCAGGAGGAAGAAGGCCTGGTTGGAGTTCAGCTGCAGGCGTCGCCTGTGGGGAGGGAGGTCGGGGGAAGGAGTTGGGACGGTGATGACAGCGCCTTGCCACCCGCAGCAACGAAGGACGGAGGGCCGAACAAAGTCCTCCGCCACCGACGGCGGGAAGACATCCCCCACCCGAAGCAACCCGAAGCGTTTGCTCCCACCTCAAAATGTTCTAAATTCACCCACTAAGTCCAGTCAGGTCCGTATTTCACTGGAAAAGCTCCAGACTGGCATTAAACTGGAGCAGAGAAGTCATCTCCTTGCCAGGACAACCCCTCAACAACCAGCAAACTCACGAGGCCTGCAGGACCTCAACAGCATCCCACCGGAAATGCAAACCCGGGCTGACCTGGAGAGACCCATGTGAAGATTGGGAGGGAGGATGCTCAGAGCTTCCATTAGAAGGCCCTGGACCTTTGAAACTCACTCTGTCACCATCCTGTGTTTAACCTTTGGAGCCTCTTGCCCCCTCTCCTCCTCCCTCACAGACTTATGTGGCACGGTAACCATCTAACTTTGGGGCTTCCCTTGGATCCTTTGTTCCAGCTGAGGGGAAAGAGGTCAACAAGCTGCTGCCTGGAAAGCAGGTTTGCAGAGAGGAGCTCTCTTACCACCTCATAAATCAAGTAACCTTGAGGAACACAGGCATGTGGAGCTGCAACCCAAGAAAGAAGGAAAGAACACCAGCTTAGGAAAGCTTCCTGCTGCTTCCGCTCGCTGCTGAGGAGCAGCAGCAGCTGGGAAGGAGGATTTATTTAGCCTCCCAGCCACAGCCCTGGCAAGGGACCCTTCCAAACCCAAACTCTTAATTGCTCTGGAGTCAGCAGGCTGAGAGGCGGCAGCCGCTCTCCCAGGGTTGGGCACGACGGGCTTTGCTACGCACAAGAGGAGCTGGCTGAGAACCCAGCCCAGCTGGCACTAAGTTACCTATGAACAATGAAACCAAAGGAAAAAAGGTGGGGAAAATCCTTCAGCTTGGCATTAACCTTGTTTGTTGTTCAGGGCCTTTAATCCTCCTGAGAAATTCTAGAGGACTTGGGCAATCGGGTTGCTGCTTCCAAAGCCCCATCTCACTTTCCTTCTCGTGGAAGAGCTGGGATTTGCCTGCCACGGGCAGTTTTTGTCCAGGCTCGCAGGCAGGTTGTTGTCTGGACAAGCAGGACAGCTCTGTTTTTACTGGCCTCCACGAATCAGCTCCCTGCTACACCATGACCGACAAAAAAGCCAAAGAGTTTGCTTTTTGAGATTGCTGCTGACTTCCAAGTTTACCTCCTGAGAACTCTGACTGATCAGCTACTCCTCCTAAAGCAAGAGAAACACACTTCCAGCAGAATTTCTGACCACGTTTTTTTAGACTCCACAACTTTCACCCCACGGCTGCTTCCCCTTTGCCTTCCCTTACAAGCTCAGCTCAAGCACCGGAGCAGAGCAGAGCTCAAGCCACAGCCCCTGGGACAAAAAGTCACTGGTGTGAACAGGTGTTTTTTCAGGCCTCATTTCCTGACCAAAAGATGCCAACATCAACCCTAGGCAACAGCTCAGAGCTCTGGCTGCGAGCCCAAACTCCCCCTCCAGTGGGTGGAAGAGGCAGGTGCTCTGGAGAGGACTCCCAAGTCCCAGAGGACATCCTAAAATAGCCAAGCAGAAAGCACAGGAGCCCTGGGACAGAAGCACCCATGTTAGACAGGGATTCATGGCCCCAGACTCCCTCCTACACCTCCAGAAGCAGATATTTCTCCTGAAAGCAGAGTAACAGCTCAGCTCTTTTCAGAGGTTTGGTTGTGGGTTTGTTTTTTTCCAGTAGATGGAAAAGCACCTCCTCCTGAATTTGTCCTCAGGATGATACCAAGCACTCCTCAGGTGACTTTGGCATCTGAAGAGTTCCCAAATTCATACCCCGGGGGGGTGGAATTAACAAAGACTCATCCTCATATTGCGCTGGTGCAGCTTACACTGAAATCACACCATACTACCTGATGATTTTGATGAGCTCGCTCATGTTGACGTGATCTGGCACCAGGAACTTGGTCTTATCCAAGACTGGAAGCTGCTTCTCTCCCTTGTACCTTTCGATGATCACCTGAGAAGAAACACAAAGGAGGCGACGTGAAAGACGTGCCCTCATCTCCCCCCCTCCATCTGAAACACAGCGAAGTGAAAGCTGTTTACGTTGACACTAAAATCCATTCCCCAGCTCCCCCCCCTGGTTTGTGGACGCAGCATCTCGAGCCTGAGAAGGAACAATCATCCAGAGGAACAACCACTGTTATCTTCACGCGCTCCTCTTCTTCCGTTTGCAACGTCGAGGTTGCCAAACAGGGATTTGACAGCGCCCAGCCACAGCTCCTGTCCAGTTTCACAGCAGTTTGTTTGCTGGAATCCTTTAACCTGGCGCTGAATTACCCAGTAGCAAAGCGACCCCAGACAAGGCAGGGCACACTTCCCTCTAACACATCACAGTGGTCGACCAGGAGCTTTTGGCTGTGACCAAAGTCTGAAAACTCAAGCAGTTTTCGCTCAGATTTCTCCAGTTTCAGGCCATCTCTTTCCTACCCCCCCCCCCAGATTAACAGGCTGTTCCGTTCACCTTCTGTGGTTACTCTAAGGCAGGAGAGAAAGCTGCTTTGGAAAGGAATAAAGCCTCAAAGGAGAGAATTTCCTCCTCCTTAATCTCAAGACATGCTTAGGAAGCAGTAATTCTGCCCGGATTGTTATGCAGTAACTACATCATCCGCGAGGAAACTGCAGATTGGCCCATTCCAGTAGCACCCCGCCCAGCAACTGGATACAGTTCCTGCTTTTAAGAAATGATCTCAGAGCTCCTGCGCTCCCCTTTCCCCGGCCACGTGGGTTTTGTTGTTCTTAAATCAAGGGTAGCTACGTGACACCGGTGGCTTGGATCGTTTCCACGCTCACGGGGTCTTGGCTGTGTTGTGAGTGAAACGTTGCACAGGTGAAGGGGCCCGAAACTGGAGAAATTCCAGTGAAAACTGCTTGAGCCAACTGAAATCAGAGGCAGATTTTCTTACACCAGTTTAAAGAAACACTGGCTCATTCTGGAAAAAAAAAAAAACCCACCAAAAGAAAATGCTGTTTTTAAAGAGCTACACCACCAATAGATAATATTTCCAACGTGGACAGCAGAGGAGGGATTTCCATCTAGCGTGACATCGCCATCTTATCTCATCTAGCACTGCTAATGACAATAACGAGGCAGCGACTCGAGCCTGGGCATGGATGGCAAGCAGAGCAAGCCCCCGGGGACCCCAGCAGGCCTCTGCCATCACCAGGGGTTTGCGTCCTCAGTGAGCTGCTTAAGTACCTCGCAATTTTTGCCAGTAATATGTCCACAGCTGACTTAAAATGAGAGCTTTTGCTTCAAATCAGTGGCTTTCGATCTGTGGTGACAGAGGTTGGAGATGACAGGGAAGCGATCTGCGGAAGGTGGGTGGAAAAGTGATCTTCTGTCGGGAAAGGTATTTGTCAGGAAAGGGCCTTTTGGGAAAACCGCACATTGCAGCAAAGTCGGAGAAAATCTCTGCTGTGAAATTCTTCCTGTTCCCGTGCCCAACAGGAGCATCAACCAGCAGCAGCAGCTTCAAGATGAAGGAGTTGAAAGCCAAAGGAAAGCTGAAAACCTTTCAGTTTCTGTTTGAGACGGAGGCAGCAACTGCTTCTGTCACTGACCCCGCGCCGGGGCTGCAGTTCGTCCGCAGACAGCTCGCAAACAGTTTGTTCGCGGCGGCATTTCCCCTCGCGGGGCTCACCAGCTCATCACTGAGAACCAAAGGCTGATTAAACTCATCCTTCTGCCCCTCCAGGATCTCCTGAGACCTCCCCCATCCCACCACACGGCCGTAAGGACGGCTGCAGTTAGAAAAACACCAAGAGGAGAAGAGCTGAAGGCTCAGAGCTCAGCTGAGGTGCGGTTTTCTTTGAAGTTACACCACTCTGCTTCAGTACACAGGAAACCCCGTTTCCTCCAGCCCCCGGCCTCGCACCTTGCCCTGCCACGCTCCACTGCCAGTTACTTTGAGAAGGTTTCTGAAATCCAGGCTTAACGACCCTGAACGGCCACGTTTTCAGTCGGTCTCATCAGGTCAGCTCTATTTTTTTTTTAACAGGTTTCTAACTGCTCAAAAGAACACAAGGCTGGAACCTGAAGTGAAAAAGGAAAAGGATCAGACTTACTGGTATTTTAGTTGGGTGCTGATCTCGAATCAGTCGTACATCTTCCACTCTTTGCTCTGCGAGAGATTAGGGAGAAAAAAGAAAAAAGCCTGTTCAAACATCCACACTCAGTGCTGTTATTACCTCATTTCCCCTCCGTCTCCAAGGCAATTGCAGGCAGAGCCTTCAAACAGGACAGTGCTGTCACCAGTCAAGCCTCTCCTTTGACAGGTGACACTCTGCTCTTTAACCCAAGGTGACAAGGACTGCCTGGGACTCCTAGAAAGTGTTAGAGGCGACAGCGTCCTCCACCCCCCTGCATCTTCCCCCCGCTAAAGCAAACGTTGTCACCTCCCCGATTTTACGCCATCCAATTCCACGACCCGAGCAAGTGACTAAATATCCTGTCCTATTTCTGCGCCATCCCAGCAGAGGAAGCTGCCCACAATGACTCCAGACCCAAGAGCGGCCGAAGCCTGGCAGCGTCAGCTTGCGTTGGGCGTCCCAGAGTTACCCGGTCAACGCTCTCCTCCTCTTGCTTACGCGGAAGCTGTCGGTGGGCTCCTGAGTACCCAGACATTTCACCCCTCGCTGTGCCGGCGTTTGGGATAAGAGCTCAGCTCTCCTCAGACGTCAACATGAATGGCACAGATATTATAAACCGGGCCGAAGTACATGCCCCAGCCAAAGTAAACAGGAGCAGTTGCATCTGCTTATATCCTTCCTGCTTTCAGATTCGGGCAAACTCGATTTTAACCTCTCCGGTTGTTTTCAGGAGGGCTGGGGCTTTCCAGGCCATCTCCACCTTGTAAACACCTTTCAGAGAGAAGATTCAGTGTTGCATCACAGCTTTACCTACCCAGGGAGAGGTGCTGCTCAGGGGTGAGGAAGAGCTTAGACCGGCACCCGTCACCCCAACTCATTGCTGGTATGTTAATGCAGGGGACACGCGACCGACCTGCCCGGTCACTCAGCAGTAACGTCACTCAGCTCTCCATTAGTCCAGCTCATGTGTGTGAAAACACATCCCCGCGCCTTTCTACCAGCCCAGCGAGGAAATGCAACTCACGTGAATCAGGGCTTTAAGCTGGAGATGAATCAAGCAGAACTAAGGCAGGGAGTATGCAAAGCCTTCACCTGACTGCAAGGCCGAGAACCTGAAAGCCACGCTTGCCCGAGCCAGGCTCTCGCAGCCCAGCACGAACACGTCAAGGGCAGAGATAGCAGCTCATTAAAACGCTTTTTAAGATTAACCAGAAGCACAAGAGATACGGGGAGGGAACGAGACCGACCGTCAGCCTCGCAAGCACGGAGCGGTTTGACTAAGTTTTCAACCGAAACAGGTTTGCTGACGGCAACGTTTGTTACTCCTCAGCAGAACCCCCGGGAGGAGAAGGAACAAAAACCGAACAAATCATGGAGATTATGGTATATGGCTTGTTCAAAATCGGGCTTCAGCCAGCCACAGATAAACACTGTTCTCTGACGACATTAGTTGCAGTGGCAACTGCTTGGCTGCCATCCTAGCTGAACTTAATACCTGCAATAGAGGCTGTTGACAGGCAATGGGGTCAACAACAGTTTTGGAAGACTCAAAAAGGGGCGGCTTAAACACAGACTTTGTTAGATCAAAATTCTCTCTGCTTCAATGCGGAGAGCTGCTCATGTTCAAACAGAACAGCAAAGGCAAGGGTGGGCACACCAGAAACCTCACTTTAGCAGCTTGACTTTAACCCAAAGGCAGAAGGAAAAGAAAATCTGGATCAATTCCTTACACTGGTTCCATTTCACGTACGGGATTTTACAGTTCACGCAGAAATAGGTTACGCTGCCAGTTCTTGTTACCCTCAGAGCGTTTGCAGCCTACTGCACCGACACACACCACCAGGCACGGAGCTCTCTGGTCCCATCCTAAGGTCGGCCAGAGGCGTTGGCACCACTCTACGAAGGCTGTTCCTTCTAGAAAGGGACTAATCTCATTTCCCCAGCCATCGTTACACGGCTCTTTTCCGTGCCTTGCTAGTTGTCAACAACCGAACGAAGGCAGGAGGCAACACACATCCCAAACACATCCCAATCCACTCGCTGCTCCCTCCGGGGTGGAGAATTCTTCTCGCCCCGCCAAGCACCCAACTGCGAGCGGAGCTTAATTCCCCTGTCAATTAGCGCAGACGAAGCCGGACACTGAGCAGGCACGTCGGGAAGGACGGGCAGGCCCAGCTCCTGGCACACAACGCTAAGTGCTGTTTCCCGGCTCCTGGGAACAGTTGCGGTCGATAATGGACGATGTGGGAGCGGCGCTGTGCCCACCCCAAGCCTCGATGTGCCCACCCAAGCCTCGATGTGCCCACCCCAAGCCTCGATGTGCCCACCCAAGGCCTCTCCCCCCAGGCAGCGCGGAGCTCCCCTCACCACAACACCTCCACCCCCCTCGCTCACCCCCGCACCCCCGCGGACACCCGTAATAAACACCCCGAACTTCCAGCCCCGCAGCCGAGAGGCTGGGCCCGCCTTGCCGGGGCGGAACAGGGCGGCGGAGGCCAGCCCCGAGTTTGTTTTCATTTCGGCCCCGAGCAAGCGGCGGCTCCCGGGCTGCGGGAACACCCGTGAGGCCCGCAACGGTGACGCCGGTGACCGGGCCCGCTCCGGCCGCGGACCTCCCCAGGCCCCGGGGATCATCGCGGCTCCTAAGGGATCGGGCCCCCTCCCCGCTTCGCCCATTCCGCCCCCCCCCCCGCACCCCGCAGCGAGGGGCAGCCACCGCCGGCCTCCCCCGCCCGCCCGCTCGCTGAGCGACGAGGCCCGGAGGGGGACGGGGTAGCCCGGCGGGCCCTGTCAGCGACCCTGCCCCGCTGCCTCCCTTCCCGGGGAGCTCACCGAAGGTGCGGCGCTGCTTGAAGCTCTTCTCCGAGGGCATGGCGGCGGCTACTCGGCCTCAGGCCCGGCGGCGGCTCTGCGCGGCGGACGAGGACGACTCCGAGTGCCGGCGCCCGCCCCCCGCCGCCGCCACCGGCGACTCGGCCGTCAGCTGATGCCCCGCGTCACAGCGGGGCGGGCCCCGCCGCGCCGACGCCGACATCTTGAGTGTGGCGGGGCGGTGCCGCCCGCAGTTCGCCCCCGGCTCTCCGCGGGGCTCTGGGGCCTCGTTCGGCGGGGTACGCGGCGGCCATGGCCGCCTCGGTGTCCCGCCGTGTCCTCCTCAGTCACACTCGGCTATGGCCGCCTCGGTGTCCCGCCGTGTGCACCTCAGGGACACAGCCATGGCCGCCTCAGTGTCCCGCCGTGTCCCCCTCAGTGACACTCAGCCATGGCTGCCTCAGTGTCCTGCCCTGTGCCCCTCAGGGACACGGCCATGGCCGTCTCGGTGTCCCGACACTCAGCCATGGCTGCCTCAGTGTCCCGCCGTGTGCCCCTCAGGGACACTCGGCCATGGCCGCCTCAGTGCCCTGACAGTGTCCACCCTCAGCAACACGGCCATGGCCGCCTCTGGTGCTCTGCCAACGTCCCCCTCAGTGACACAGCCATGGCTGTCTCGGTGCTCTGCCATGTTACCCCTCAGCAACATACAACTGTGGCCAACTCAGAGTGCCCTGCCGTGTTCCCCCTCAACAACAGACAGCCATGGCTACTTCAAAGCGCCCTGACGGTGACGCGCGGACACGGTTGTCTCAGAGTGCCCTGCAAATGTCCACCCTTCGCGATACATGGTGATGGCCACCTCAGTTCTCTGCCAGTGTCCACCCTCAGTAAAAGACAGCCATGGCTGCCTCAGAGCCCCTCAGCGACACACGGCCATGGCCACCTCGGGGCACCCTGACATGCCCCCATCTCAGCGACACACGGGCATGGCCACCTCGGGGCACCCTGACATGCCCCCATCTCAGCGACACACGGCCATGGCCACCTCAGTGTGTCCCACCACGTCCCCCTCTCAACAGCGTGTGCTCTTCAGTGACCTCACCCCTACGCAGGGGTGCAAGTAGAGCGATTTGCCTTCGGTTTGCCTTTCGGCACACGCAAGACATGAGGATGAGGAGGCCGCGGTGAAGTTTCTGTTCAGGGAACATGATTTTAGGAGCAGATGCTCCCGTCCCCTCCGAAGCCCACCACCCGGCCTCGTGTGGTTTGTCAGGAACTGATTCGAGCACCAAAAAAATTTCAGTTGCAAGCCAAGTTTGCTCTTGTTCATCCTGCAGATAACAGCGATGCGATTAAAAATGCCCAACTGTTTCCTCCTTTAGCAGCTTGCTGACACAAGCTGTTGGCCGTGGACTTTCGGCTGCCTTTCTTTCTCTTTCGCTCGCATATGTTCCCGCGATCGTGTTTTGAAATAAAAGAACGCTTTTGCCGCAACAGGGCTATGCAATCTCGCTGTACGGTTCAACTTCAGCAGCATCCTTATCGAGAGTGGACAGAGGAGGAACAATTTCTAACCAGCGTAGAGTTTATTGGGGTTTTTTTTGCATTTTTTGGGGGTGGAACAGTGCGCTGAAGTTAGAGTGATGCTGCTGTCGCACGCTGGAATGAGGGTTCCTTACCTAATTTTGTGATTCAGGGTCATTCAGTTCCGGTGGCTGTAAAATTAGAAGGTGAGGCTATTAAAGAGGTGACTAACCCAGGAAAGAAAAACAGCCCTAAGGTTTATGACTGCTCTATCCGTCACATCACCGTTCGGGGACAGCAGGTGACACATAGTGGACGATGATCAGAAGGCAGAACCTAGCCGTCCCAAATTTCTGTTTCAACGGGATTCTTTCTTATTTAAATCACTGCCTTTAAAAAATTAACATTTTCTGGGCTGTGGATACCCCGCCAGGCTCTCAGAATTGTACCTCGGGGGCTGCTGGAGGCTGTGTGGCCGCGGGCACGTGGACAAGCCCTGGTGAAACCACATAGCGTTGGTTTTGGGGCGTGCAGGTGAACCCCGGTGGCAGGGCCGACAATACCGAGCTCGGGCGGTTTTCATCCACGCTACCAACTGTTAGCAGGGCTGCAGCTCAGGCTGAAAGCATCCATATGGTGCTTAGGTAGAGCCACAATCAGAGTATCTGATGACAGGCTGGGCTATCACACATTCCGCTCATGAATAATCTGCAGAGACTGTGAGAAGGAAAACTTAGATCCACGCCGAGACTCGCTTGACCCTTCCCTCCTCATCTCAACCTTCGCCTGTGTCTGCGTGTCGACAGCACAGACAGTTGGCGAGTCTGGATTGAAGGAAGGTGTTAGGCACAGTTGGAACGACAGCATGGACATAGCCTTTGGGACCGGCGTGGTTCTCCATCCTTAGTGAGAAAATGCTGCTTTTGAGAATGCTGCTTTTGCTTCAAACTCGGTGACTGTGCTGGAACAGAGCCCTTTGAAAAAAAAATCTACCCGCGGAGCATTTTTATTCTAGTCTTAGAACGCTTTACTCCGAAGAAGGGAAGGCTGAGCTGAAAGGGGACGTCGCATCGTCTTCAAATATGCAAAAGGTTGCTGCAGAGCAGGAGGGAACTAGGTCTCCTTTGCATACAGAGTCTGGAAGAAGAAATAATGCGCTTACAACTTGGAAAAGGAGATAGAAATTAGACGTTGGGTTAAGGAGAAGCAGAGTTGAGCGCAGGAACAAATTGCCTAGGAAAGCAGTGGAATAGTCACCGGTGGATATTTTTTATTTAACTAGGAATTAGTAAACCACCTGTTCTGAAGAGTTTAGGGAGAATTGTTCTTACCTCAGGGAGACGGATGGGGTAAATAACCTCTTACAATACCTGCAAGCCTAGTTTTTGCCGAAGCAAAAGAGATGTGACTTGCTCAAACTTACAGAGCAGGTTAGAGCACAGGCTGGGCTTGGATTCCAGCTCAGATCCTTGTGTCTGCACCCTACACAGCAGGCTGTTCTAAATCTTCTATCTGAAGTACAACAACAACAAAAAAAAAAGGTTTTTTCCCAGCTGCTTTATCTTCCACGAGGCTGAATTAGGTTGATTTGGTTGGGTTTTTTTTGTTAAAATGAACGGCGACTCCAAACCCTGGGTGATATTTACAGCATTCCCCTGGGGAAAACCTCTTGCTTTTCCTATGTTTTTTTTTTTATCCATATGCACTGCCTCCCAACAAAGCGAGTATAAATACACTCGCTTGAAATGAAATCACAGCCAGAATCAGAAAGCATCCCCCCATTTCTCTGCTACAGCAGCACTGAAAAGGCTTTTTGCAGTGAATAAATGAAGCTGTTCCTCTGCAGTGCTACGCCCTTGCTGGAAGACAGCACTTCAGTGTCTAGGACCATTAGCTCAGCAGCTGTCAGCAATATTAAATTCACCAGAAACCTGGAGAGAAAAAAAAAAACCCCAGTAAAATAAAAGGAAGAACACAGTGCTGAGAGTGACTTGCATTGAAACCTGAATTGAAATACCTTCCCTCAGTTATTTTCTCATGAATTGTTCTTACCGATCAAGCTCAGCTCAAGATCAACGTGAGCCTTCAATTTTTTAACTGAGTGTGCAGCTGTTACCCAGATTCTCAGACAGAATCAGATGGCAGTGGATTGTTAGCAATGCCTTAAAAGAACTTTTTGGAGAAGTTTTAATCCTCAGTTTGCCTTAAATCAGTGACTACTAATTCCCAAACTTCACATTTCTCTGCAGAAGTCTCCTTCTGAGTTAGGAGAACTCTAGCAAGAAGTGATGAGAATTACAAAATAGCTCTTTTTTTTTTTTTTTTTTTTTTGTGTGGGGATAGAAAAGTGTAATTTGAGAAAAGTCAGACTGAAAAAAACACTTTCCCCATGTGGGTTTTCTCTGAGGTCTAAGAGTAGAAGAGCCTGTCCCTCAGGGGGAACACTAATGCCGTCTCTCTCCCCTCTCTGGCCACCTATTTCACAAGGCTTTTGGACTAGAACACTGTAAAGGTCATGAGACAGATGCTTTTCTGGAAGGCAAACCCAAACTAGTACACAGACAAGTACAACATCATCACCAAACCATCATTTCCTTACAACGTTTGGCTAAAACCTCGTTGCATTCCCCCTGCAAGAAGCATCACCCCAGACGTCATTGCCACCCTGACATCAGTTACTGCTGCCACTGCTGTTCCAGCAAACGTTTCTTGGCTTCAGGATGAAGCTTGATGTGGGAGCCACTGGTTTCACAAGGAAGCACGGTAAATCCATTGGCGTAAGCAACAATAACTTGTGTTTATGTACTCTCACTCATAAAGATCCATAAACTCTTGGCAAGCAGCACCGACAGCGTGAGCACGGGAGGCGTAGCGGGGAAAGGGTGGAATGATCCAGCAGGCAACGAATTCTGCCCCTGGTTTTCAATACTCCTAGAAATTTAAGCAATTCCACAAATATTCAAATATTAACCCAGTCCTACGTAGCTTGTGGCTTCAGTAAACACCCTCTCTATTTACACCCTGAGAAACGGAGGCACGTGGAGGTTCAGTGAGCCGCCTGCGATTGCGCAACCGTCGCTCAGCAGCCAACCCAGTAATAGCATCTCCAACACCTGACTGACTGGTCCCATGATCTGTCCCAGACTGGATAATGCTTCTGTGAACCGAGCTGCCAGAGGTGTTGGGAAGACTGAAACCGGTCGGGCTGGACCGTGGCCAAAGCTGAAATAAACAACTTCTAGTAGAAGTGCTAGAAAGTCTTCGGTGACCCCAAGCGCTCATGACTCCAGCTGAGCCCTGGATCGACGAATACCTCATGGCAAGGATGTTCTGTTGAAGAAAGACAGTGTCTTCTTTTCTAAAGAGAGGGCACTGAGCGCAGCTTTAAAGCAGAAGGGTGTAAAATGCTTCCTGAGTCATCAGCAGCGTTTTCTGCAGTGCTCTGGCTTTTCCCTGAGGAGGCCAGTCTGTCCACTGATCGCTTTACCCTGCAAAATCTGGTGAGATCAATGTCTGGGCAGAAAGGAAGAAAGTGGGGAATACTAAAATCAGGCTGAGAAGAGCTGTTTTCCTGCTTAAAATAGCAAGGAAAAGGCTATCTGATCTTAAAATATGCACAGCACAAAAACCAAAGCAAAATTCTTTGGTCTTTTCTATTGAAAAATCCTCTCTTCGAAGCATCCTGCCTCCGAGGACGCCGATTACGAAGCAGAAATCGGGGCGCCAAAAAAAAATGTGCTGCAGGTACTTTGTGTAGCAAACAGGCCTTGCAGAGAGGGTTCGTTCGTCTGTCTCCGCCTGCCTTGCCATATTTTCCTGCCCCTCTTGCCAAATGGAAGATAAATAATTCTCTCCTAGTCGTTCAGGTCCTAATTGGCTGGATATGCCATCAGCTGGCTCATCTCCACTCAGGAGCTGGGAAGGCGTAAACACTTCCAGGATTACAGAAAATGAGGACGCTAACTTTGGGATGGATCCAAAACCCCTTTAGAGTGAGCGTGAGGACTAATTGACTCCAGCGAGAGCTGCATCAGCTCCTTTAATTGCTGAAGGGAAATGAAACAAGACAATTTCCCCCTTTCGGTACATCCTTTCTGGAGAGCCCTTGTGGTAATGGCTGCAAACCGAAGCAGCAGGGCTGGAAAGCTCTGGGCTGTTAGTCTGGTCATGTTTACAAAGCAAGGTGCTCAGACACTTGGTAGCACCACAGAGGAAAGGAGATGATGATAAAGACCTTTTACTGTCCTGCCTATAAAAGCTGGTAGATGCAGATAACGGATTCGGTAGCATAAAGGGTCGATTTATAGTCTGGTGCCATCCAGCTCTGGGGTCCCCAGTGTAAGAGAGACATCGCCCTCTTGGAGCAGGGCCAGAGGAGGCCACAAAAATGATCTAAGGGTTGGAACCCCTCTACTGGGAGGCCAGGTTGAGAGCTGGGGGTGTTCAGCCTGGAGAAGAGAAGGCTCCAGGGAAACCTTCTGGTGGCCTTCCAGGACTTCAAGGTGGCTACAGGGAAGCTGAGATGGGATTCTGCTTGAGGGACTGTAGTGACAGGATGAGGGGTAACGGTTTTATACTGAAAGAGAGTAGATTTAGATCAGATATTAGGAAAAATTCCTTATTGTGAGGGTGGTGAGACACTGGAACAGGTTGCCCAGGATGCGAGTTGTGGATGCCTCATCCCTGGAAGCGTTCAAGGGCAGATTGGATGGAGCTTGGAGCAACCTGCTCTAGTGGAAATTGTCCCTGCTCACCACAGGGGGTTTAGAACTTTAAGGTCGCTTCCAGCCCAAACCAGTCTGTGATCCTATGATTTTCTGGTGACAGGGGGGTAAACGCTGATGTAAACTACACCCGGTTATAAGCACCCTGTTGTGCACCAGCTCTCTGTCTTCTGGGCCCCAGGAGCTTCTCTGTGCCCATCTTCCAAACCTTCAACCTGTAACCATCGTGTGATGCTCTGCAAGAACAGCACCGTGGAAACCTTTTCTGCCTGGATCTTGAAGCTTGGAGTGGAGACAATGATTGTTTCTCCTCTCCAGTGTGATGAGAGACTGGGATTCCCTCACTCTGCTCCATGGGAAGGGGAAATGTGGTCACCCTGAGCACGGAGAGTCCATGGGGCTTGTCACATTGCCTCTGACTTTGCTGGGCTTCACTCCCTGCCGGGGGGACATCAGTGCAGCATGGAGGTGGGCACTGCCTTTCAGCTGGAAAGGCTTTTCCCCTTCTTCCTCTCAATCTGGAGGAAATGGGCATGGGGTGATGGATTTACCATGTCCCACCCTGTCTTCTGCTGGGTTGGACTAGAAAGGGGGTCAGTGTGCTGGGGGAAAGTCTGATCACTGAAGGATGAAGCAGGACACGGTGGCTCAGCATCTGTGGTGCTTAGCATCCGTGGTGGCTCAGCATCCATGGTGACAAGGCTGTGGGGTGAGGTTATAGGGGTCAGGTGGGTGAGGGAGAGGGAGAGAAGGTTGTAGGGTGGTTAGACACAGCAGGAGCGTTCAGAGGAAAGGGAGAAAGAAGAAAGTGAAGATAAAAATAGGAAATGCAAAAGAGGGAAAAGCACGTGTGTGCTGTAGACGGCTGAGCTCCTGCTCGAGGCAATGTCACCGAGGACATCTTTTGTTTCATTCACGCAGAGATCCTTGCCATCAGTACTTCTCCTGTCGTCCCCATGAAGCCATCAGTTCCTAAACAACCAGATGTGACAAGACCTTCCTAGAGCTGTGCCACAAACTGTGAGCACGAGCTGAGTGTACCACAGAGGGAAACCCACGTGATCCAACACAGGTGGACAACAGCTTACGGATGTACTTCCAAACAGCTGATGTTCGCCTGAAGTGACTCATTGTCCATGTGCTTTGCCTTAGATGCTCGGAGCAGCTTTTCTTAATTTCATCAGAATTGTGGGCACTGAACTTGTCCATCACGAAGGATTATTAGCATGCTGTTAAAAATGCCGTGGCTGTCGTGCACGCGGGCAGCGCGGTGGGAGGAATGCAGAAGGTCAGGCTGTAAGAACCTGGCTGTTTACTCATTTCATGAGCAGTTCTGCTCATAGCACAAGCCTTCCAGCCTGGACTCGTCACCTGATCGTCCCGCATGCACGGCCCTCCAGATCCCGGGAAATCAGGGTATTGTCCCATTGACAACAGGAGCTTGTCTGATGAGACTGATGTCAAAGAATCACAGGATTGTTTGGGTTGGCAGAGCCCTTTCAGCTCACAGAGTCCAAGGGTTCCCCCAGCACTGCCAGGGCACCACTGCCCCCTGTCCCTCAGCACCACAGCTCCACGGCTTGGAAACCCCTCCAGGGATCACGGGGACTCCCCCCCTGCCCTGGGCAGCCTGGCACAGCCCTGGACAACCCTCCAGGGGAACAAATTGTTCCTCAGCTCCAACCTAAACCTCCCCTGGCCAACTTGAGGCCAGTTCCTCTTGTCCTGTCCCTTGTTCCTTAGAGCAGAGCCCAATCCCCCCTGGCTCCAAGCTCCTGGATTTCAGGGAGCTGTCAGAGCCAGAAGGTCTCCCCTCAGCCTCCTTGTTGGCAAACAACCTCCCTGCAGTGATTCTTGTGGGTGAGGTTTGGAGACTTTCTGCAACAATTAAATGTCTGTTTTCTTTTCTTCTTCCAATTAGGTATTTCTCGCTTAATTATCATGGTGACCACTGCCTTGAGGCCCTCACTGAGGGTGAGGCCAGTTGATTAGCATCCAGCCCTGCAGGGGACCTTCTTCTGGATGAGCTCAGGGAGTTCATTTCACTGCAGACATCCCAGTTGGATAGCAGAGAGAAAAACAAGGTTTTCTTTAATTTTTTTAAATTATGTGGAAACAACTTGATTTCCTTGTGAGCATGTTGTCAGCTCAGCCCTTGGAGTCCATTCCTGGACAGCAGAGCTAGATGAGGACATTGAGGAACCCCGAGGGACCTTGAGGAACAATGAAGGATGTTGAGGAACCCCGATGGACCTTGAGGAACAATGAAGGATGTTGAGGAACCCCGATGGACCTTGAGGAACGATGAAGGACGTTGAGGAACCCTGATAGACTTTGAGGAACGATGAAGGATGTTGAGGAACCCCGAGGGACCCTTTCAGGAAGGCAGCTGTTTTGCAGACCATGGGAGAAGGGACCCTTTTGTGAAAAACGTCAGGTCTGTCTTGCAGAACAGCTGAGAAATCAATGAATTTGGAAATAAAACCGATCTCAAAATATGTCTCTTCTGCAGAAAAGGAGCCATCGTCACAGAAACGAGGTTTCTCAGGCAGGAGCAGCAGGGACAAGGTGCGGGCAGCAGGAAGGTCCCAGGGCTGAGGAAAGGCCTGGCCAGTGCTGTAGGAAGAAGTGACCTTCCCGAGAAAGCCCCTTCGAGGAGCCTCGTTAGCGCAGTAGGTAGCGCGTCAGTCTCATAATCTGAAGGTCGTGAGTTCGAGCCTCACACGGGGCAAAAGCGGTTTCCTCCTTTTTTTTTCCTCCTCGAGTAAGGTAAATCCTCTACATGTGGGTTTTTTTAAATTCTTTTTTTCTTTTCAATCGAATTTCAGCAGGAGGCGGGACCGGGGTGCCCGTGGGACGGGCCCCACCGGGCTGCAGGGCCCGCCGTTACCGGGCCCGCTTCCCTCCGCCGAGCGCACGTTCCTCCCACACGCTAGAGGGCGCGCTACGGAGGAGAGCGCGCAGGGCGCGTCCGGTTTGCCCTCGAGGGGGGGCGTGGCCAGGCGGCGAGGCCAGGCGCTGATTGGTCGCGCCCAGCGCTGGGCGGGCCCGGCGGCGCCGCGCGGCTCCTCGCACCGCCCCCGTCGGGCAGAGCGGCGGCGGTCATGGCGGTGTGCGCTCGGCTGTGCGGGGTGGGCCCGGCCCGCGGCTGCCGCCGGCGGGGAGCGGCCCGCGAACAACGGCGCGGGGGAGCCGGCGACAGCGAACCCGACACCGATACCGACCCCGAGGAAGCCGGCGGCGGTGGCCCCGCGGAGGATGAGGAAGCGGCGGAACGCATCGAGGGCGGGAGGCCCGCTCCTCACCCCGCCGAGGCCGGCTCGGCCGGGAGAGCCCCGTTGTCTCTCCTGGAGCTGCCCCCAGAGCTCCTGGTGCAGATCTTCGGCTCCCTGCCCGGTACCGACCTACCCAGCCTGGCCCGTGTTTGCACAACCTTCCGCCGCATCCTCCGCACCGACACGATCTGGCGGCGGCGCTGCCGCGAAGGTACCGCCCGCCCCGAGGTGGGGGGCCGGGGAGGCCCTGGGGAGAAGGCCCCCGGGGGGGGGTGCGGACAGCGGGTGGGGTCGGGGGTGCAAGGTCAGGGGCCCGGAGGATGCTGGAGGGCCCGGAGGGTGTGAGGAGGTGATGGGATGCGGGGGGGGGGGGGGGCCGGAGGGGGGGGGAGGGGTGGGGGGGGGGGGGGGTCGGGGGTGCAGGAAAGACCCGGGGCGTGTGGCTGTGAGGGGTGCGTGCTGGGCTCCATGTGCGGAGGGTGGAGAAGAGGACAAATCTCGGGTCCTCTGGGGCACAGCCCCTTTCTTGGTGGTGGTTTCTGGAAAAGGGGCGATGAGTGAGCAGCTCTAGCAAAGGGCACCGAGCTGGGGTTGTTCCCCGGGGTGGCAGCTGGAGGGGAGGGATGGGGATGGAAACAGGCCCAGGCCCTGGCAGGCGGTGCCTCCGTGTAGGATGTCCTTGGGTGAATCCCGAAGATGGGCTATTTCAGACAGACCAGTCCCTGCAGAATGGGGCTGCACTGGGAGAGAAAAGAGCCCTTGGGTGCACAGCTGAGGGTCCTGGAGCTGCAGCAGGTAAAGCTGAAGCGGGGAGCCCAAGGAAGCGTATTGAGTGGGTGGAGGAGGTTGGGTCATCTCCTCCTGGCTTTGGGGAATTACAGAGCCAGTTCGGAAGGGTTTCTGGATTGAATGTGCATTTCCTGGGGAGTGTCTGTTTTGAGGCTGCTGTGTTGCATTAATGCAAAGGCTCGGGGGCATTATTTTTCGGTAGCGCCTCAGTCCTTTGTTGCCATGGCCCTGTGCTGAGAGGCTGCGATTCTTACTCTTTGCTCCTCATCCCTTTTCCTCACATTGTCATGGCTCTGTCCCCTGTTTGTTAATCCAGAGCTCTCCCACCTTCCAAGAGCTGTCTTGCTGTGGTCATCGTCTCTCTTTGTAGCGTGATCCTGCCAGGTGCATCTGCTGCCAGCACATGAAGTCATGCTTATTCTGTTAGTGGTGGTGTTGTTTTTTGGTTTTAATACCAGTGAGGGCATTGGGATGAAGAATTCAGCTATGTCCAAGTGCCTGCCTGCCCTGGGTGCTGGGATCTGTTCAGATGCATTAAACCTTGCGGGAATGAATTTGTGTCTCATCAGCACTCTCCAAGAACCCTTGGACAGTACAAAGGCTGTACCTAGGAAATGTGAACCTGAGCGTTCTCCTTTCTGAGACCAGCATGGAATTGACCCGTTGCCCCAGTAACTTAACATCATTCTTTGTTTTTTTTTTGGAGACAGGCTAATATAATAATAATTCTTTTCTTCTGCTCCTCTACTGAGTCCTCATGGCCGTTTGTGTGTTTCACAAATGGTTTGCAAAACTTCCCCAATTAATTACTTTAATAAGTTATGATCCTGGCAAAATATATCCACAGAACTGAATATAATTTTTAAACATAAGCTAGACTGGCTTGTAAAGGAACCACTAAATTTGGCCTGATGAGGAAAGAAACTAATTTATATATTAAATTCATGACTGCTCCAGGGAATGTCTTGCCAGTGGATAAAGCAAGAGCTTAGCTGATATTTAAAGCAACAATGGGCTTTGTGTGGCTAAAACTAAAGCAGGCAGGAAGGGAAAGTGTTAAGACTGGAGTCTCGCCTCAAGGCCCTTAGTTACGAGGTGAGAGGTGCATAAACCACATCTTTTATTCTCTGTCAACATAAAATGTAATTGCTTTTTGTATTCTCTTTTAAAACCAAACCACTTCCCAACTGAGCATGGTTCTTGAGTGGGCTTTTGTATTTACCTGAGCCTTGTGACCTAGAAGCAGAGGGAGAGGTCGTGTGCCTCTACTAGCATACTCCTTGTGCTGGTGGCTTATTCACTCTGAAGCATACTGATGGCATTCCCAGAGCTGAGCTTTTTGAGGAAGCAAACTGGTGAACTTTAGCTTTGCGTCGGTTGCGTACAGGAAACTATTTGTGTTCTCAGAAATGCACGGCAGTAAAGAGACAAGGAAAGCAGTCCTAAAATGCAACAGGACAGCTATCCTCTGAGAGGAGCTGATTGTTGGAGCGCTTTGTTTTGGCCATTTTCTACCTTAGTCTCAGATGGAGCTGTGCTGGGTGTAAGGAAGAGCCTGCCCATTACCCAAGCCAGCTGGGACACTCGCTCCGTTGAGCATCATGATCTTGCTCTCGCCCTTCTGTGAGAGGATTCAGCTTTAGAATAGTCTTGAGAACACGTGCTTAGTGCAGGCAGCCGGAGGACTTGTTTTCCTGGGAGTGGAGTGGCTTCTGCTGGTGGTTGTGAACTGGGAGGGTGCTGGGATTAACCAGCAGTAGTTGTGTAACGCTGGCCTGGCAGTGGGGGCTGTTGGCCTCTTCTCATTGCCTCTGTTTGGGGTAAACAATGTCTCGGAATTGCTTCTTTGGCAAGAAGATCGCAGTGCTCTGGTGTTTTCTATAAATAGGAGACCGCTGATCTCTGCAGAGGGAGCGGAATTAAAACATGTTTCACCCTGGCTGGTGGCCTGACCTACCTTGAGTAACACCTGATAGTCCATTTTCAATGGTAACCACCCTCATCTTAAAATAACCCGGTGTGAATGCAGCAGAACGCCTGGAAACAGGGCAGGCATTCAGAGGAACGGAGCGAGGACTGGGGTGAAAATGCTTTTGTGCCCGAAAACAACCTCCAGCAGCTTTTGGACCTCCTGAAAAAGGTCAGCTAAGGCGTGGAAGGTGCTGAGTGGGAAATGAGCTCCATGAGGGGACTGTAGTGTGGAGTTCAGCTCTTAAAGGCTCTGGAGAATCCACGTAGCAGCTCCCACGATTCCTTGTGGTGGTTTTAACAAGTCACAAGGCTCTAAGCTCCCTTGGCGTGAGGTGAAACCGTTGTATGGTGTGTTCCTTTTGGTGAAGCACAGTGGGCTTTTCTCCACCTCTGACCACGTTCTTTGGCTTTTCTCCTACAACTGGTGCTGTGTTATTGCCAGCAGGTGCTTGCTAACCGGAGCCAACCTTCAGCAGGTCTTCCTGAGATCTGATGTAAGCCGTAGCTCTGAAGCCACCCATCTTTTGCTTTAGGGTTTCCTCAAATGCTTTCGTTTGGGGCAGGTCAAATCTCCTTTATGCTCAGCTCCTTATCTGCAGCCACAAAATATCTCGGTGGTAACGATGAGCCTTCCCCTGGGACGTTTGGGGAAGTATTTTGGTGTACTTTAATCTGATAGTTCAGCCTTTGGAAATAAGAAGCCGGTTCCAAACTCGTCCACCTGGTATTTCAGAGATGGTAGCTTGAGAATCTCCAGTTTTTCTGGGCTCTGAAATAATCTGGGAAGTTTCTGTGCACAGCCTTATAAACACCCATTTATCCAGGAATAATTGGAGGACCTGGTTAATCAGGGCACAGTGGAGACTTTAGGGTATCAAGCTCCACCAGACCTCCTCGTTTCCTCGGCACAGCACTTGCAGGAGGCTGAGAAGAGCAGATGGTGAGAGCAGAGCAGGGAGTAAATTATTACACTTGCAAAAGGATTAGTGCAGTCGATAATAAATGGAACCTGCCTTTCCAAATCCTTGAAATTCCAGCTCATGGGACCATGGAAACAACACTGTCACACTCTGGGTTTGGTAAATCTTTCAAGCACTCCTCCTAAAGCCAATAAAACAGTCTTTCCAGCTGGTCGAGGACTTGAAAACCAAATTCCAGCCTTGCTTTTGAAGCAGGATTAAGTAGCCATTTTTGAAGGGTATAAATTTCATGTGTGGCTGTTAACTCCTTCAAATACTTCACTCGGTGAGCTATTGCACCGAGCTACTTTTCCTTAAAATAGACTTAATTGCACCCAAGTGGAATTTCCCAGGAAACTCGAGCCCTTCAAAGCTTTCTCTGTAAAGAAAACCTTATCAGTTTTATTTTTCTCTAACTATCTCGAAACTCTACTTACTCTTCATTTTATGTCCCTCTTGTCTTCTGGATTTAAGAGAGACACCCAGCTTTCTTACCAATGATATTTGGAGGGTTTGTAGCTACTGTGAGCCAAGGGACTGGTTTTTTTTACTTCCCATCAAGTGGCCATCGTGGTGTTAACAGCTCAGAGGAGCTGAAGTGAGGTACTTACCCAGAGCTAAGCCATCACTTTGGGATTTTGCCTCTTCGTAGCTGTTTGTTGAACTAAACAGGGTAAGGACGAGTTATCATAAAAGGAGATGAGTGTTAAGCACACTAAAATGAGATGTTTGGGGTTTTTTTCTTGATACCACTTTCTTATAGGCCTTGGATGTCAAATAGCAATATCAAAAGTATAAAATTTTGCCTTAAAAAGGAGCTTGGTATTACCTGGGAGAACTTTGCCTCTTCCTAGGAAAGATTTGAACTACAAGACGTAAGAAGTGCCCCTTTATAGTGCATTTGGCTTTCATGAAATGTCACTGCAGGTTATCAAGGGCCTTTGTACGAAGCTAGGATGGGGGTTTGACTTCAAATCACTTCCCACCTCTCCTTGTCATTTCGAGATACCTGGTGGTAGGGATCTACTGCATGGGGGGTGGTTTACAGGGAAGAAAAATCAGCTCCGTGTGGAGAAAGAAGAGAGCTTGTCGCTGTGCTGGTGCTGCTGCTAGAGAGCAAGGTGAAGAAATGCTGCTGAGGCAGGGTCCTCTGCCTGTCTCCTCCCTTTCTGATGCAGCACAGATACCTCCAGGCCTGCGGAGCATCCTACTGGTTCTAGGGCCAGGTGAGTGGTGGTTTATGTGGCAAGAGCTGGCTGGTTCTAAACAGCAGGCTACGACCTGGCTGTTTCTGTCAGCGAGAGGTCAAACTTTCTGATCAGCTGAGGAAGCAGGCCGTTCCCTCCATCCCTTTGATGTCAGGACCAAACACGTACCTGCTTGTGTATACACGCTGAGCTGTGGTTGCCAGCCTGGAGGAATGGACACGGGCTGAGCTTGGGCCTGGGGCTCAATTTCCAGCCTCCAGCTGAGCTCTGGTTTCAGGAATCCGCAGCACGACCGCGTCGGGTCTGCTGGCTGGAGCCCAGCACTAAATAGCTTGTTTGCTCTGGGCTGGCTGTGCTTTCCTGCAGGCTCATCTGCCTGCTCTCTGCCTGATTGTGCTTCCTCATCCCATTAAAGCTTCCCCTGCAGAAGCCAGCAGGAAGGAACCTTGCCCCTGACCTCTGCCTCTTTTAATGAAGGGCAGTGTGGTTGTTGATCCTTTTGCCTGCTCTTACCTTTCGTGAACCTGCAGCTTACCTGAGGTGATGTTAGGCAGAAGGTGAGTTCTCTGTAGGCAGGCTGACAGTAAAGCTTTTCCTTGTGCTTTAGCATCGTGTGCGTGGACCACGAGTGTATTTATAGACAGGAGGAGGCCGAATTCATTCAGGGAAACTTCTTTTCTCGTAGATGACAAATGAATCCTCAGATTGCAGCAGGTTCCCAGCACTAGGATTTGACAGCCGCGGTGGGTTGGTAATTCAAGGAAGCTCCACCGAGGAGAAGTTTCATCTCTAATGATTTGATGAGGATCTTCAGAGATAGCCTTTTGTGGCAGACTTCTGGCAGATGTTTGATGTTGGGAAGGGAAGCTGGTGTTTGATCTGTGGAATAGATCTCTTTGATGCCAAGGAGGGGAGTTCTCCGTGCCGAGATCTATCGGGGTCACTGCAGCAGGGTGGTTTTGGTTACCGATGATTTTTTGGGATCTCCCTCCTGTCATTTCCTCCCTCTGGGCTCCTGAGGATTTCTCACCTCGAGGTTGTTAATGCTTTTTATTTTATTTAATCTTTTCTTTTAAGTTGCTTAGAAGTTTGACATCGACTTCCTGAAAATAAAAAGAGAGCATCTCATTTTCTGCTTCAAAGCTGCCTTGAAGATCTCAGGGTTGCTATGTTTTCAGGGCGTTCTGTAGCAATCAAAGGCATTTGAGTGCACAGCAGACCTGTCTCAATCTGACCCGCTTTCTTGTGCACACCAACGCCTGGTTTATGTCTCCATTTCATTCTTTTCAAAGTCTGTGACCTTTTCTTTAGGCTCCTAATAAGCAGTTTTCCCTGTTGGGTCCCTCAGTGGGAGTAGATAATTGCTACCCATGACCGTGATTTGATCTAAACGGGGGTACGAGCCCAGCTGGAATGAGCTCTGCTTCCACATTTCCCCCTCTCTCTCTGGTCTGGGGCTCAGCATCTGTAGCTTTGCTGTGTTTGTGTCTCCTTTACGGGGTGTTTGCAGGCATGGCTTGTAAAAACACATCAGATTCCTCAACTGCAGTGAAAATTACACCTCGTTTTCTGGTGGGCTAATGCGCCTGCTCTCAACAACTCACCTAAGATCTCAGTTTTTGCTCCGGTGGTAAATCCTGGGTAGCAAACACCTTTGTGCCTGATGTTTCTTTTTCCCCTGTCTTTGCAGAATACGGCGTCTGCGAAAACCTGCGGAAGCTGGAGATCACAGGGGTGTCCTGCCGAGATGTTTATGCCAAACGTAAGTGCTAAAGCTGACACTGCTCTGTGCCTCCTTGCTTAGCACCCCTTTTGAAAGCAAATACATCTTGGGTGTTTACTGTGTGTCACTCAGACTTCTTTGCTGACAGCAGGGGGGTTTCATCTGTGAAGTTGACGTGTTTGGAGTTTTATTTACAACTAAGATGCCAAGAATTGGGATATTTATGCCACCCTCCATTCCTTTGGTGGGAAAAGAGCATGAAATTTAACTTTATTAGAAAGGCGGTGAGGGTTTTTCCTCCTTCCCTGTTTTACCTTGCCAAGGAAGGAGCTGATATTTTGTCACAGCCCTCATGCTGATGGTGGGAAGGAGCTGTGGGTCAGGGTCTGAGCCTTCCTTTGTGCTGCTCCTGAAGGGCTGGGCCTCTGCCGAAGTGGCTGGGGAATGTCTGTGGGAGTGGGACCCCAACTCCTTTGACCCAAGGTGGATGCACATCTTCTGTCTCAACGGTAGGGAGGGGTGGGGGCATCATCTGCCTCCATCACCAAGCACTGAACAGAGGCCTGGGTCCATGCTTAGGCCATGTCCTCTGTCACCAAATCTTATCCATTGTGCTCAGAAGCTGAGCTGGTTGCTCCAAGAGCCTCATGAAACCCCCAGAAGCTCCCACACCAGCACTGCCAGGCTGTGTTTTCTCAGCTCCTCACCACACATTTTTAAGGGTGTTACCTGTGGTCCATAGGATAAAAAACCACTTGAACTGTAGCTTCTGGCTGTTCAAAGAAGGTCCTGCTTTATGAAGCAAAAGCTGTAATTGTCCCAAATTAGTCATGAGAAGTTTCTGGAGGCTTTGCAGACCCAAAGTCTGTCTCAGCTTCTACGTGTACTGAATTTGCTGAACCTTGAAGCAGCAGTGACCTCAAGCGCTGATCTTAATGGGTAGAAGGATTTTATTCCCAGCTGTAATAGACTTGATGAGCATCCACAGGAAAATTATTCCATCTCCTGGTGTTCCTCTTTACCCATTTGTGCACTGGGACTGAAACTGCCTAATTTTCCTGGGTGGGAGGGCCGAGTGTTGCTATTTAGTGCTTTTTGTACACAAATTACATGTTAAAAAAAAAAGGGGCTTTACTGGCTCACAGCAGTGGTCTCTCTCCAGCCTGGTAAAGTATCTCACAGCCACGGTTGTGAGCAGTCACCCAGGGAAGGCCAAGAAGAGGATAAACCTCTGTGACACTTTCCTAAGCACTCCCCCAGCTTCTGACCCTGTTCAGGATGGGGAACTTTCCAGAGTCAAAAGCTGTTTGTTGGTTTAATAGCCCTCCCTAGATCTCTCTGACACGTGTTTCCAGTCTTTCTTCAACCCAAAGTCATTTCTGAATCCATTAGCATCACTTGATGTGTGAGAACCCACCTTTGTGAGGAGAGGGGGAGAGGAGGAGGGGGAGAGGGGGAGAGGAGGAGGGGGA
>JANVCC010000037.1:19901804-19923807 GCA_025345505.1 Todiramphus chloris collaris | reverse complement strand
GGGGGAGAGGAGGAGGGGGAGAGGGGGAGAGGAGGAGGGGGAGAGGGAGAGGGAGAGGAGGAGGGGGAGGAGGAGGGGGAGAGGGAGAGGAGGAGGAGAAGGGAGGAGGGAGGAGGAGGAGGAGAAGGGAGAGGAGGAGAGGAGAGAGAACCCACCTCTGTGATGGACATTCTTGCACTTCAGAGGAAGGTCTGTGTCCTTAGCTGTTCAGCAATCCTCACTAGCAGCGGTTACTCTGAAGTCTGAATGCTCATCAGCTCTTTCTGCCTTCCACCTCAGCTCTCCTGCTCCCATTCAGCAGCTTGCCCTATTACAGACACCTTAGTGGGACAGTTTCTGGTGGTGTGACCCCATTTTCTCCACCGCTCCAGAAACCTCTCCAATTTGAAGTTCCTGGTGGGACTCATGTGCACTTCCATGTCCACTCAATCTGCTTCCGTAAGAAGCGGTGTGGGATCTGGGGAGCATAACGAATCCAAGGCCTGGGCTACCATCTGTGGTGTTACCTAAGTGCTCGTGACAGGGTTTGAGGAGGACCCACTTTTGACTTCACCGGATGCCATGTAAATATTATCCCTGGGGATTGTGGGTCAAGACCGTGCCCAGTTGCTCCCCAGTCACCCTGCTAACCAGGGGCAGATGGCAACAACTGGGGCACCACAACTGGAAGTCCCAAGTCAAACCAAAGTTTTGAGGAGGAGAAGGAGGAGGAGAAGAAGGAGAAGGAGAGAAGGAGAGGAGGAGGAGAAGGGGAGGAGGAGGAGAAGGAGTTTTGACTTTTGACAAGTTTTGACTTTCCTTCTTGGGCGCTCCGGACTCACGGTAGGGTTCCGGGCTGGTGACGGTGGAGCGGAGCTGGCTGGTACTTACCCTGCTGTGTCTGTTCAGGTATAAACCCACGAGTCAAGTCGGGGCGTTTTATGAAAATCCTTCCCGACTACGAGCACATGGAGTACAGAGATGTTTACACCTGCCGTACGTACCTCCTCCTGGTTGCTGCTTCCTGCACCTAGCACACCCGGGACGCTGCATGGAGTGTGACGTTGCTTTGTGCCAATGATTTTTTGGGGTGGACTTTGGGACAGGACGGAGGGTTCTGGTTCTTTCTGTTGGGAGTTAGCGGAGCGTTCTGAGCCTTTGGAGTGAGAGCCCGAGCAGGGAGGGCTGTAGGTGTGTTGGTCTCCTCCTTTTGGTCTCCTTTTGAAGTCCTGACGGGGCACAAAAAGGAGGGTTTCTATTCACAGTAAGGGATCACTCTGCTCTTCATTAAAAGGAATTAATTCAGGTACCCTGCTGAGAGCTCCCAAAAGCAAGTTTCAGTAAGCTCTAGACTGGCAGAAAGCTGTGTCGTGATCCAGATAAGCCGCGCACAGATCCACAGCCCTTCCCAGTGAATTCCATAGGAATTCCCTCCCTGCACAGTGAATCCTTTTAACCACCATCTCTGCCTGTAGGGAACCTTCTGCTGGTGTTTGAGATGAGGATTTTGCCTTCCTCACTCAAATAGCTGCTCTGGGTAAACTGTTCTTTCCCTCGATGTTGTGTTAAGGGAAATGAACTTTCTAACACTCACTATTCATCAGGAGTTGGGAGGGAAGTGCTAATTAGTTCCCGGCAATTAAGAAAACCAATACCGCTTGGTATTTGGAGCTGCCTCTGATGCTCCTTTTGGATCTGCAGAGGTTTGCAGGCTTGAGTTACTAACTCCTTGGTGCTTGGGAATTTTCTTCTGCACACGCTGAGGAGCGGGTGCTGCAGAGTTACCTGTGCTAAAGAAAGCAGTCGAGCGTGGGCCGAGCAGAGAAGAAAGGAGGTGTCTTCAGCCCGAGTGGTGACAGACAAGCGGCAGCGGGAGTCGCTAGGAGGCTGTAGGTTTGGCAGTTCTGCCTGTAACAGCAGCTGGCCGGGAAGCAGAGGCACATCCCGGGGCTGGGATTCCTTTGCAGGTTGGTGTTTGCTCCAGATGCACCCTTGGTGATGGTTCTCAAATGGTATTTTTGTGCTCTTCCTTCAGCTGCAGCCCCAAACTTATGTCTCGTGACCCTTTTCTCTGTGGAAACCTGTTACTCAGGGAGCAGCCGGGGTGGTTTAAGATGCAGTTGCCTCCTCCCCCCCCTTTTTACCCTTCCCATGGTGCCAGGATTCACCACGTGAGCGCTCCCTGATTCGTGATCGCACAGCGTTACCCGGCTCAGCTCGGATCACTTTCCCCAGGGTTTTAAACTAAGCCTGGCTGACACCGAGCTCTCTGCTGGCAGGTCACTTGTCACCAGCTGGAGGGCAGGAACTGCTTACACTGGTCCAGCTCGGTTTTCCTGCATTCTGAGAGTCCCAGGGAGTTGTAGTGGATCAGATCCTTTCCACTCAGAACGAGCTACTTCTGCTTTAAAGGCTGCAGGTTTCACTGAAAACTCCAGTGTTAGGTTTTGGCTTTTCTCTGCCCGTGCTCTCCAAGCTGGCTATGGGTAATGAACTAAAATACAGTTAAAACAGTACCATCTGCTCTCCTCCTGTGTTAACCAACCCATGCTGGGGTTGTAACTTGGCTGTTCATACCTGTGGTGCTCAAATCACCGTGTGTTTGCTCAGCGTCGCTGCCCTGTGTCTAAGGAAGAGCGTGGGCATTAGACCCTTCCCAGGCAGCTTTCTTGAGTGTTCCCTGGTTTTCTAGCCCATTCCCAGCTGGATTCCAGCCACCTTTCCATCTGAAGAGCGTGCAACGTGGGTAACATCCAGGCCGGGTGGAAGTTGTGCTGGAGCATCCAGTGGATGTATTTCTTTTTTCTCCATTTGGCAGGATGTGGGCTCAGAAATTCAGACAGGCAAGAGGCTTCTTCAGGGTTGAGAAAAACAGGCAAGTGCACATAGCTGAGGAGAACCTTGGAGGAAGACCCGAGTGCTGTTTTCTTTCGAGGAGCAGGGAAGGAAAGCAACTGTCAGACCCATCCTGTCTCCTGCCAGGAAGAGCCAGAGCTGGAATTCATCAGGTTTTCCTTGTAGTGAATGTAGCTCCTGCTCACTGCTGCCCATAGACACCCCAGGCTTGAAAACAGAGCCCTGCTTTTCCTTTGAGAGTTGTTTGGGCCTTTGGCCAAGTACCAGCATTTTCCTTCCTGTCCTGGAAGAACGGGAGGAGGAGGAGGAGTCAACAGCACCCTGAACAAGCAAGGGAAACGATGTGTCCTTCGTTAAGGTGTCACTGCCCTGGGTGTTGGTGTGTAGGGAGGGTGAGGCCAGGTGAAGCACCTCTCACATTACACCCTGCTTCCCATCAGCTCATCTGGAGATGTCTGGGGTGCCAAAACAAGCTGGGATTTAAAAAAAAAAAAAAGGAATTTAAAAAAGAAGAGGGGCCCCAGTAACGGTGCAAACTGAGTGGTAGGATTCTTCTGGAGGGGAACAGTGGTTTTGGCCTCTTCCCTCCTTTGCAGCCCCAAGTTTCGGGGTGGTTGGGGCAGAGGGTGACTCAGCCACGATTCCTGACCCACCACAGCTCCTGGTGAACCGAGCTGGAACTGGAGCTGGCTCCTGACTCCCAGTGAGCACACAAACTGCACTCAATGGGCCTGTGTCCCAGACTGGAAGGGTTTGCCTCGTCAAGCAGACGCTTTCTCTGCTGTTGAAAAGCCCATTGCTTGTTGCTACAGCTCCGCGAGCTCTTCTGACAGGAGCTGGGGGAGAAGGAGGAGCATCCTTCTCGCTCTTGGATAGCTTAGCATCACGTTTTCTGTCCTAAAAATAATAAAAGAAAGCTGAGTTTTATCAGCTCCGTGCCAGAGAGGGTAGAAGGCGGCTCGTGGTGGGTGGAGCAGCTTAGGAGGCACATACCATTTATTAATATGTAATTACTGCCCCGAGACGGGAAGGCTGAGAATGTGGTTCGCTCGCCTGCCTCAGTGCTGTTTGTGCTGCACTTGGTTCACTGGGTGAAGCCAGGCCATCAATCTTCAACTGTTTACTGCACAGGAAAAAGGCTCCTCCCGGCCAGTTGGCAGCAGCTCTGGACAACCCTCCCTGCTGTCCTCGACCTCTTCTTTGCTTTGGTGTAATAAAAACCACTCCTGTAGTTCTTGCTGCCTCGAGCAGTTAATGAAACAAAGCTGTTGCAACAGCTGCACTGAAAGACAGTTCTTCTTATAAATAGAAATAAAACATGTTATTCGGGCCAGTCTTGGAGCTTAAAATGGGTTATTGTGGCCTTCTGAGTTGGCTGCGAACATCCTTGTAAGGCAAGCGTAGTATCTTCTTGCTGTCTGCATGGAAATAGAAGTGCATCCCACCCAAAAGGCCTGATTGTGTGTAATGCCTTCCTGGGAAGGATACTGGTCTCCTCAGGAAATTATATGGACAGAATTAATGGCTCACTGTAAACACTGGAGGCAAGTAGCATCTGAAAGCTGCCCTCGATAGAGAAGGTGTGTTAAGGTGGTTCTCTAGCAGGCGTTTTCTCCTGCTTGCCAGAAAGGTTCCTCCTTGTCTTCCAAAATTGGTTGAAAGAGAAACAGAGCAGCCTCACCTGCTGCAGTGGGTTTCGAGGGGGCACTTGGAAGCAGCTTTGGGGCACGGCTGAATTGTAGCTGCTTCTCAAGAACCTTTAAGGCCGTTCCTGACCCGGTAACCCCTCCTGCCCCGAGGTGTGAGCTGGCATGGTCTGTGCGCTTTGCCCCTGCGCTCTTTTCAAGGACGCTTAACTCCGGAGCTAAGTTTGTCTGTACAAGGCAAAGAAATGTCTTCAAAAGATTCAGATTTCCCTGTTCCTCGCTGCCTTCCTGCCTGCCCTTATTTTCTCTTGCTTTGCAGTCTGAGGCACCAAGTACATTTTTAGTAACCGGAGACGGCAGATACTTTATTTGTTTTTAGCTCTGGGTGTATCATGTGATTTGCATTAACGGGACCGCGTTGCTAAAGTTTTTCTGGGAATTCCTTGGGAGTTATCTGGAAACTTAACTCCTGCCCTGCACCGGGGTCTGCAAGAGAACACCTCAAGAGTGGGTGAGCTTGTGGGAGACCTCGATTCCAAACTGCCCAGCCATGCTGGTGGGTGGTACTGGTCTGTGGCATGGGTGGTACTGGTCTGTGGAGTGTGCAGCCCGGCAGCAATTTTCCCTTTTCTGTCTTTTTCCCAAATCCCAGTTCCTGAGCTGGACGTGCTCACTTCTGTGTCTCTGTTTCCTAGTGCTGCACCGGTACCGGCACATCCTGGGCTTGTGGCAGCCAGACATCGGGCCCTACGGGGGACTGCTGAACGTGGTGGTGAGTACCTGGTGCTGGGAGCTCTGGTGTCCAGGACCGAGGGCCTTTCAGAGGCCGCTTTCTAAACTTGGTTGCCATCTCCTCAAGCATTCGGGACCCAGAAGTTCCTTCCTTGGATCACCTTTCTCCAGGCAGTCCTTTCGGTTTGCAGGTGTGCTCCCAACAGCCCCAGTTTCAGAGCAGTGTTTCAGGGCAAGGCTTGATTTAGAGTTTAATGCTGATAGTCCAGTGGCCAGCACAGGAGTCAATTCCTCATGCCTGGAGTACAGAGGAGTTTTCAGCACTGACCTATCTCTCACTGCGTTACCTCTCCCCGCAGCTGAATGTTCTGCAAAGGCTTTTGCACTTGAGTTCATGCACCTCTCCCTCCTGGGTCTTTTTCTATGTGTCTCACCAGATGGAGCCATGCTGGTGCCTGACTGGTGTGAGACCCGTGGGGTCTGGCAGCTCTTGTGCTGCTGGGGAGAGCAGTTAATGAACAACATTTGACTCTGTACTGGTGAGAGCCGGGCCAAAACTTTGCCTGAAGCCCTTGTTCTTTGCACCGAGGTTCAATAGCTGGTGGTTAGAACTGGAACAAATCACAGGGCCTTTGGGTTTTGCAAGATTCTGTTCCACAGAGCAGCGTAAGAGAGTGTCCAAGCACACGGGTCCTTACGGGACACCCTGCAAAGAGAAGCCTGCCCCCGTGGCACTCTGCTTTGCTCTCCATTTAGGAAACCCTTCTTCTCTGGAACTGGAGGGCTTGAGGGGAAGGATTCTGTTAGGCCTGTGGGAAGGGAGCTGGCGCTTGCACCTCTCGGCAGAGGAGCTTTTCGTTTCCTGTGCCGTCTGTGAGTAACGGAGCCAAATCATTTCGTGTCCAAAAGGCGTGGCTAATCACGAGAAGCAGGATTCCTCTGGTGGAGTATCTGCCAGCACGAGCTCTCAAACCAATTAGTGTTGGACTCGCTGTGTGGTCTCGCTGGTGCAGGCTCATCCCTCTGCATCCTGTGCACCGAGCAACCCTCACAAAGTCGTTGGCGATAATAAAAGCCCCGTCGTTTTCCAGCGATGCGGGAAACCTTGTAAAGAAACCCTCTCCCTCTTCAGCAGTGCATGTGCTGTGGGTGCATATGGTCTGGTTTAATGGTTGGGAAGCTGTTTGGAACTGCACCAAGCTGTTCAACAGCTCTGGAGCTGTTGCAGAAAGAGGTCCCAGAGCTGTTGGCTGCAAACTCGACCGAAAGCATGCAGGGCTGATCTCTGCTTTGTCTCCCATCCTTCTGCAGGTAGATGGCCTGTTCATCATCGGGTGGATGTATTTGCCACCTCACGACCCTCACGTTGACGATCCGATGAGATTCAAGCCTCTCTTCAGGATTCACCTCATGGAGAGGAAATGCGCGACAGTCGAGTGTATGTACGGTCATAAGGGACCTCATAACGGCCATATCCAGGTGAGCTCCTCTGGTGCTTGCTGCCTCCTCCATCCCTGGTGTGATATCCATGTGCTCAGGAGATGGATTCATCAAATGGATTCGTGTCTGGGAATGGTATCGAAGGGATGTGGCTTTCACAGCCTTGTCGTGTGCGCGGATGCCAACTTGACACTCATTATGTGTCTGACAACTTGTGTGGGCTGTTCCCTGCTCTGAATTTGTTCACTGGCAGTAGCACAGCAAGGCTGTTACACTCTCTCCTCTTGGGCTGGAGCACAGTGGGAGGGTGGGAGCACCAGTGTATGTACAGGCTGGGGGAACAGGTACAGAACACAGCTTTGTGCAGCTGGTGTGTGTGTGTGTGTGTGTCCAAGCAGACACACAGACCCGTTCTGCTTTAGGTCTCTCTGAGACCTTGAGATGGTGATGTAGCTCCATTCAGTACCTTGGATGCTTTGAAAAGCTTCCTGAGAGGTTGTTTCCTCTTCTTTGAAGAAAACTACCTTAAAACTAGTGTCCTTCCTTAGAATGCAGTGGGGGTTTATTGCTTTTATTTCTTCTGTAGCTGATACACTTGGTATCACTTAACGATTGCTCTGTGGTAGCAAATTCAGTAACATTTGTGCTGTAAAGCATTTACTCTCCACCATCTCAGTCACATCATCCCAGGCATCTCTGGCCAGGTCTGTAACCTGTTAAATTCCCCTCCATGGTGATTACAGATTGTAAAGAAGGATGAGTTCTCCACCAAGTGCAACCAGACAGATCACCATCGGATGTCAGGGGGAAGGCAAGAGGTGAGTGTGCTTTGCCAGGAGTCTACACCGAGGCTGTTTGTTTGTCTGTCCCCTTTCTGAAGAGAAAGCATTGCTGTCTTACCTCAGCTCTTAGCTAATGCTGGGGTCTGGTCTCCTGCCTTGCTCATTTCTGTGTATCTGAACACAGATTAAATCCGGGCTGGCAGCTTCCTCCTCATTTACTATGCTCTCTTTTTTTTTTTTTTAAGAGAGTAGAATTGATCTGTGACTTGAATCCAAGTGGCCACATTTGAAGGATTGCAGGAACCCCTTCTCTGCTTGCCAAGGGGTGGTTTAAGGACCCACTATATGGGATCTGTTCAGCGTTGCACCCACGGGAGGTGGGTGGAGACCCCTCTGTGCACAGCAGGCTGTTAACATTCTCCTGCTTGTCATCTTGGGTGAGGGATTAAAAGCTTCGTTTGGTTCTTAATCCCGTGTCTGTGTCAGCTGTACCCAGCAAGGCAGATTCCTGACTCAAACCACATGTTTTTAAGGCACAGGTCTAAATGTCAGGATGAAAACCTTTGGCTAATAACCTGTTCCAGGTAGCGGGGTTTGTCTGCCAGCTAGTTCAACGTGACAGATCTGATCCTTCAGTTGCTCCCGACAAGAGCTTTAAACTGTCTGCCTAGGGCTGGGAAGCAGCTGGGTGAAAGGTTCAGTTAAGTGTTTTTCTGCTTCTGTAGCAGATGAGAAATGCTTTAATACTTTCAAAGCCCGGCGTTAAGCGTGTGTGGCATTATGGTAATTGGAGGATCTGGCTTCAGAAGATAAAGTGAGCAGGTTTGGAATATCACTCGGTAGGTTGCTATCTGAGCATAAGCTGTTATCACACTAACTCGTGGTAGGGCATTAACTTGTCAGAGCTGGTGTAGAGCTACTTCAGGAGCTGTTTTCAAAGCACCCTTTGGGTTCAGATGCATCAGTATTAAATCAGCAGGATTTAACCTAAATCTTCAGCACCTTTCAAAAGCTTCCCTTTTTATGTTTAATGTGTCAGGATAGAGCACAGGGAGTCAGCAAAAGGGTGAGTTAGTGCAAGGTAAGTCAGGACATAAAGAAGTAGAAGATCAGCTACTTTTCAGTAATGCTTTTGTTCTGAGGAGGCATATTGGTTCTGCCTTTGAAAGGGAGCGTGCTTACGGGGTGCTGTCTGGCAGGTACCACGATCACTTTGTTAACAGTATTTCCAAGCCAGCTTTGTAGCGACATGTGCTTGCTTCCCAAAAAAGCCGCGGAGATGTGGTGCTGAGGGAGATGGTTTAATGGTGTCTTGGCAACTCTGGGTTACCAGTTGGACTTCATGATCTAGAACGTCTTTTCCAACCAGAGCGATTCCGTGATCCCCTGTCTTTGGCAGAGCACGTGCCCTCTCTGTGGCTGTGCCAGTGAATCCTGCTGATGAGGCAAAGCCATGTTGTGGTACATCACTGGCACAAATGAAATTCTCTTCCCCTCTTTCTCTTGTCTTTGTGCTGCAGGAATTCCGGACGTGGCTAAGGGAAGAGTGGGGTCGGACTCTGGAAGACATCTTCCATGAACACATGCAAGAGCTCATCTTGATGAAGTTCATCTACACCAGCCAATATGAGTAAGGGCACCAGCTCTTTCTAGATACCCAGGTAGCTGCAGCTTCCAGAGCAGGTTGGATCGTTTGCTCTGAAGACGAGGTGCTTGCAACAGCCAGAGGAATGCTCTGTCTCTGCAGGCTCTGTGCAGAGCACAGTGCTTTCCAGTTGTGCAGGGAAATGAGGTGTAATAACAGCAGTCGTGATGTGAGGTTCCAGGTTGGTTTTTTACAAGAACTATGCACGATGAGGTGCTTTTGAGTGTTTAATTGGAAGATGGAGCAAATGCCCGCGATCCCAAGGAGCTGTCTGCTTCTGAATATGCTTTGTAGCACTAGGCAGAAACTGGGACAATCCCTGTCAGCTCGGGGGGTTTTTATCTGTCACTCCAAACTTCTAACAGCAGCCACCAGCAGATGTTGAAATACTCTTCACTCATAGCTTCTCTGGAAATCCCAGAGAGCGAGGAGGTTGATTCTGACCTCCCTGCAGGAGCCTGTGCTAACGAGGAGGAAGGGAGAAGGCACAGGGGGGAGTGCCTGCTTAGGTCTAAAGTGAGACCTGTTCCATTTGTTGGTGCTGCTGAAAACACAGACCTCTCCTCACAACATCCCAAAGCTGCCAGGAGGACTGCAAACGCATTCCTCACGTCGGAGGGATTCTGTCTTAACCTCTCTTAACGTTTTGGGGTTTGCTCTTTCTGGTTTTTTGCTCAGCAACTGCTTGACGTACCGACGCATCTACCTCCCTCCGAGCAGCCCCGACGACCTTATAAAGCCAGGGCTCTTCAAAGGAACATATGGGAGCCATGGGCTGGAGATTGTTATGTTGAGCTTTCATGGAAAGAAGGCAAAAGGGACTAAAATCACCGTGAGTGCCTTTTCCTTTCTTGCAGGTGCTTGCTAAAGGATTCTCGATGCTGTGGGATCCGTAGGAGAGATCTCTGGCTGGGAAGTAGTTGGTTGTTGCCACTCCAAACCTCATTGGTTGTTGGGTTGGTGGCATTGGGTGAATCTTAACACGTGTGGAATACCTAGAACCCGCCCTGCACGGTTTCTCATGATGCCACCTGGCTCCCTCTTCCTTTTCTCTCCAGCTGCTTTCTGTGAGCAGGGCACTGGAGATCTCTGGTGTGTGTCTGAGGAGCAGGTACCAAATGTTGGCAGCTCCTCAGCAAAGCCAGGCTAGCGAGCAGCTTCCTTTCTCCGGGGAGGGATTCTGACAAAACACAGTTGCAGCTTTGACTTTCTTTCACCCTTGCAAGTACAGCCTGGCTTGTAGCTTCTGATTGAAAATTCTGGGGGGGAGGGGGAAAGCAGACAGCTCAGGAAGGGTCTGAGTGGAGTTTTTTTGTTACCAACTTGGTGATAGGGTGAAGTGTGTAGAAATTGGATGGTGGATGTGGGGAGGATACAGGTCTGAACTTTGTAACCCTGCAGCCGTTCTGTCGCTTCCTGTCTCCAGGGAGATCCCAACATCCCAGCTGGGCAGCAGACTGTGGAGATCGACCTGGCTCACCCCCTGCAGCTGCCCGACATCGAGAACCTTCGGGACTTCAGCGAGCTCTCCCGCATCGTTCTGGAGGTGCAGGAGCAGGTACGTCGGGAGGAGCAGGAGCAGCAGCAGGAGGAAGAGGACCTCTCCCAGGCTGCCTCCCACCCTGCTGAGAAGCCCCCGGGAGGAGAAGGTGCCGAGGGGGAAGAGACTGCAGCTGAGGCAGAGGGGACGATCCAGGACAAGGCACCAGCTTCCCAGCCTTTCGTGCTGCCCATGGGAGTCATCTCCAGGAACGAAGACTATCCCCGGACCTGCCGAATTTGGTAACGATTTTGCAGCCTCCTCGTGCCGGTCGCTTTCTGAAGTGAAAGCAGAGTGGTCTCTGAATTGTGTTCCGTATTTGCTTGACTGTTGCCTGCATGTGGATCTCTCAGCCCCTCCTGCTCAGATTTGCTGCTGCCCTGGAACCGTAGAATTGTTCTGGTTGGCCCTTTCAGCTCAAGGAGTCAAACTGTTCCCCCAGCACTGCCAGGGCACCACTGACCCCTGTCCCTCAGCACCACAGCTCCACGGCTTGGAAACCCCTCCAGGGATCACAGGGACTCCACCCCTGCCAGCCCTTGAGAAACTTCAAGGGCAAGAAATTGTTCCTCATGTCCAGCCTAAATCTCACCTGGGGCAACTTGAAGCCAGTTCCTCTTGTCCTGGTGCTTGTTCCTTGGGAGCAGAGCCCAACCCCTCTGGCTCCAAGCTCATGAATTTCAGGGAGCTGTGGAGAGCCAGAAGGTCTCCCCTGATCCTCCTTCTCTCCAGGCTGAACAAGCCCAGGGCCCTCAGCTGCTATTGTTTGCTCCTTCTATTTCTTACCACTCTGTCATCTGCTGTCCTGCCTCCTCGATAGATTTTACCCTGTTACTTCTGAAGCTCACACCTCTCCTGTGTCCAAACTCTCCGTTTGTTTTTTCTTTTGTTTCCCAGAGCTGCCCAGCTTGTATATTTAAGGCTCCTTCCTGTTCCTGTGTGTGTCACTTGTGTTCCTTGTCTGTGGGAACACAGTGCTCTCTCACACCCCTCATCCACCTTGCCTCTGGTGCTTTTGGGCCAGCTCTGGAAGGTGCTGAGCACCCTAAGCAGTAGGTAGGAGTATGCAGAGAGCCTTGTTGAGTGGGACCTGGAGTCAATGAAGCAGCAAACTAAATGAAGTGTGGGGAAAAAAATTGCCCAGAAGCTGAAGCTTAGGCAGGTGACCTTCAGCCAAACATCTGTGCTCGTGGAAGCACCTTCTGGTTAATCCCAGGAGGGCCCTGCTGTCACAGCCCAGTTGTGGTGGAATACAATCCTGCTCCACCTGCTGCTTGCTTGGAGGTTGGGCTGACCTTTACTCCTTCCCAGCTCCAGTTCAATTTGTCTTTTTCAAGACTTCTTTTTTTTTTCCTTTCTCTCCCTTCCCCTGGGTCTTGTCACAAGGCTTGCTTCTGGTCTCTCCTCTCCCTTCTCTGTGAGGACTGTCTGGGCCTGGGTTGATCCTTGAGTTGCAGAATTAAATCTGGGGTGGATTTACTGGGCTGAACTACAGAAAAATTCAGCTTTGCTGAGCAGGTGCTCATGAGAAGACCCAAACCCAGCAACCTCCAGATAGCAACGGAGAGTTTGTCGTAAAACATCACCAACAACCTTTTGTGCTGTGTGCTAAGAACCAAGCCTTCTGCTCCCCATCCTGCCAGCGTGTTCGACAAGCCCCTTGACATAATTTGCTGTTCTTTAATTATTTTTATTCAGTGTCAGGTAATTAACAGCTCTTCTCACATCTCTTTTCCTTTCTCCCTGCTCCTTTCCTTGCAGTTTTTATGGGACGGGGCTTATCGCCGGTCACGGCTTCACCAGCCCCGAGCGAACGCCGGGTGTTTTTGTGCTCTTCGACGACGATCGTTTTGGATTCATCTGGCTGGAGCTGAAGTCCTTCAGCCTCTACAGCCGCATCAAGGTCTCCTTCCAGAACGCCCAAGCGCCTTCTCGCGAGGCCTTTGAGGAAATGCTGAAGAACATTCAGTCTCTGGCTACTTGACGGGTGATTCGTGACGGACGGGGCTTGGGGTTGCAAAGGCTGCTGCATTCCCCGCCCGGGGCTGGGCTGGAGGATTCCTTGCTCTCGGTACCTCTTGAATAAAAAGCATGCACTTTTCATAAAGCCTTTTAACCCCAAGCGTACACCTCCCGGTTCAAATACCCGTGACTGCCCTTTCCTCCCTGCCGCTCCACGCTGCTCCCCGGCAGTCCTTGTTGCCCGGTCTGTAATGTAGCTTTGTATGGCTGAAGGGATCCTGCAGAGGAGGAAACAAACCTTTCTTACTGCAAAAAGAATGTATTGGAACAAAAAAAGAACTCGGGTCAGAGCTGGAGCAGAAGAACCTCTCATGGTCTGGATGGACACAAGCCCTCTCTGCTCTGACCAGTAGCAGTCTCCTCTGGAAAGAGCTTTTCTTCAGGGCAGTGACTCATTTAAGCCTTTGCTGTGCTCTAGGCTGATGTGTCCTCCCGGGAGACTGGCTCTGCCCTCCTGCAAACCAGCCTGGAGACGCTGCGTCAGCAAGGCCGAAGCACTGTCCTCCTCTCCAGGAACCTTCCTCTGGGTGCCACCTTGTCACGAGAGGCTGGCGTGCTACCTTCACCCTTGGCTTAGTAACTGGAGTGAGTAGTTTCCTTTTGAGAAATCCCCTCGGCTTGGCAGCAAGGGGAGGATTCCCACCATCAGTGACAAGAGTGTGAGTGTTGCCCGGGTTTCTGGAGCTTGATGGATGTGCTGTCCCTGGCTCTTCGGGTCTGTGTGTCTCCCTGAGCATAGAGATGATTCTTGAGGTGATTCTTGAGTAGGAGCTGGGTACAAAACTGCAAATGAGTGTAAAGAGCAGAAGCTGGTGCGTTCAGAACTGGTTTTGTACCTGAAAGGTTCACCTTGGATCTTTTAAAGTGGGCCTGAAAATGTAAAGGAAGGAAAAAAAAAAGAAAATTCTGAAATAAGCCCCAAAAGGTTCACCTCAGATTTTTTTAAAGAGGCTCTGAAAATGTAAAGGAAGGGAAAAAAAAGAAAACTGTGAAATAAGCCCAATTGCAGCCCGCTGACTTCTGATGGTGATGGGCAGCAGGAGGTGCCCGGTGTGGCTGGTACTGGTGTGACCCCAGTTACCTGTCGTTGCCCCATGCAGTCAGAGGGATTCTCCTGCCATGGTTTGTTCTGGCACCTTCTATGGTCAGGGCTGCCAGGTGGGTGCTGCTCCTCTGCTCGCAGGACTCCTTTCTAGTCAGGCTTGTTTCATCCCAACCGATTGCTGCTTCCATGGAAAGCTCCTGGGTTTGGTTTTCTGGGATGTTTGATTCCGTGTGGCGGATCGGGGCTCCGCTGGGAAGTGTGGGCTGCAAGGCAAGGGAGCTGGGTTCCCTCCAGACTGTCCCAAGCAGGAAAATCCTGGTCAGTGCTGGTCTACAGACTGTGAGCTGTGCTGAAAACCAGCAGCATTTGCATCGGTGCGTCGCTGTCAACCCTGTGCAGGAAGATCCTGGTGGCCAGCAGGATGACTGTGAGCCAGCCATGTGTCCCTGTGGCCAAGAAGGCCAGTGGCATCCTGGAGTGGATCAGAAGGGGTCGAGAAAGGTTCTTCCCCTCTACTCTGCCCTGGTGAGACCTCATCTAGAATATTGTGTCCAGTTTGGGGCCCCTCAGTTGAAGAAGGACAGGGAGCTGCTTGAGAGAGCCCAGCACAGAGCCACAGAGTTGATGAAGGGAGTGGAGCATCTCCCTGCTGAGGAAAGGCTGAGGGAGCTGGGGCTCTGGAGCTTGGAGAAGAGGAGACTGAGGGGTGACCTCATTCCTGGTTATAAATATGCAAAGGGTGAGTGTCAGGAGGATGGAGCCAGGCTCTTCTCGGTGATGTCCAATGACAGGACACGGGGCAATGGGTGCAAGCTGGAGCATAGGAGGTTCTGTGTAAATGTAAGGAGAAACTTTCACAGTGAGGGTGACAGAACTGGCCCAGGCTGCCCAGGGAGGTTGTGGAGTCTCTTTCTCTCTGGACTTTCCAAACCCACCTGGATCTGTTCCTGTGTGCCCTGCTCTAGGTGACCCTTCTCTGGCAGGGGGGTTGGACTAGATGATCTTTCCAGGTCCCTTCCAACCTCTAACATTCTGTGATCCTTGTGTAGAGGGAAAAGAGCCCTGTGTAGGAAAGCTCTTGGTTACAAGCAAAACACATCCCTTGTTGCAGTTACTCTCTGAGTGCAGTTACTCCTCACTTCTTCTCTTCCCACTACCAGCTGGCTCAGTGTCTAACAAAACCCTACATCCCCATCCCTGGCACCGTTGCAGGGGAGGTTGCCCGGGGCTCTGAGCACCCTGCTCTAGCTGCAGATGGCCCTGCTCCCTGCAGGGGGGTGGGACCAGATGACCTCGAAAGCTCCCTTCCCACCCAAACCAGTCTATGATTCTATGAAAACTCAGCCTTGACATCATCTGCAGGTTTTGGGTCATAAACGCATCTGTCTGTGTGTCGTGTTGGGAGGATTCAGGCCCCTTCTGTGGAGGAGTTTCAGGCCCTGCCTGGTTTCTCTGACTGCTTTTGTTCTGACTCTCACAAGGGCTTTTTGCCATCTCTGGCTCTGGAGCGTTCCCTCGAGCTGCGGGAGAACCGAGCCTCCAGCAGAGGCTTTGAGCAGAAGGTCACATCACTCACAGGATTAATTCCTGTCTCTTCAGATAGAGTTTTACAAACCTCTGGGAATTTGAAGGTGGTTTGAAGCAGTTTTTTCTTTGTCTCCTGCTGCTTTGTCAGTGGTGGAAGAACCTGCCTCAGTGTTAGAGGTGAAGATCTGAAGCTGTTTCGGTGAAGCTATAAAAAGTAGGTTGTTCCTGAGCAGCCTGTTGGAGGGAAGAGTTCACTGGGATCTCAGCCCATCCTGCAGGGCTGGGAGGCAGAGAGGCTGGCAGGTCTCTGAGCCGTGGTGTGTGGCAGGCAGGCAGAGGTTTCCAGCTTGATGATGCAGATTTTTGGGACACCTAAAGACATTAGGAGTCCCTTCTGCGTCTGGGTGGCCAGTTTCTCTTGGAGCTTGCTGGTGTAGCTGGTATGTTGGCTGCTTTCTGTTCTCTTTAACACCCCAAAGTGATGTGAAAGGTCCCCTTGGGCAGCTGCTTCAGTTGCTTGTTGCTAGAACCAGCTCTGCTTCAGCTGCAGGTGGCTCCCTAGCTCTGATTTGTAGATTCCTCCTTCCTTCAGCATCCTCCTCACCCAGAAAAGTCCTGAAGTTTTCTATATCTGTCTTAATAGTTGGGGTTGTTCAGTCTGGAGAAGAGGAGGCTCTGGGGAGACCTTCTTGTGGCCTTCCAGTGTCTGAAGGGGGCTACAAGAAAGCTGGGGAGGGACTTTTTAGGCTGTGGGGCAGTGATGGGACTGGAGGGAAGGGATTAAAGCTAGAGACAGGTCGATTCAGGTTGGACATTAGGAAGAATTTCTTCCCCATGAGGCTGGTGAGACACTGGAACAGGCTGCCCAGAGAGGTGGTGGAAGCCCCATCCTTGGAAGTGTTCAAGCTCAGGCTGGATGGGGCTGTGAGCAGCCTGCTCTAGTGGGAGGTGTCCCTGCCCATGGCAGGGGGGTTGGAACCAGATGAGCTTTAAGGTCCCTTCCAACCCTGGCAATTCTGTGATCACACAGTGCTTTCAGTCGTTGTTACCTGCAGCTTAGCTTCCCCTCGCTACCAAACCCGTGGACAGCAGTTGGCAGGAGCGTGTTGCTCGGCGCTGAAGCCAGATCTGCTCTGGGGGGAGGACCTGGTGGTTGGCTGTTGGCACGGGTTGTGCATCCCCTGCTCTCCAGGCTGAGACGACGGGGACTTCAACTTCCCAGAGGTCTGCTTGGAACATAACACAGCAGGGAGGGAACAGTCCTGAAGGGTCCTGAGTGTGGGGGAGAGAACTTCCCGACGCAGGTGAGGGATCCAACAAGGGGAAGCGCACTCCTGGACCTGCTGCTTGCAAACAGAGAACCTTCCTGCTCTCTGCAGCTCCCTGACAGCAGGCTGTAGCGACAGCGGGGTCGGTCTGGTGACAGGACAAAGGGAAACGGCCTCAAGTTGCTTCAGGGTGGGTTTAGGTTGGCTATCAGGAAGAACTTCTTTACAGGAAGGGTTGTTAAGCACTAGCACAGGCTCCCCAGGGAAGCGGTGCAGTCGCCATCCCTGATGTGTTTGACAGCCGTTAGGATGTGGTGCTCGGGGCCGTGGTTTAGCGGGGGGTTGTTTAGACTTGGGGTAGTAGGGTTGGGTTGAGGTTGGACTCGGATGATCTTGAAGGTCTTTTCCAACCTGAGCAATTCTGTGAGGTGGTTCTTCTGCTTGTAGCTCAACCTTCCAGAACCTTTTCAGTGGCAGTGTTACAGGCCTCCCTTCCAAAGACCCAGACCTGCTTGGCTGGCTGGAGAGCAGGGCTTCGCAGAGGCCTGCTGCCCTGCAGGACCTTCTCACAGCTCATCTTTACCCCTCTAACATCGTTTGATTGATCCTGTACCTGCTTGGCCTCAAAATGCCAGAATGTGCTAGTCCTGATGACAGGCAGAAGGGCTGATGCCCCGTGGCAGGCAGGTTGGATCTCGGCATCCCCTGCTGCTTTCCTCAGCCCCAGTTGTCCAGCTCCTTGGGATATTTCTTGTGAGCTGTTGACAGGGATAATGTGTGGTGGGGCCTTGCAGATGGTGATAAATTTCTGGTGCTGACGTGTCCTCATCCTCTTCATAGAAAATCTCGGGGGCATTTGGCTTTATTTCTTCATCCCAGATGGGTGAAAAAGGCTGGGAAAGATGGAAAACAACTTGTCGGGTAGAAATACTCTTGGCAGAAGCTCTTGGGCATAAAGAAGTTGCAGAGCAGCGTTGCCCCAGTAGCCACAGCAAGACCTAGGGCTTAATTCTAGCTCAGGTGTAAATCTCCTGTGCTTGGACTGGGTCAGATTCCTGGGGTGCTGGGGTGGTTGTGCCTGGGTCGTGCTCCTGGGTGATGCTTCTGTCTTGTCAAAACACACGGGTTGGGCCAGCTGGAAAACGGGAGCATCAAAGATCCTCCTCCAGCCAGTTTTTTGTTGCCTTAGGCCTGATTTTGTAGCTAAAAATGTGCTGTGATCGGGTGTTGGCGCTGTAGGGAGTTCACTGCAGCCCGTTTGAACTTGTCCTGCTCTTTTGTTGTTTGTGGGTTTTTCTTGAGGAGGAAAAGGGGTGGAATTACTTGTAATTTTTGCTCTTGGCTTCTGAGAGCAGCCAACAGCCACTCTGCAGTGGGACAGCAAAGGTCAGATGGTGGGGAACTGAGGGAGAAAACAAATGAAAGTGCAAACGTTCTCAGAGGTGTCGGCGACCGGGGGGGGGGGGGGGTGTGGGTGGGAGAAACCCCAAAACAAACCATGGTGTTTACTTGTAAACAAGGCTGACTTTTAATTGCTTTTCATTAATCTAAGACTAGCGGAACTTAACGGGAGTGTTGTGTGGAAATGGGTGGTATAATCTCAGCTTGCTAGTTTAGGAAACAATAATGTCTTAGCTCGTGTCTTGTAGGGGGAGTCGCTCACGCGGCCGAGAAATCTCCTTGTGTTCAGCTGCCAAAGGACTGGGTGCTGGCCCTGGGGAACAGCAGCACTCGCCACTTCGGTGAAGTATCTGAGATGTGTGGTCAGGTGATGGGGTGGAAGAGAAGGTACCAAACTGCGAGTGCCACTGATGTTTTCTCCTTGTTTTTGGTTGGATGGCAGGCGTTTGGTTTTCTTTCTTTCTTTCTTCTTGGTGGTTTTTTGAAGGAAAAGCAATTGCACTTTCTTTTCGTTGGCGGGTCACTCCTGCGTCCCCCGAGGAGGTGTACCCCCTTTCCATGTGTGTTTTGCACTCACCACTTTAACGTGACACCGATGGATTCGTCTGGGGATTTCCCGCAGGCTCCGAGTGGAAAGAAGTCTCTTTAAAGGTATTTAATAAAAACGAAGGCGAAACACCAGATCCCTGCCTCCTACAGAGGGAAAAGGGGAGGTTTTTCCTCTCCAAAACACCGTTGGGACATCAAACACCTCGGTTTCATGCCACAGAACATCCAGGTGGAACACCGTAACTGCTTAGAACAAGCTCCCTGCCCTGCTCTGCTCCCCGCTCTGAGGCAGGGGGTTTGGGCTCTCCTTGTGCTGAGGAATGGGCTGGATAAACATCACTTGGTGACTCCTGGCCTCCTTCAGCCCGGGTGTCGGGAAGCTGAGCAGAACGCGCGTGTCACTTTTACACCTGATCGTTGTTACCCAAGGAGCCTTTTCCAGTTTCAAATAATAAAAAGGAAAGTTTTGTGAACTTAATTCCGTTTGCTGCTTGCTTTTTATTTATTTAGCTATATTTTCCCCCTCCCAAGGAAAGCAGCAGGTGAGTTCCACCCTTCTGATGTGCAGCAGCCTGTCTTGTTGGGCCAGATGATCTTTTGAGGTCCCTTCCAGCCCCTAACATTCCGTGATTCCACCACGTGATGAGAATTAACTTTCCCTTGTTTGAGGATTTGGTGAGCAGTTATTTGATTACCTGAGGAGTGACCGAGGGCCCTGGGCCTGTTCAGCCTGGAGAGAAGGAGGCTCAGGGGAGACCTTCTGGCTCTCCACAGCTCCCTGAAATTCAGGAGCTTGGAGCCAGGGGGGTCGGGCTCTGCTCCCAAGGAACAAGCACCAGGACAAGAGGAACCGGCCTCAAGTTGCCCCAGGGGAGGTTCAGGTTGGAGCTGAGGAACAATTTGTTCCCCTGGAGGGTTGTCCAGGGCTGTGCCAGGCTGCCCAGGGCAGGGGGGGAGTCCCCGTGATCCCTGGAGGGGTTTCCAAGCCGTGGAGCTGTGGTGCTGAGGGACAGGGGGCAGTGGTGCCCTGGCAGTGCCAGGGGAATGGTCGGACTTAGTGATCTTGAGTCTCTTCCGTGACTCTAAGATGCAAGGCACAGCCCCACACGTGTCACACTACACAACCCCAGCTCTTCTCTGCCCCATGCAGCTCCTACCCCGGGGTGCCTGCAGCACCCAACTCCCTCCTGCAGCAGATGCTGAGACCCAGCAGAACAAACAACCTGAGCCCTAACGAAATCCCTCTGCCCTCCCAGCCCCAACTTTCTCTCTCTGAAAGGAAGTATTTGGTAATCTGGAATTATTTTAATTTATTCTTCCTTCCCCTTGGTCTGAAAGAGATTGGCTGGCACCAAACTAACACGAGGGATGAGGAGGGGGAGGCAGCGTGGTGGTAGAAGTCCCCTTCTCATGGAGCCAGGCTCCAAGTTATGTATTTCTTACCCCTTTTTTTTTCATGTTTCCATGTTTCCCCCCCAAATTCCCCCCCTTCAAATTCAACCCCCCCTTAAATCCGAAACGTTCTCACTGCCTTTCCAAAACAGTGATGCTGTTGAAATGGGAGACTCTGTGGTACGATCTCAGCGGGCACCAAGAAGTCATTTCATCCCCGTGCAGCAGGTCTTGTGCCTGGTGTTGTGCCAAGTCCCCACTTGGGTGCGAGCGTCCCGAGTCCCACCTTTGCTGGAGGGGATGTTGTGCTTCGAGTTTTGCAGCCCAGTTCTGCTGGCGTTTCTTGGCAGGTGAGTATTTTGGAGAAGAAGCCTTGGCCCTGGAGCGCTGAACTACCAAAGTTCACACGTGAGCTTTTCATCTGGAAGCCTTCGTGTCCGTGATTAACGGAGGCACTGTCAGAGCTCCTTGAGTGCTGTCCTCTGGGAACGTGTCACCTCTTCCATCTCCCCTCTTGTTTTCCCCACCAACACCTTCCTCTAATCCCACGTGTTAATTTTCCAGTGTTGAAGGCACATCTGACCCCGCTTCTTCCTGGGAAGTGTTCCGTTCAGGATCGCGTGGTCATTGGAGCCTTAGCAAGGGGAAGCGCAGCCCCGTGCTAACTCCTTCCAGATGTTTGGCCTTCGAGGAGCCCAAATTGTTTCTCAAGTGGCAGCGTTTCTGAACACCAACCATCTGTGCCTTCCAAGTGCTGGCTCCCAACCTTCCCTCTCCTTCCCAAGACCCTCGGAGGCGTGAAGGTTTGGTGTTGGGCAGCTTAACACCTCCTAGAGAGCTAAGACTCGCTCACCTCCTTTGCCCCTGGCCGAGGAACGAGGGACCTGGGACCTGGCAGAGATGTTTCCTCAGCAGGTGGGTTCCTTCTGCCGTGGTGATGGATGAGCAGCTTTTTCCCTCTGCGAGGGGTAAAGTCCCAAGTGTCACAGCTGGTTACGTGGAACGGGCAGTGGGTTGTCCCCAGAGCTGGTAGCTCAGAAACCGAGGCCGTGCAAGAGTAAATTTTTCCCTCTCTGGGCAGATGTTGGTTGCTGTGAACAGGGAGGTCCCACGCTGGCCTGGGGGCTGTGTGGGGGGACAGGTCTCCTTTCTTCACGCCGCTTGTAAGTGCCTGAAATGCAGTTTGTCAGGTGAGCCCAGCTGTTGGCAGCAGCTGGAGACTTTACCCTGGGGTAGGGGTGAGCTGTGAATGCAAGGCTGGGTGATGTCCCTGGCCAGCAAAGGGAGGTTGGTCCAGAGGTCTGGCAATGCCAGGGATGAGTCTGGGGACCAGGAGCTGAGGGAGAAACCTTACCCACCTTGACCCAGCCTTTCCAAGCCTTTGGAGACACCTAAACCTTCATCTCTTCCCCCTTGGCTCTGCCCTCTCCTCCTCGCATCCCTCCCTGGGAGGAAGAGGAGCAATTTGGTGGGAGCTTTACTCTCATCCCCCTTTCCCAGCGGGGCTCTGTCTCTTCCTCCTCTTCCTGCTGCCAAAGGTCATTAATTAGAGGCAAGCTCTACCTGGTTAATTGGTTCCTGGGAGGGATCACCCTTGGGCTGCCCCCTTCCTGCGGTAATTGCCGTGGGCGCTGGTCCCGTGTGATGATGCCAGGGCCCCTGCCACCCGGGATTTAATGTCACAACGTCCTTCAGACCCACACCCACCGCGACATCGCCACACTGGGGTCCCTCTTCCCGGCCCGGGGGTCCCCCGCGGGTCGCGGCAGCCGCTGCCGGGGGGGGGAGACGGGGCCGTGCCAGGCGCGACTGCCAGGGGGCGCTGGAAGACTGGGCACGGACACACGTGGGACAGACAGACCGACAGACACCCCCTTTCCCGGGCACATGTGGGACTGGGACCCTGGGGCCGTGCACCTCCAGGACTCCTGGGGAATTTCCACTGAATCTGGGCACCCTGTGGGACTGAGCATCCCTGTGGGACACGGGTGCCCCATGGGACTAGGGACCCCATGGGCACTCGGTGGGACTGAGCATCCCACTGGGATGTGAGCACCCTATGGGACTGAGCATCCTGGTGGGACATGGGCACCCTATGGGACCAGAGACCCCCCCGGGCACCCCATGGGACTGAGCATCCTGGTGGGACAAGGGCACCCCATGGGACCAGAGACCCCCC
>JANVCC010000037.1:19862240-19901794 GCA_025345505.1 Todiramphus chloris collaris | reverse complement strand
GAGCATCCTGGTGGGACAAGGGCACCCCATGGGACCAGAGACCCCCCAGGCACCCCATGGGACTGAGCATCCTGGTGGGACAAGGGTACCCCACAGGACCTGGGCACTCCAGGAGACTGGGTGGCAGCCCCCACCCCCCCAGGAGCCAGGCACCCCCAGGGTTCTCTCCCCCTGCCCTGTCATCGTGAGCCTGCTGATGGGCAACCTTCTGCACCCACCCCCCTGGCAGTGCCACGCTGCGTGGGGGGGCTCACAGGGGACCCTTCTACGTGGGTCTGCCAGCAGACACTGCTGGAGGATGCCAGGCCCAGGGAGATGTGGGGATGGTCTGAAGTGGGAAGGGCTCTGAGGAAACATCATGAGATGAAACAAAGCCCCGCTGCGAAGGGCAGGAGGGTGACGGGAGCCTGCGGGCACCAGCTCCCTCTGAATTATTCACTAACAAGGTTGCTAGCGACCTGACGCGCTTCCTTCCCTGCTTCCTGCTCTGGCACCACCAGCTTCTTCTCCCTGCCTGCCAGTCCAGGCTGGTGGTGGCCCTGCTGTCCCCTCAGTGCAGCCAGGGTCCAGGCTGGGTGCTTGATGGTCTTTCTGCTGGGGCTGGGTCTCCTACTGGGGCTCGTGGGCTGCTCTCGATCCTCGTTACCGGAGCAGCCAAGACACTGAGCGAGTGTCCTTGTAGCAGTGACCTTGTTACTTGCTCCAGTGCACTGATCCTGCCCTTGCTCCCAGTGTGTTAAGGGATCACCCATCTGCAGCCGGCTTCCTCTTGTCCCTCACCTGGGGTCAACCTGGCCAACCCGGGGGTCCTCAGCACAGCAGAGACAGGGACCTGGTGGAGCGGGGCCAGAGGAGCCCCAGCAATGCTGGGAGGGCTGGAACCCCTCTGCTGGGAGCCAGGCTGGGAGAGCTGGGGGGGTTCAGCCTGCAGAGGAGAAGGCTCCCCAAGGGGAGACCTTCTGGGGGCCTTGCAGGGCTTCAAGGGGCCTGGCAGAAAGATGGGGACAGGCTTTTGAGCAGGGCCTGTGGGGACAGGACAAGGGGGGATGGTTGAAACTCCAAGAGGGAGATTCAGGCTGGAGAGAAGGGAGAGATTGTTGGTGCTGAGGGTGGGGAGAGCCTGTGCCAGGCTGCCCAGGGAGGTGGTGGCTGCCCCATCCCTGGCACCATTGCAGGGGAGGTTGCCCGGGGCTCTGAGCACCCTGCTCTAGCTGCAGATGGCCCTGCTCCCTGCAGGGGGGTTGGACCAGATGCCCTTGAAAGCTCCCTTCCCACCCAAAGCAGCCTGTGCTTCACTAAGCCATGTCCCATCACCCCGGCTGGCAGAGGCCAGCTCCCTTATCTGTCAGGGTATCAGCAGTGCTGGCTCAGCCCCCTGCATGTTGCTGCTAATTAAAAACAAACGAGGAGGGCCAGGCTGGCAAGCGAGGCGCTGGATGGCTGCGGCTGATCCGCTCCGTTGAGGAGTTCTGCGAGTCGCTCGAATAAATAACCTGGAAATTGAATTTTCTGCCACTCTGGAGGGGAGAGATCTCGGATACGATCCGGGCCGCCATTCTCAGCATCTCGCTCTTGAAGGGGAAACCTGCCCTTGCTGGGACCCTTCCCAAAGGCTCCCGCCCGGAGAACTCATTTGTTTCATCCACCACCACATCTTGGCTCGCGCTGGTCCGTTCAGGGAGAAGGTGCCAAATTGGCCCTTTACCACGCAGAGCCTGACAGGAGGGCAGCTGGAGGCAGTCGGCACCCGCGGGGAGCCTTCTCCTCTCCAAAACAAGCAGATACTGGGGGGAAAAATACAGCTTGGAGCTGGCAGCCAGCTGGGAGCCAGGCAGCGGAGGCTGTCCCCCAGCCCTGGCCCTGCTGGGCGGGCAATTCCCCTCTCCCTCTTTGTTTTCCCTAATTGCACAGCGAGGCCTCCTGGGCACAGCCTGTTTCTCACCCGGCGCTGGTACAAAGCCCCGCGGAACGGGACTGGGACGTGCTGACCCGGGAACGGGGAATACAACCTTGGAAGAGGGATTTAACCGGCTTGGGCTTCGCCGGGAGCGATGCTCGGCCGCTCGGCGAGCCGTGGCCACGGCGGGAGCTCTCCCGGGGGGGTTGTGTCGGTGCTGTTCCCAGGGGATCGCAGAGCGGGATGGGTCACCCCCACCCCAGCTACCCCAGCCAGGGGCATCCCTGAGTCCTCCAGGGTGGTCGGAGGCATTGGGGCAGCACCACGAAGAGCCAGAGCAGGGTCCCCGTTGGGGGTCTCAGCGGATTTAACACTTTCCTTGAAGCCTGTTGGGTGGGATATCTGCTTTTCCCACTGGGCACGGGTACGAATCCTCCGCAATCTCCTTCTGCAGCCGTTTCCTGGACTGTGGCTGGGGTTGTTTCACACAGGAGAGGGCTCAGGGAGTCCGGCTGGAATCACAGCATCGCCCGCAAAAGCCTTAATAAAATCTTCCCCCTCGAAGGGCATTGCTGGGAGCAGGGAGGGGGGGAAGGCACGGGGAACGTTCTGCGGTGCGGGCTTCAAATGAGGCGAGCTGCGGTTCAGGATGTTCGCTGAATTGCTCCATCACCCCTCCTAATGGCTTAACCAACAGCATCCATATCCATAAATCAAAACGGGAGCGCGCGTGACCTCTGCTCAGCTCTGCCGCATCCGCCGGGCCGAGCGGCCCGAAAGAAGGGCAGATTATCTATTGCAGGCAGCAGCTCTGTGTATATCTTTCTGCGGCTGCCACGGCTTGGCCTTGGTATTTACTGAGCCCAAGGAGAGATGATACAATCAAATCTGTCCGTCGGCGTCTGAAGGATTAGCTGAGTCAACCAGGAAAAAGCTGAGCTAATTTATCGTGCTATTTTCAGCGCTGAAATGCACCCTGGATGTAATTTCCCCCTCTCCAGCACGGCTCCCGCGGTTCTACAGAACATAATCATCACAAATGTTCTTTTTCAATGTATTTAAAGGTTTGGATTTGGGTGTTGCAGTGGGGGGGGGGGGGGGGTAGCTCCTCAACCCAGGCCAGCTGATGAGATCTGGAAAGAGGAGCTGGCGAGGTGATGAAATGAATGTTTTTGTTCTCCCCGGCCAAGGAAAATGCGGTGCAGGGAGGAGAGCATCGCAGATGTGTTGGCAGAAGGAGCTCGTGGTCTCCTGCCCACCACAGAGGGCTGTTGCCAGCACCGGGTCAGATCAGCTGTGGCTTTTTCTGTCCCCGTGAGGGCAGAGAATCCACTGTTTTCTACCCTGAACCCCCCAAAACGTCGCTGCAAAGTCCAGCACAAAGTCTGTCTCTGCCCTTCTGCAGCCACCCTTCAGCTGTCTACCCCCCGAGCCAGGTGAGCATCCCCTGGGCTGCCAATGCCAGCCTCAAACCCTCTGGCAGCCTTGGCTGGACCCTCCCCAGGATGAAAGCATCTCTCAGCTGGAGCCAGCTCTCCTGGGAGAGCCTCCCCAGCAGCACACGGAGGGCCCAGCTGCCTTCCCCCTGCATCCAGCCCGGGCTCGCAGCATCCCCCTGACCCCAGGCCCTTCAGCATCCTCCTTTTCAGCCAACCTGGTTCACCTCCCTTCGCAGGGAAGGACCCGCTGCGGGGGTCGAGGGCAAAGCAAACCAGGGATGACCTGCGAGGCATCGGCAGCCTTCCACAAAAACTCTCTTCTCGGTTTTACTGCAAGTTTAGCCCTTTGCTGGGGGCAGGTTGGCAGGAGGGGAGGAAAGGAGCTTTGCAGGGCTCCCGGGGGGCCGCGGGGCTGGCTGGGTTCCCAGCCCAGTGCGGGTGAAGGCAGCAGCAGCTCCGTGTGACGGAGGGGCCAAAAATAGAACCTTTACCGGGAGCAGAGAGGAATAATACTTTTTCCTGAAGCCGTGCAATAGCCTTGAGGCTGCTAACGTGGTGATAAGCTGTTGTTTGCCTGTGTGCTCTGGAGCAAGCGTGTTTTATCTCTTCCTTGTTCCAGCCCGGGGAGGAAAAAAAAAAAAAACAAACCCACCAAACCACCACGATTTTGTTGCTGTGGGACCACCAGGTCTGTATTTTATTATTTCTCTATTCCAGCAGCACCTGGGGACGTAGCTTGGATTACGTAGCAAGACAGGGCTGACAGCCCCGCCGTGCTGTTTGGATTAAAAACCAGAAGCAGGAGGTGCAGGGGGAGCCTCTGCAGCTTTTGAAGGGGATGAGTCGAGCAGATTTGATGCCTTAATTAGCGGTGCTGGTGGGTTTGGGGTGGTGGGGATGCTGATGCCCAGCCAGGCTGCTCCCCTGGATCCATGTCCAGGGGGGGAGCTCAGCCCCTTTCGAGGTGCTGGGAAGAGGAAACGTTGGCTGCTGCCTGTGCAAACAAGAGGCCCCAAGGAGGAAACGCCTGGGGAAAATCCCGACCTCCTCCTGCAAAGCTCAGAGTTCCAGGGTGGGATTAAATCCCAGCTAATAGTGGGATTCTGCCATCCCTCTCCTTGTGCTTTCAGGGGAGGTGATTCCTTGTCTCGTTGCAGGGGGGGGTTTAGTGGTGCAGAGTTTGGTGGGTAGGAGAAAACCTTCTGGACACTGTCTATAAAAGACTGAAGTTAATGTTAAGTTAATTAGCTGGTTTACTAGCAAGCAGCTCCAGGTGCTAACGTCTGTAACAGCTCAGTGGCCCATGGCCTCTTGCAGCACCTTGCAGGTTTAGATGATTTCCCCCCCCACCCCTTTAGATCATTCCCCCACCCCCTCCCCTTTAGATAATCTCTGCACACCCCCTCCTTTCCTTTGCATCTGCCCTGAAGCAGGGCTGATAAACCCCGAGGCTTTCCCCAGCATCACCCCCTCCCCGGGAAGGAGGATGATATTAAACTCGAAACAAATTGCATTGTGCATTCGAGTGAGGATGCTCCACTGCCTTTTCTTTCCCTAATGACAAAGGCAGAGGGAATTGCAGCGCTATTAATTTCCTCTTTTCGCCTCCTCTGGAGTTGTCAGCAGCTTTAACCCCTCGCTTGGTACCTCCCGCATCCGAGGGGTCCGATGCTCTGCTGCAGCCCCAGCACCTTTAGTACCAGCTCAGGGATGAAAAATAACCAGAGCAGCCTGGGAGAAGCAGGGAGCTGCAGGGATGGGGGGGTTTGCAGGGATGGGGGGGTTCACAGCCAGCTCAGCCCCAGCATTGGCCCCACTGGCTCTTCCTGCAGCGTTTCCTTCTGGTTTGTGCCTTTTGAACCATCCAGGGCTTCTGGCTGTCGGTGGAGGGTGGGGAGACGGGGCAGCTGCTGGGCTTTAAAGCATTTCCAGCCTGGAGGAAGATCAGCCCTGCTGCTGGCTCTTGGGATGGGAAACTGCTGCTCAGAGGACAATAAAGGTTATTAAGTGTCAGGGAGAAATAAAGCTGCTTTTTTGGGGGGGGGTTTGGGGGGTTTTTTTCATTCCCCCACCCAGGGCTGAACCATTCTGCAGGCGCTTTGTGCTGCAGTCGAAGCAGCAGGAGGTGGGTATGGGGGCACAGGACCTGGGGACATCCCATCAACTCTGGATTCAGGTTGGGGGGTTGCTCCTTGAGCCCTTGGAGCTCCTGCCCACGGGTCAGGGACTTGCAAACCCAGCATGGCCAGAATGAAATGGGTGTATTCCGTCCACCAGCGTGGCCTTGTGGGGGGCTTCATGGGGTTGGGGGCCACGCTTTGGGCTGACGCCGCTACCGCCGCTCCGACCCGCTGGCGAGCGCAGGGGTGGAGTGGAAGATGGTGACGCCAGCTTTGCTGGCCAACACCACACCTTTCCTCCCAACCCCGTGCCCTCCCTCGTGGCTCCGGCACTGGGAGCAGCAACAGGTCTTTCCAGTCCTGCCCCAGCACTTCTCGGGGACACATTTGGGCACGTAGCCCCTTCGGGATCTCCCATCTCGACGGGGAGAGGGGAAAGCACCGGGTGTGTCACCCGCTCGCCTTGTTTATCTTTTCTTTTGACAGTCGTAGCTTGAAATAATCACCGTGCACGGGTGAACCCTGACAAAACCTTCCCTGCAACACCAGGCTGGGGACCGAGCTCGCCGGGGCACGCAGGGCATCGCCTTCTGCCAGACGCTTCTTGCCTGCTGGAAGGAGCAGCTCTGGGCAGCCAGCGCCCATGGACTGAAGGTAAAAAGCAGATGGGTGCTGTGGGGCTCCCCTGGGAACACGGTGGGGCCAGGGCAGCCCCTTGGGGTTCCCGGAGGCTGATGCCACCCGGGCAAAACCACCGCGAGATAACATCGGGTGCCCCACGTGGCAAGAAGGAGGTGTGGAGTGGCAAAAGTTGGCAGGTCTGACGTAGTTTGGAAATCAGATGGGTTTTGGTTTGGTTTTTTTTTGGACGACGGGCAGGATGAGCCCAAATCACAGCATCTCCCCAGCTCCCACACGGAGGCTCCTCCGTGGCACCGCTGCAACGCTTTCCCCTGTATTTTTACCTCCGCCGCCCCAGCGCCTCGCTCTGCCTTTTCCCATCTGGCTGGAGTGACAATTACTGCCTCAAACGACTATTTTTATAAATTCCTTGTTGGGCTGTTATCCGGCGCGTGTGAGAGCCTTACACAAACAGAGCCTCTGCTGGCTGTTGGAACTGGGAAGGAAATTACATTGCACAAAGCACTTCAGGAGAGCGTGACGGGTTCTGTCGGGGAAGCGGCTTTGCTGGGTGCGTGTAAAATGGGTTTGGTTTGTGTAGGTTTGGTCCGTGTTAAGAAATAGTTATCTAGGGGTGGCTGGCACTGGCTGGCATCCCATCCGGTCCTATCCCATCCTGTCTCATCCTATCCCATCTCCTCCTGTCCCATCCTGTCTCATCCATCTAGTCCCATCCCGTTTTGTTCCATCCTATCTCGTCCCCTCCCATCCTGTCCCATCCCATCCATCCTGTCCCATCTCATTCCATACCATCTGTCCCATCCCGTCCCATTTTGTCCCGTCCCATCTCATCCTGTGCCATCCCATCCCATTCTATCCCATTTTGTCACGTTCCATCTATCCTGTCCCATCTCGTTCCATCCCATCTCATCCCATCCCACCTTGTCCTGCTCCATCCATCCCGTCCCATCTGTCCCATCTTGTTCAATCCCATCTGTCCCATCCCATCCCATTGGAAGGAGCACTCTGCATCGTGGCAGGCTGCAGGTCGATGTTGAGGAGCTGCCTTTCCTGGCTCCTGGAATTAATTTAGTTGCTTTTCTCTTTTATTTTCCTTTTTTTTTTTGGGATATCACGTTCATGACTTTGGCAGCTTTTGATGCAGAACAATTCGGGTGCATCCCACCATGCCAAGGCCCCTTCTGCTGCTTTGGGAGCCACCTTGTGATGCTGGCAAGGTCCCTGGCCCTGTGAGAGCAGAAAGCAGAGCCGTGTCTCAGCACTGCAACCTCTGCGCTCCCGGCAGTCCCGCGTTTGCTCCGTCCCAGCTGCCTCGCAGGGGTGGGAAGGATCAAACCCACCATGGTTTCTCCCAGCTCCGGGTTTGCCGTGCTCCCGTGGGCTGGTTTACTGGGAAGGGGGAGGATGAAGAGCAGCTCTTAGGGGAATTATTTAAAATGCAGGTGCAGCAGGAGCTCTTCCCTGGGGCTGTCTCACCAGGCAGCCAGTAACGGGGTGTGTGCGGTGCCCACGCGGGCCCTGTACTTATAGATAGATGTAGGGGTGGGATGGCATCCAGAGGGACTCAGAACACCTTGAGAAGTGGCCTCATGGGGATCCCAAGAGCAACTTGCACTTGCAGCACCCTGGGCTGCACCCCCAGCCCTGTGGGCAGCGGCAGAGGGGGGGATCCTGCCCCTCTGCTTCCAGGGCTCTGGGGAGAGAGAGAGAGACCCCCCCTGCAGTGCTGGGGCCAGTCAGGGTGAGACAGGACAAGGGGGGATGGTTGAAACTCCAAGAGGGAGATTCAGGCTGGAGAGAAGGGAGAGATTGTTGGTGCTGAGGGTGGGGAGAGCCTGTGCCAGGCTGCCCAGGGAGGTGGTGGCTGCCCCATGCCTGGCACCATTGCAGGGGAGGTTGCCCGGGGCTCTGAGCACCCTGCTCTAGCTGCAGATGGCCCTGCTCCCTGCAGGGGGGTTGGACCAGATGAGCTTGAAAGGTCCCTTCCCACCCAAACCAGTCCATGGTTCTATGGTCCTGTTTCTCTATTAAGTGTCTGCTGGAGCCAAAGGCGATTGGGGTGCGTTTGCAGGGAGAGCAGAGGGAAAGGATCCTCACTCCTGGTGCTCCAGCTTGTGTCAGCCTGGCCATCTGCCTCTCCCCGAGGTTCGGCCGCTTTCCTTTTCCCTGGCAGAACTTTTTTGGCACCCAGCAGATTACGGGGAGGCTGAGGGCAACTCTGACACCTTCATCCTATCGTGCTGATGCCTGCCTCCCTCCCCGAGCTCTTCTACCGCCCGTGCTGTGGCAGATGTTTGCTAACCAAGAAGACCCCGGGGAGATGCAGGGAAGCTTTTTTCTCCCTGAAGAACTTAGCACCGAGGAGATGCGTGTCTTTGACGGGGAGGTCAGTGGCAGCTGGCCGTGCAGTTGTGTCCCCTCGACGTGGTACCCGGCCGTGGGGTGGCCTCAGGGGAGGGCAGAGCATCACCCGAACCGAGCTGCAGTGGGGAGCTTCAGCATCTCCTGCTCCCGTGCCAAATCGCCGTGGTTTTGGGCTTGGTTCGTCACCTGGACCCCAGCTGCAATTTACTGGGACAAGCTGGAGGGCAGCACAGGGCTTGGCCTCCTCCAGTCCTTCTGCTGCGTGTGCCTAAAGTGAGGAAAATCTCCTGTTTTAAACACCTGGCAGAGGAGAAGGTGCTGGGCAGCGCCTGGCTACGTTTGTCTCAGTTACGGGTGGCACAGGGGAGATGGTTTCCCGTGCCCGGTGTGTGCCAGCGGGGTGTGAAGCCAGGATTGCAGGTGGATCCCCACCCTTAGATACTTCCATCAGCGAGGAGAAGGAAGCTCTGGTGACCTCCACGTCGGAGATTCAACCCGGGATAGGGAAAGGAGAGGATATTCCCGACCGTTGTGCAAATAGGGGCGTTCCGTACGGGAGGGTCCAGCTTAATGCCATAAACCAGATTGGATTAGGAAGGATTTGCAGAGGGCCAGTCTGGAAGAGCAGCTTATTTCGGGGTTTTAGCAGCAGTGTCACAACCGTACGTGGCGTTGCGACACGCCGTTGCGTTGTACGTTCACGGCGGGGTGTTGGGCTCGAGGGCTGGGTCAGCGGCCGGGAGCTCCTGGGCTGGGCACGGGGGAGAAGGTTTGGGGTGGCCACGGTTTGGGGTGGCCACGGTTTGGGGTGGTCAGGGGAGGGTGGTCTGGACTGCAGGAGGACGTGGGAAGGCACAACTAGATAAGCACCAGGAAGCCGACATCACCTTTGGCTTGTGAGTCTGGACCAAGTCCCTCAGCCCAGGAGGTCGTGGAGGGGTGAGTATCCTTGGATGGTTTCGTACCATTGTGCATCGTTTTAATGCAGATTCATTCCTCACTGAAGCGTCGTGTTGCCCATAGCCCCGTGTTTTTGGTGTGCCCTGGTTGTGGGCACGGTCCTGCCCAGGCTGCAGCTGCAGATGAGGAGCTGCCCTCCTTCGATGGGGCTCAACACACACCATGGGGTCAGCCTGGCCCAGGGGTGTTTGTGAGCAGGACCTGGGCTTTTATCAGAGCCTTTCTCCCTGCCCTTGTTCTGCAAGGGATTTTGCATCACATCTTTCTGCCTTCGAAACCCCAGCTCCGTTCTGAACCTGCCAGCGCCGTCCCCAACCCCGCTCGAGGGCGTGAAGCAAAAAAAAATTGCCCAATGCTTTAGTAACTTCCACAAAAACAGGCGCTTCCCCTTGTAGCTGCCGAGTGGGGACGATGCTCTCTGCTCAGCACCGATTCCTCCTCCCTGCCTCCCTCCTGGCTCCGGAGAAGTGGCCCCAGTAGATGTGAGCCTGGCTGTCTCACCGTGCCCGCCTACTCCTGGAGTCGTGCCGCGCTGCCAGTGGGGAGGGAAAATAGGCCACTTATCGTGTGTGACAGACACAGCCACCCCCGGAGCCTTTGTCTGCAGAGAGGGGAATGGAGGGATGAGTACCCGTGCCAAGCTGGGGCCGGAGCTGCAGCTGCTGCCCTGGCAATGGGGTGTCTGTGGGTCCCCTGCAAAGGCACCGAGGTGGGTGCTGGAGGGTTGGTGTGGCTGCGGGCACGCGGGGAGGTGGGTTTGGGGTGGGGATGGAGATGAGGAGAGGGGTTGTTCTCCCAGGAAGGTGTTTTAGGGGAGAATCTCAGCATGGTGGGGGTTAGAAAGAACTGCTGGAGATCATCTGGTCCAAACCTCTGCTCCAGCAGGGTCACCCAGAGCAGGGGGCCCAGCACCACAGTGTCCAGCTGGGTTAGGAATCTTTCCAGAGGGGACTCCACAGCCTCGCTGGCCATCCTGGCACAGGCTCTGACACCCTTATACCAAAGAAGTTTCTCCTCCTGTTCAGATAGAACCTCCTAGGTTCCAATTTGTGTCCGTTGCCCCTTGTCCTGTCACTGGGCACCACTGAAAACAGTCTGGCTCCATCCTCTCGCCCACCATCCTTTAGGTACCGACAAGCACTGAGAAGATCCCCACTGATAAGCTCCCCTGTGGGGAGGTTTCTACAAGGTGCTTGGAAAGTCTCAACCATCTCATCTGGGTGCAGATGGGCTGAGCCTTGGTGGAGATGAGCTGAGCCTTGGTGGAGATGGGCTGAGCCTTGGTGGAGATGAGCTGAGCCTTGGTGGAGATGGGCTGCCCTTTGGCTGCTTCCACAGCAGAGTCACGGGGTGGATGCTCTCCCAGCACCCTGGGGCCTCTTCTTTCCTGGTGCAGGTGAATCATTCCTGGCGAGGGCCGTGAGTTGCAGAAAAGGGTGGAGCAGGCTCAGAACTTCCCCATCTTCCCTCCCGGTGCTGGAGGCTGGGTTTGGTTTGGTGCCAGGAGCGTGCGTGCGGGCACACCGCCGGCACTCCCAGCTCTACCTGCTCCCCTGCGAGCCCCAGGTCGCCAGGTTGGGCGACAGATTGAAAAACCACAACACCACAATGCTTGAAGACATCCTTTAGATCTTGGGTGTCCACATGAGGACCCAACCAGCGAGATCTGGCAGGGGGGAAGGCAGCGAAATCCCGGCGTTCCATAAAACCCGGGGATCCGAGATGTGCTTTCGCACGTCGCTTGCCATTTCTGAAGCCTGCCTTAATTATCATAGTGGCACTCAGCAGACAGGCAATTAGGAATGCTCTCGGGTTTCTGCTGAGCTCAAACTTTGTGGCACGACCGCGTTATTTCCTCCGTGGGCTGTCGCTGATGGGAGCTCGGGGGTGGGCGGCAGCCCCTCCGCGCGGGGATGGCCAGGGCGTTGAGCGGCTTCGCGCTACTTGGCACCTCCTGACAAGGATGCTCCATGGCAGGGGTGACTTACCTGCTGGGAAGGACTGGAAAGGCTTTCACTCTCTTCCAAGGGTGCCCTTGTGTGGCAGCAGCTGGGTTCGGCCAGGATCTGCTGGGTATGCTGCACTGCCCTCGGCACTGGTCCCACCAATGCTCCTCTGGGTTCAGAAAGTTTGCTGCTCTTGGGTCATCCCCTCACGGCATCTCTTGGATGGGGGAAGATGTGAATCAGAGAATCAGAGCATCATTTGGGTTGGCAGAGCCCTTTCAGCTCAAGGAGTCAAACTATTCCCGCAGCACTGCCAGGGCACCACTGCCCCCTGTCCCTCAGCACCACAGCTCCACGGCTTGGAAACCCCTCCAGGGATCATGGGGACTCCCCCCCTGCCCTGGGCAGCCTGGCACAGCCCTGGACAACCCTCCAGGGGAACAAGTTGTTCCTCAGCTCCAACCTAAACCTCCCCTGGGGTAACTGGAGGCCAGTTCCTCTTCTCCTGTCCCTTGTTCCTTGGGAGCAGAGCCCGACCCCCCTGGCTCCAAGCTCCTGAATTTCAGGGAGCTGTCAGAGCCAGAAGGTCTCCCCTGAGCCTCCTTCTCTCCAGGCTGAACAAGCCCAGGTCCCTCAGCCGCTCCTCAGCACCCTTGTGCTCCAGCCCCTTCCCCAGCTCCGTTGCCCTTCTCTGGCCACGCTCCAGCCCCTCGCTGTCCTGCTGGGAGTGAGGGGCCCAGAGCTGACCCCAGGATTCCAGGGGCAGCCTCCCCTGTGCTGAGTCCAGGGGGACAATCCCTGCCCCAGCGCTGCTGGAGACATTATTTCCAATACCAGCCCAATGGTGCAGCCCAGACTGTTTTTTGCTCCCCGTGGGTAGCACAGCAGGACTGGCAGTTGCTCTTGGTCCTCCAGGACATTCTGGATTGGCTTCCTGCCCCTGGATGATGCTCTGATACACAAGCACATCATCTCCCTGCCCGTGGGGGCAGTGCTGGAGCAAGGACAACAGGCAGGACTGGGGCTGCAGTGCTGACACTGGGGGTTTCCAGCCTCCCCTTGCTCTCACGGGGTGGGTGCCCCTGCCTGGGCAGTGCTGCAGAGCTGGGGGGGTTGGGCTGTTGCTCCCCAAATCCCCCCCCCTTTGGAGAAAGCCTGCTGGGTTAACGCAGGCAGTGACTGACCAAGTGACAAGGCACTTATGGGAGGACAGAGATGCCCTGGCAGAGACTGGCAAGGGCAGAGCTGGGGGGGTTAGTGTCCTTGTCTATGTGGTCATTCGCTTCTCTTCGCATCAGAGAATGCCCATCATTGCGAGCAGCCTAAAATTGCCACCCGGGCATGTGGCAGCCCCTCTGGGCCATCCCTGCCAGGTGCCTCACCCCTTCCCTCCCTCCCATCTCTTGCCATGAACCCCCGGGAGCTTTTTCTCCAACAGTGCCAGTAGAGCATTCGGATTCCAGCGATGCTGCCCTCAGAGAAAGCAATTCCCCAAGCTGTGCCCTGGTCCCATCATGTGCTCTCTCCCAGTTTCCTCTCCCCACTGGGGCTCTTCTACCTCTGATCTCAACTGGTACCTTTTTTCCCGCAGAGTGGCTCCTCTGGGGAGGGAGTAGAGCAGGGAACTCACAAACCTTCGGGGGTCTGAGTGTGCTAAAGGTGATGGAAAGACTGGAGAACCCCCTTTTGAGGAGGACCCCACATTTCAGATGTCTGAATGCGCTGGGGGCTCAGCTAAGATGGGGAGGGGGTGGGTGGGTTTGCAATGACCCCAGCATGGAAATCCCACCGCGAGGCAAGTGCTCTCCCACCGCTCGTCCATCCGTGGAAAAAAAAAAGCCTCGAAATAGCACAATGAGCTTTTTCCACCCCTCCACATCTCCCCACCCCCCCTTTCCCTTTTGCCTTTGCTCCGAGCCGGCGCGGCAGCCAGCCGGGCTCTGCGCGCAGCCGTGCGTGGGCACCCGGGGCGGAGGGGGGGGGTTGGGTTGGGTTGGGTTGGAAAACGATGCTCTGGAGCTCGGGAGGGAGGGATCGCATCATCCCCGTGTCCCCTTCGTCGTCGGTCGTTCCCCGGTGTGCCGGTCACGCCGGACCCGGCCTCTCCGGATGCCGCTGAAGGTGCGCCGAGGATCCTGGGTGCGGGTAAAAGCAAAGGGAGGAAGGGATGGAGGGATGGATGGATGGATGGATGGATGGGGATGGATGGAGGCGGGGAAGGCAGTGAGGTGGGTGAGGGGATGCCAGCTCCACTGTGACCCCGTGCAAGGACAGGCCTTGTTATGGCAGCGTGGACCCCCCCCCCCCCCCCCCCCGCCCTGGCTCAGGTTTAACCCGTCCTCTTTCCCCACCTCATGCTGGGAGATGGGGAAATCCATCCTCTTTCTGCATCTTCTGCTGGGAGGTGATAACTGGCTTTCCTGTGGCCCAACCACTGAGGCATCACCGGCCTCTCTTTAAATTCAGCCCATCGTTTATCCCCCCCAGGTAGGATGGAGGGGCTCTGGGTACCCTGTGTGTCCCTGGGTAGGGTGGAGGGTCCCCGGAACTCCATCAGCAAAAGTCTTCAGCCACGCTGCCGTTGACGGTTTAACCACAAACCCAGCAGTGGAGGCTGGAGGCGGCATCTCTGCTGGAACTCTGGGGGGGCTGAGTGTGTTCGGGGGCAGGGGAAACCCTCTGGGGTCTTTCTGGGAGCTCAATTTCCATCCCCCGGGATCACGAGGTGAAATGTTGCCGGGCGAAAATGGGAATTGCAGAAGAAATAGCTCCACTGGGGATGTGTCTGCGTGGCGGGGGGGTTGGGGGGGTGGTGGAAGCCGGTGAGTGTTAAAGGAGAAGCCGCTGCTCGGCACAAAAGCCGCTCTCACTCAGCATAGGTCTATTCAAGAGGCATTTAATTCTCTTCTAAAGTCCAGGCGAACGGGGAGCTGCCATCTGGTGTCTGATGGCAACGGGAAGAAAGAGCTCTTTGCAAAGCCAGGGCAAGTTGGGAGCTCACCGGGCTTCGGGATGTTTTGAAACGGCCCCGTTATTGAAGGCGAGCTGGGTTTGTAGAGTGACATGTGGGGGTTAATACTGGCTGGGGGTACCCCCTCCCCCCCACCTCGCTGCCTTTCCCCCATCCATCCATCCATCCATCCATCCATCCCTCCATTCATCTAGGGTGCTGGGACCAGGAGAAAAGCCGCAGCTGGGGGCTGGGATGGGTGATGGGAACAGCAGACCCAGGGGACCGGTGTTCCCATCACCTGCCCGTGACCCCACACCGGGAGATGGGACCCTGGCCGCGGGCTCTGCCCGGCCGGGTGCTGGTTCTGGCGTGCACCGAGTGTGCGCGGTCTCTGCCCTGAGAGGAGAATTATTTTCATTAGGTTGCAGAGGCTCTAATTTCTCCTCACCCGTGGCTGGGGGGGGTAGCAGGGCTGTGCCTTGGCCAGGACACGGGTTTGTGCAGTTAGGTGTTTGGGGGGTGCTTGGGACGGGCAGGGAGGTGTGGTACCTCTGGATTTCAGGTGGTTTGAGGGCTCCGGGACTCGGTGGGTCTGTGTCCCCCAGCTGTGACCTTTCCACCAGGGTGTTCTCGCCGCAGGAGAGACACGGCGAACAAGACTGACCAGTTCCCCGGGAGGAAACAGCCCGTTCCCTGACGGCACAGGGAGTTTTCTTTGGCAAGGAACAAAGCTTTGCCCACGGGGCCTTTGCAGAGCCCTGCCAAGCTGGCTCAGCGCCTGCCAGGGCACTTCTCACAGAGGAGCTTTGCCAGCACGGACCCGTGGGTGCAGCGGAGGTGGGTGACTCCTGGGGGGTGCCAGTACCCAAGGTGATGGCCACAGTGCAAGCAACGTGCCCATGCTGGAGCCCACGCTGGGTGATGTGAGCCCAGGGGCTGGAAGGGATCTGGATATGCTCTTGCACGGGGTGGATGAGACCAACGTGGCTGTCCGTGGAAGGCTGCAGCGTGGAGAAGTGCCAGCACCGAGAGATGGCACTTTGTCCCTTCCCGCTGGCAGCAGTGAATCCCTGTGTCCCCAGGGGCTCTCCAGAGCCCTTGCACTATGTCTTCGGGTGCCATCCCAAAGAGGGAGTGGAGGGATGTACTCCTGTAGCTATGAGAGGACAGCCAGAGGTTTCTTCACTTTAATTACAGTTTTTAATCGTCCCCGACAGAGAACTATCCCCATGTAGGAGGCAGAGGGGAGCGTGGGTTCCAGCACTGTCATGATGCAGAATGCAGCCCACAGATAATGAGGTTTTAGCTGAGTTTGCCATCAAGTTCACCCCTGGCAGGAGCAAGGAGAGCTGGGCCACAGGCTCTCTGAGTCCTGCTTCCCAGTGGGCTTCCCATCGCAGCAAACTGGGATTGGATCCCACCTCCCCGGGGTGAATCGCTGAGGTCCTGAACCATCCGCGTCCCCAGCTCCATTGCTTTCCATCCCAGTTCCCCACTCTTGCAGCTCTAGGAGCATCACTCAGCATTTATTTTAGCCAAAACCAGACCCGTTCCCAGGTTCAGGGTTTCCCATGGCATTTCCATGCCAACTCCTTCCTCACTGATGATATTCCCAGGCTGGTGTCCGCAGCGGGAAGACATGGACTTGTTGTATGGCAGCTGCCCACGGGCGATACAGATGTGCTGGCAGGTGCTCGCTCCTGAGCAAGCCTGCAGTCAGCTACGTGCTACCTTGTCCGTCTGGTTGGGCTCTGTGGTTAAAATAAACCCAGGACCCGAAAGATGCTGAAGCTCATGGTGATGCTGAAGCTCGTGATGTTGAAGTAAGGCTCTTGAGCAGACAAAAATGATATTCCTTTTTATTCCAGCACCCTCGTTCACTCTCAGATTCGACACAGCAGTGGCAAGGCAGGAGTGGGATCCCCTGGGCCGTGCCTGGGAGGTGGTGGGATGTGAAGCCAGGCTGCTCTCCAGCTGTGGATGGAGCAGAGGGCTCAGGCTGTGGGAGCTGGGGCTCTTGGTTTGCATTTTGGCTATTCCTTCCCTGGATTTGTTCTGCTGGAGCAATGGCTGGGGCACGGAGTGGGTGTGGGGCTGAGCTGGAGGCTTGTTTTGGTTTTGAAGCTCTTTTGGGCTCTCCATTGAGAACCCAACAACCTTGGAGGCTGTGGAGAAGCCTGGGAAGCTGGAGCAGCCACAGCAGCTGCCAACACCCTAAAATACCCTTTGTGGCCTTCGTTCAAGGGCAGGGCTTTACTGGGAGCTGGTCGGTGAGTAGTTCAACCCTTGCTGGCCCTCTGCAAGGCTGCTTATACCCACGGAGAGTCCTGGGGCCACGCTCAGCCCGCACCCCGAGTCCTCTCTCCCAGGGGGTGATGGCTGGTTGGGCAGCGATGCCAGGAGCTCGGGGCTCCTTCTCTGTCCTTCCTGGGCACAGGCATGGCCTGGAGCAGAGCCAACAGCTACCGGTGCCCCAGCACAGTCCCATTTTCTTGCCGGTGGTGTTTGGAGAAGTAGCTTTTCCTGGATGTGGCTGTCTCTTCCCTGTGCTGCTGCTGCTGCTGCTGGGTGTCTGGAGCAGGAGAGATCTGCCCAGAGATGTGTGTCTGAGTGCACATCTTCATTTGTGGTTGTTTTTCTAGAGCTGGAGCTCCCTAATCTTGGCTACATCTTGCTCCTAGAGCAGCGCGTTGGTTGGGGCATCTTCCGCAAGGCTCGGCCGTGCGTGGCATGGGTGGCAGCCCAAGGGCAGGATGGCCAGGGGAAGGGGCTGATCAGCGGGGCTGGGATGGGCTGTGCCCCCCTTGTTTGCAAAGTGCCGGTGCAGAAACGCTGTCGTCTCCTCAAGTCACTCAGTGGGAGTGATTCTGATCGGGGTAGATGCTCCTGATCGCGTGGTGGAAGGGGTTTCTGAAGGTGAGAGGGGACATGGGACTCTCCCATGCCAAGGGGTGGCCAGCGTGAAGATCCGTGGCATACATCCTGCCCTGCCTCCCCTTCCAATTCAACCTGGCATGCTCAGAAACGCTGCCAGGAGGCAGCTCTGAGGAGCTGGAGGGGCTGGCAGAGGAGGTCTCCGCTCCCTCCGTGCCAAAAGGGACTTTGCAGCTGCGGTGGGGGCGGTTGGCTGAAGCACAGCGTGGTCCCTGGAGCTGGAGGGGCTGGTTGGAGGGGGTGATGCTGCCTGGGGAGGGGGCGTGCCAAGCCGGGCTGCAGCTGGCTGGGTCCCCATGGGCACGCTGCCAGTCCCCTCCTGTGCCGCAGCCGCTCGCCTCCTCTGCACCCAGCGCCCGAGGCTCTCGCCGGCTGCGGCAACGTCCTCGCAGATCTCCTGGGACCTGGGTTTAGGTGGGTTCAGAGGGTGGGTGTTGGGGGCAAGAGGGTGGGAGAGCTGGGGGGGGGGGCAGAGGAGAAGGGAGGTGACCGCTCAATGTTGGGTGCATGCGGGTGCCCGAGTTTCTGCCACCTCCGGACCTGGGTGACGGGGGCTTTTCCCAGGCAAGGTGCTGAGCTGCCTGGTGCTCAGGGAGGGTGCAGTGTTGTGCTTCCTTCTCAGGTGCCAGCACCCTGTTGACCCAGAGGGTCCCTGGGGAGGAGAGGGACTCCCTGGGAGAGCTGCTTCTCTTGCAGCCGATGGGTTGTTTTCCCATCAGCGGGCTCTGTTTGGTGAAACGCTCCAGATTCGGTTTCGTTTTGAACTTTTTGTCTGATCATGGAATCGCTGCGGTTGGAAGGGACCTTTGAGATCATCAAGTCCAATGATGATGATGAACTGACTCTCTGTGACTCTCTGACGAAGAGGCAGCTTCAGGGCAGCCCCTTCTTTGCCCTTTGCACTCTGTGTCGGGTGCCAGACCGGATTTAATTGCAGTCCAGAGCCCTGCGTCCACATTACAGTGTCCGTTGTGTTCGGCATCTCCTTTCCATTCCCAGTTTAAGTCGGTGTGTGTTTATCACTGGGATGTTCCCCCCTGGAGATGGTCCCATTTCTGGACAAACTGGTGGACTGTGGTCTCCTTGCTGAAGGTCCATGGTGGCAGTTCTCCGGGGCCCTGTCCTTACCCTTGTCCTCCCTCTGTCTTTCAGATGCCCTGCGGTAACCCGTCCCCCTGCAGAAGGTCCTGCCTGCTTTAGCCAGCCCATCCTCCCAGGCACCCCACCAGCGATGGCCTCCACACCTCAGTGAGGGACAGAAGAGCGAGGAGCGAGTCCCCCCCTGAGACCACCACGTCCCCCAGGAGAGCCATGGAGACCACCCTAGACGTGCCCGTAGGGAACCTCATCGACTTCGATGCCGAAACGCCTCCCCACATCCCTTCAGAGTCCCCTCCTCCTGCTGCCCCCAGCGACAACGGGCACCCGGAGGAGCCGGAGGACGTGGCTGGGGAGGAGAGCGATGCCACCGAGTCGGCGGACAGCGAGAACGACCTGGGCGACTCTCCCAGGCACTGGGGTGGCTACCGCCGCTCCTCCTCCAACGAGTCCTTCTCCTCCAGCCAGAGCACCGAGTCGGCCCGCGACGAGGAGACGGCCGAGCGCCGGGAGTTCATCAGGCACTACGTGGAGAAGATCTTCACCGGGGGGTGAGCAAGGGGGACGGGGGGGGTCTGCTGCCAGGGGACATCCCGCGGGATGGGGTCTGGCTGCTTCCCCGCTCCGGGAGCATCGGGTTTTGTCCTTGTTCCTCCCGGCCATAACGCAGCGTCGGAGCCAAGGGGGGGAACCTGAGCTCTGACTTGGGCACGTCCCAGTTCATCTTTCACCCCCAGCTTCCCTCCCCTCTTCTTTCTCTCCTTTCCCATGCCAGGGGCTCCCCGTGCCAGGGGGGTCTCATCGTGCCGGGCTTCTCCAGCTCCTCTCCCGCACTGGGCATCTCCCGATGCTCATGCAGATGCCAGCAGCTCACCCCTGGCTCTACCCCTTGCCAAACCCTGTGTGTGTCCCCGTTTCCCATGGCTGCGGCTCGGCGTGTCAAGCGGGATCGAGCGACCTGAGCGTGACAAGCAGCAAGAGGGGCTGCATTTCGCTCTGAGGCAGAGCGCCTGTCTCTGGAGCTCAGTTTCTGCTCGGGCTGTCCTTGCCTCTTCCCTTCTCCCTCTGCCTTCGGTTCCCCGCCCCCCATCCTGCCAGGGAAGCACAAAAGAGCAGCGTAAGCCGAGGGATGGCAAAATGGATGCTCCTCTCCTCCTCTTCCTCCGCCTTCCTCCCGGTGTCGCAGCACCGGGATGCTGCCGCTGAGAAGGATGACGGGGAGCTGAGCCGTGCTGTGGGGTACTGCCCACATCCTTGACCTTAACAGTCTTGGGGGATTTTTTTTGCTCTTTTTCCCCACTCCAGAGAGGATTTGGACCAAGAAGAGAAGGCCAGGTTTGGCGAGCTCTGCAGCAGCGAGAACGGGAAGGGCAGGGAATGGTTCGCGAGATACGTGAGTGCCCAGGTAAGGGCAGAGGTGGGCGAGGAACGATGCTCACCTACCGGGGGTTTGGAGCAGCCTGGGCAGGAGGCTCAACCCAGCGGAATGTAGCAACACCCCAAAATAATATTTCTGGAGGGCAGGAGCTTAGGGAAAAGGGAGGATCTTGAGTAGAGGAGAGAATAAACACGTCTCGAGGTGGTTTAAATGCAGGCTGGTTTCATCGTGGAGGTGGGGGAGGCTGAAGGTTGCCCTTGCTGCTTGCCCAGGCAGCTGGCCTGCCCGGCTCTGCTAAACCCTGAGCTTTGTGCCCACAGCGCTGCAACTCCAAGTGCGTCTCGGAGCAGACCTTCTACCGCCTGATGCAGTCCTTCGCCCTCGTGCTCTTTGAGTAAGTCGGGGTTGGGTTGCAACCACCGAAAGCCTCTGAGATCAGAGCCATGGCTCGAGGAGGGGGGACAGCAACCGCAAGGCTTCTTAGGTCATCTTCACCCAACCCTCCCTCTGTGGCAGGTGTCACCAGATGGATGACTTCAGCCCTGCCAAGAACCTCATGACCATGTGTTTCACCTACTACTACGTGGGTAAGAGGTGCCTGCAACTTCAGGCTTTGCTCGTGCAGGAGATTGGGAGTAAAGGGCGCATGGGAAGGGTGGTGGAGGGGGTTGCCCAAGCTTGGCTTAGTCCGGATGACTGGTGCTGATCAGAAAAGAGCCTCCGTGGCCAAGAAGCTGTGCAAACCTGCCTGAGCCTCTCGCCGGGGTGGTAGCTCAGGCTGATGATGGTTTGGCACTACTTATAGCCAGGGATGTTTGTATGTGGCGATACCCAGATGTTCCCCAGCCCTGGGGATGTGATGTGAAGCACCTTGGCTCACTGATTGGTGTGTGGTGGTCACTCCTCCATGGGGGTTGGATATTCTATCCAAAATGGGGGGGGAAGGGGAAGATAAAGAGCTACAAGAATAGGGATGGGGTCTGGGCCATTTCCATCGAGCTCCTGGTCTCCATGGTGCATCCTGGAGCTGGGAGCAAGTCCCCCAGGAGCTGGGAGCACCCGAGGAGCATGGGGCCTACTGAGCTCCTGACACATCACCTGCAGGCAAGACCCACGCGCTGCCCTTGGAGGCCAAGGAGAAGCCCACGGGCAGCATTGACTCGTACCTGAAGTCAGCAAACAGCTGGCTGGCAGAGAAGAAGGACATTGCAGAGAGGCTGCTGAAAAACACATCGGCCAAGACCGAGAACGTCAAGGGCTTCTTCGGGGGCCTGGAGACCAAACTGAAGGGTCCTACTCCCAAAAAGAGCGAGTGAGTACCACCGTGTTGGTGGCAAGGGTGGGCTGAGGCAAGCACCCATAACATGACCAAGCCAGGAACCTCCTGGATGTAGGGTCACCATGAGGCAGGGGTTATCATGGCCATGGGAAGATGGTCTCCAGCCTGGTCCCATGCTTCATACATCTGTCCTTGGGCATCTCGTGCTCTGGGAGTTCATTGTCCCTTGGGCATGGAGATATGGGCTTCCAGGAGACAGTGATACTGCTTTGTGGTCTTCTGCATCATCTCTGTACTGGGTCTGACTGGGGTGGACACCACAGTCTCTTAGCCACCTTTTTGACCCTGGGGACAGTGTCATGGGGGCAGGGGGTCTTGCAAATGAAGGTGCTCCCCTCACCAGGAGGTCAGGGCTTTGGTGCATGGGCTGTCAGGGGGACAGGGTTTTTTGGGAGCTGACTCTGTTTTCTGTGCCACAGCGAAGGTGAGGACAAGCCGAAGGAGAAGCTGAAGAAAACGGGTGAGTGGAGCCACTGCTGCTTGATCCGATGGGGAAAAAGAGAGGGTCGGAAGTGGTATGAGACGGTCAACACTGCCAGAGCTGTGGGGTGGGGAGAAGGTCAGGAAGGATTGATGCAGTCTCCCCTGAGCTTCTAGAGATGTGCTCTAAAGGAGACTTAACAGCATCTTGCTTTGGAGCAGTCACAGCTCTTGTCCCACAAGGACATCTTGTGGCATCTTGTCCTTGGTGGCATGGGTTGCAGGCATCCACAGCCTCTGAGCTTTTCTGGTGCACCAGCTTTCCCCCTGGTCACTGTGTGTGCTTCCAAACCACTGGTCCAGTCCCTTGAGTATCTTCCTGGGACATCCATGCTTTGAGCAGAGCTAATATTTGCCTTCAAAGGGCAGCAAAGCTCCTCTTCATGTTGCTGAGGATGTGTTGGGGATGAGTATTTGCTTGCAAATGTTGCCATTGTGGCTGCTTGGGGGCCACGAGGGCAGGGGTGGCATGAAGTCTGTGTGTGGGTGGGAAGGTGGGAGCCATCCAGACCTCAGCATGTAACTGTGTCCCCCCCAACAGTTTCCATGCCGAGCCCAGAGGAGGAGAAGAAAGGAGAGAAGATCTACCTGTACATGCATCTCAAGCAGCAGCCCATCTGGTAAAGCCTACCTGGGGCGAGCTGGCTCCTGCCTGGTGTTGTCCTCCCCGAGCAGGAGACTTGTCCTCCTTGCCCACGCGTTCCCCAGATGTTCAGGAGCACTTTGAAGCTCCCGTTGCCCCTAAAGGAGGTGGCTTTTGCACAACCCCTTGTGCTAGGGACGGTGTGTTTGCAGCCACACGAGGAGCTGGTCCAAAACTGGACCAAATCTACCAGACTTGCTTAACCCCAACCTCGAATCATCTGCTGGGAAGTGGGTGAACTCGGCCCTGGGAGGAGTCGTGGACAGGCTCGGGGAGGTGGGAGGTGGCCATCCCCAACATCTCCCTCCCTCCCTGCAGGCACAACCTGCGCTTTTGGAACGCTGCCTTCTTCGACGCCGTGCACTGCGAGCGCAGGAAGCGGTCTCCCACCACCAGGTAGGAGACGTCCCCGTGGGAAAAGGACACACCGTGTCCCCCTCCAGCCCACCCATCACTGGCCCCTGCTCCCAACGGCCCTAAGCATCGCTGACCACGGGGAAATGCTCCTCTTTCCACCCCCACCTGCAAACCTGGGGCTGCTGGGCTGGGAGGTGGGTGGGATCTGCATCCTCATGGAGACTTGGGACCGTGAAGGTTTTCTTGCTCCTTTTGCCTCCTTTTGCCAAGGACGAAGCCCTCGAGATGTGTCCAGAAACCCCAGTCAGGGCTCAGGCTGTTGATGTTTGATCTGGGAAAAGATGGTTGGTGAAGTCTTCCCGGGAGGTGCAACGGATGGGGAGGGGATGCTCTGGGTCCCCACTGTCCCCACGAGGGCTGCCAGCACAGCATGGGGACCAACCCCAGCACCCGGTGTGGATGAGAGCTGGAGATGGCAGCGTGGTCATCCCTGAGAGCTGGGGGGGATGGAGATAAACCCTGCAAAGGGAAGGGGCTGCTCGTTTTGGAGGGTGGCTGTGTGCTGGGAGCATCTGGGTGCCCGGGCGTGGGGACCCCCCCAGGGTTCATGGGTAGGTGGGATGCTCACAGAATGGGAGAGGTTGTGAAGGAACCTCGAAAGATCATCGAATCCAACCCCCCCTGCTAGAGTAGGTTACCCAGGAACAAATCCAGGTGGATTTTGAATGTCTCCAGAGAAGGAGACTCCACAGCCCCTCTGGGCAGCCTGTTCCAGGCTCTGTCACTCTCACCGTGAAAAAGTTTCTCCTTACATCTACATGGAACCTGCTATGGTCCAGCTTGCACCCATTGCTCCTTGTCCTATTATGGGACATCCCTGAGCAGAGCCTGGCTCCATCCTCCTGACACTCACCCTTTGCATATTTATACCCAGGAATGAGGTCACCCCTCAGTCTCCTCTTCTCCAAGCTCCAGAGCTCCAAGCTCACACCCACCTCCTGCTCCACCACGGAGCTACCACGGGGCTCGAGCTGCAAACTCCCATCTCAACCACAGTGGAGACACCTCCACAGCTGGACCTTCTGGGCAGCTCTCTGAGGCTTTGAGCCCTTGGGGGGAGAGTCGCTGAGCTGGGAGCAGCTGAGCAGCCCCTTTTCTGAGCAGCCACGGCTCCTCCACCCTCCCCACAGCCCGAGCCGTGCCTCCCACCGTGGGCTGCTCTTGCCAGGCTCAGCGCACCCATCAATCTCCGCTGGCTCCGTTATTGCTTTTCTGGCTTGGTTTGGGGTTTTCTTGGTTTGTTTGTTCCTTTTTTCTTTTTTTTTTTTCTTTTTTTTCCTGAGCCAGCCGCTGAAAAGAACCGATGGAACGGTAATGTCACCGTAGCTGCATTTGCTTTGATTAAGCCCCCAAATTAGCAGCAGCAAATGTCTCCGCAAGGACAATACGCCACTGGCAGCTGCTCTCTGCTCCCAGTGCCTCTCTCCATTAATCTGCTGGGCAGTTCTGCCCCCGCTGCAGGAACGAGCCTGGCTAATGAATGAGCTGCAGCCTGGAGTATCTCAGGGGGCTTGGAAAGCGGTGGTGAACCTCCCCCCCCCCAGCCTTAGTCCTCTGGAGAGGATAACAAGCTACTGGGTGAACTGGGAGGTTGCTTGCTGGATTGAGGATGAAAATCCCTGGCAGGAGGAGCGGTGAGGGCTGGGTTTGAAATGCCACGGGTGGTGTTTGGCCGTGGCAGGAGGGTTTGTGGTGATGGGCTTGTGACCATCTCTGTGGGCTGGCCAGGGCGTCACTGGAGCAGCCGGGCTGCATCCTCCCGGGCCTGCAGCAAGAGATGGGGAGGGTTTTTTTTCTCCTCTTGGTGGGGAGGACAGGACCCGGGGGAGGGGGGGAAAGAACCAGAACTAAACTCCTCTTTTTCTCTCTCTGCCTCTAACAACCTTCTTCCATCTCTTCTTCTCTCCTTTCCCCTCCATCCCTCTGTTCTTGCATGATCTTTCACGCACCACTCTTGTCGGCCCCGTTTCTGCTGCCGCTCCAGAGGGAACACTGGGGAGGAAGAGGAGAAGAGGTGTGTCTGTCCCCGTACTTCGGTGCATTAGTGTCCAGAGCCCGATGCTCGCTTCAGGTCCAAATCCTGCCCTGGGGACGGGGGGGTAACGTTGCGGGGGGGGGGGGGGGCTCAGAAAGGCCCTTTCTCCACCGAGGAGGAACGGCTGGCAGAGGTTTGACTTCCTGGGCATCCCCCTCTCCAAAGGGCCAGGAAGGTTTAGATTGGGTCCTGTTGAATGCAGCTTTTTGGAAAGCAACCCGACTGGTTTCCAGCTGTGCTGTTTTTACTGGGGGAGTCAGATGCTCATGCCAGGAACAGTTCCGTGGGCAGGTTTTGGACACGAACCGAGTCTCTTTGTGGAGAAAGCATCCCCTCCCCACCTCCCATCCTTCCCGCTTGCTCTTGGCTTCTGCTGTCACCTAAAGGTGCTGAGGATCCTTTGCCAGCTGGAAAAACTGGTCCTTCTAGTTTCATTTTTATTATTTCTACTGCATTTTTGCACTGCCACCCCTAGATAAAAGCAAAACACCAACGGTCGCCGTGCATCACGTCTACCACCCTGTCCTCGGGGTCGCACAGCTCAAAGCTGGGTCACATCCAGCCCAGCCAGGACCGGGGCGAGGGGGAGAGTCCTTGCTGGAGTGTGGGATGTTCCACCTCAGAGCAAATCGCTCCAAGTGATGCCGTTAGCAAGAGGATGGGGGTCCTGTGAAGCTTGGCAGCGAATCTTCTGCGTGGCCAAGCCAAGCACCTGCAAAAGGGGTGACTGCGACATCGCTCGGGTAGAGCTGAGCTGGGGTGAAACGCTGCTGCCAACTGGTCTCACCAGCACAGTTCTCTCCCCAGTGCCTGGCCGTGGCTTTCCTGAGCACGCCAAAGTACAGGCGAGGTGTGAACACCCGCTCTGTAAAGATCAAAGGCTCCGAGCTGGGCCACCCATGAGCTTTCCCCCTCCCTGGGCACGTTACTGCCGAATAAGAAGCCAGAAACATGGGGAATTTGTCTTGGGCACTTTGATAATTTCTCTTCCTCTTCCTCCTTCCTGCCTCAAAAACTTTCAAAGGCAGGAAAAGAAAAGGAATAGTTGCCAACAGCCTTCTTCTGTAAGGGAGCCAGTGAGATCTGGGAAGTTTTGCCTCCGGATTTCAAAAGCCCCTTCATTTGATTCTCCATTCTTCCCAGCCTCCAGACTGGGATGTGCTTTTTATTTGCTGTTGGAAACTTTATCCAGGAGAAATTACACCTCTTTTTTTTTTGTTGGTTTTTTAAAATCCCTCTCAACTTATCCTATGAGTTTCCAGAGCCCTGTAAATATGAGCAGCTCACCCCTGGTGACCCAAGGCTCTGCTCAGCAGCTTTTGTGCGCTGGAGCTGGGCTGAAGCGAGCGAGGCCAGGGTCCCCTTGACTGAGCCCTCATCCTCCTCCAGTTTAAGCCCTCATCCTCCTCCAGTTTAAGCCCCACAGACACGCTCCGAGGCTGAGCTAACCCCCCTGAATTTCCTGCGAGGCACCCCTCTTCCCAGCTCCTCCCATCCTGCTTGGCATGCTGGCGAGCTAGCGCGAGCTCCGAGCGTGCCGTGCGCTCCTGGTGTTCTCCTCTTCCTTCTCCTCCACGGAGCTATTTTTCTTCTACCTATCCCTGGTTTTTCCTTGCTTCTTCCTCCTCTCATCCATGGCTGTAACCTCACTGGGGAGGGGGCTGGCTTCACCCTGGAGCTGTAGTTTCCCCGGCGTGCATGAAATGAGCCCCCCTCCCCTGCCACCACCTGAGCCTCGTGGTGACATCTCCGTGACGTGGGCTTTGTTCCCAAGCGGGGCACCTGGATGGGTTCTCCTGCCACCTCCTTGAGTTGGTTGCAAACGTCTAGAGCTTAAACCTGTGTTGTCCCCTCCTTGCCCCTTTCTTTAAGGCAATGCTGCAGTCGTGTTTGCCGGGGAGCCGGAGCGGAGCCGGGGCAGCCTCGGGGCACTGTTGTGATTTTGGGAAGGGGTCCAGGAGCACCTCGTACTGTCGGAGGGGGAGGGATGGCTGAGAAGTGGCTCGCTGGGGGCTCGGGGAGTTGGAGCCCTGATGCAGATGCGGGGAGAGGTGCCCGGTACCCTCCTGGTGCCCCTCTGAGGTTGGGGGGGGGGGGTTCAGCAAAGCCCTGCTGGGATGATCATCTCCAAGAGCTGCAACCCCCCTTCTGCTTCCTCGCTTGTCCCTCCATGCCAAAGCCATGGTACCAAAGGTGGGACACACAAGCTCCGTGATGGAGAGTCCAATACTCTTTCCTAGCTCTTAATCAGAGAATCACAGCATCGTTCTGGTTGTCAGAGAGCTTTAAGAGCGTCAAGTCCAACGGTTGTCCCAGCACTGCCAGGGCACCACTGACCCCTGTCCCTCAGCACCACAGCTCCACAGCTTGGAAACCCCTCCAGGGATCACGGGGACTCCCCCCCTGCCCTGGGCAGCCTGGCACAGCCCTGGACAACCCTCCAGGGGAACAAATTGTTCCTCAGCTCCAACCTGAACCTCCCCTGGGGCAACTTGAGGCCGGTTCCTCTTGTGCTGTCCCTTGTTCCTTGGGAGCAGAGCCCGACCCCACCTGACTCCAGCCTCCTGTCAGAGGTCCTCCAGGGCCTTCAGGAGAAAGCCGAAGTTGAAGACGACTTTTTCCTGAGGCATCTCTCACTTTGCCCCCGGGGTGAGAGCTCTGCAGACGGATGAGCCTGCGTGAGCTCACCCAGCACCGTGCCAGCAGCCGAGGGGCTCTCAGTGCCCTCCTCTCCTCGGGCAGCGTGGGGGGTGAGGGATGCAGGCAGGGGGTCCTGGGGTGATGGTGATGCCAGACAGGCCTGTGCCTTGCAGGGAGAAGTGGTGCCACATGACGCAGGAGGAGCGTGACGACAGCCTCCGCTTCAACGAGAACATCACCTTCGGGCAGCTGGGGTGAGCAGGGCACCGGGACCTTGACAGCAGTTGAAGGGATGCAACTTTACAGATGTTATCCCATGGGGGATATCCCTTATGGTGTAGAGGATGCTTGATGTTTTTCCCCCGAGACCTGATCCTGCCCCTTACGTTGAAAATCAAGACATCTCAGAGCCCCAGTATATTGTCCCACCGGCCAGAATCATCCCAGTGCCCAGTACAGGGGCTGCAGGGAGGAAGAGGAAGGTGGGGTGGGGTGGAGGGAAGAAAGGGCAGCCTGGCCCTGTCCTCACCAAGAGCATCTCTGCCCTTCCTCAGCACCTTCATTCACAACATGCTGGCGTTTGGCCTGAACAAGAAGCTCTGCAGCGACTTCCTGAAGAAGCAGGCGACCATTGGCAACTTGGATGAAGGTAGGGGCGAGCCCGAGGATGTGTGCACCCCCTTCGAGGGGTCCCGGAGGGATGGAACCCTCCTGCCTGGCTGGGATGATGCTTCAGCACCCTCCCAGCACCCTTTTCTCTCTCTTCCACAGAGCAATACAAGCTGCTCAGCGACCACATCGAGCAGATGGCCACGGAATAGCAGCCTGGCCGGCGAGTTGCCGGGAGGAGACGGCGGCTGGAGAGGATGGGGAGAGGAGGAGAAAAAACCCCACCTCTGGGGCTACTGGCAACTGGAGCTGGGCTACTGAAAAAAGTCCTCGACGCAAGCTGCAATAAAACCTGCATGATCGTGCACCAAACAGTAGAGCTGCACCAGGGCAGCCTGTAGAAATAGGAGCCAAGCAGCCCCCGCTCCCTCGCCCGACCCTCCCGCCTCTCTCCGCAGAGCAGACGGGCTCCCAAGTGTGTTGTCTCAAACAATAACCCCCAAAACGAAGGGGAAAGCTAAAGAAAAACCCCCCCAAAAACCCCAACAAAAGCGACTTGCTGCAACCCCTGGGTGCATCTGTGGGAGTTCCTGCTCTTCAGCGTCTCGCGGCCGTGGGTGCGGAGCTGCCGAAGGTCTTGGCTGCTCGGTGGGATGTGGAGACCAACGGGAGGCTCCGGGTCGGTCTGGCAGGAGGTCGGGGTGTGTACCCAGGAGTGTCACTGCCAGCCAGGGATGTGGGCAGTGCTGGGTGCTGGGATGGGGTTGCAAAGTGCTGCTACCTGTTCTTTGGGAAATCCTTCTGGGGGGCTGCCCTTTCCTGCCCCAGCCCCTTCTCTCGGGCTGGTCACCAACCCAACCTTGTCCTCCAGGTTCCACCAAGCCATTTTTCCCCGCGCTGTCAGCCCTATCCCGTCAGGCAAATAGCTTACGAGGCTGTTGGGCTTGTATTGCTCTGGTTTTTTTTTTTTTTTTTTCCATGTAGTCTCTGGTGTCATTTCCTAGCAGCAAAATGATGGGTTTACCTAAACTGGGCTTTTCTTGCTGCTGGGGCTGGGACTCTGCTCCGTGTTGGGTCTCAGAAGGCTCAGATTCAGCGCTGGCTTTCCCTTGGCCATTCTCAAAGTTGGGTAGAGTCGCTGGAGAGAGATTTTTTTGTCAGGGTGAAGGGACTAACGTGCCTCTCCAGCACCTCCTTTCCCCCACCAAAACCTTTCCGATGCAGCACGAGCATCAGGCAGCTCATCCTGGAGTGTCCCATCCCCGCAGCATCCCCAGGGCTGTCTCAATCTGGGGCTTTCCCAAATCCTGCTTTGTTTCTTTATTTTTTTATTATTATTTTTTTCTTTTTTTTTTTTTTTACCCGAGTGAAAAAAAAAATCAAGCAGTGAAATATATATTATTTGCATGTGTATTTTTCTAAAAAAAAACCCCCCAAAATAAATAAAAAAAATAATAACAAATAAATTAAAATAAAAAATGTCCAGAAACCCTTTCCCACCTGGGACTGCGTGAAGGATGAAGTGAGAGAGAGAGAGAGAGAGATGGGAATAAATTGTCTTTAAAAATGACTTCCTCGCTCAGCCCTTGTCGTGTGTTTCAAGCAGATGGATCTTTCCCCACGCTGCCTGCTTGGACTCGATGGTCCCTGGTGTCTTCCCCAGCTCAGCCCCTGCCAGCTTCTCCCTTTTGATGACCTACTTTTTTTTAATAGGGAAAAATGGATGCACCTTTTAAGGAACCGTTAACGTTTGCCCCGCGGCCAACTGGGAGCACAGAGGAGATCTCATTTTTCTTTCCTTCTCCCCAGTGTGCTCAATCTCTGCCAGTCGCTGCTGATCGACAGCGGAGCTGGGATCCTGCTCTGGCCTCAGGACATTTGATTTTGGTGTATTTAAAAATCAATTACTCAGTATTATCTCATTAAAAAAGAAAAAAAAAGAAAAAGAAAAGAGATGTTCCTTTAGATTAATGGGTCGGGAGCATCATCTTCCACCCAGGCTTTGGTGGCCTCGTCTTGGGTCTCTGCATGGCCAGGCTGAGCCCGTTCCCTGCCTTGCAGTGGCTGTTTCACTAGCCCAGGAGCAGGGTTTCATAGCCACATTTCTCTTAAGAAGGAGCTTGCTCTGCTCCTTCTTGGGTTTAATTACCCTCCTTGGAGCACTCTGCAGGTTCACCATTGCAGGAGGGAAACCATCAGCCCTGCAGCCCACACTCAGGTGCTTTACCAGGGTTTTTACACGGGTAGGGGCTGAGCAGCTCTGGAACACCAGAAGTCACATCCCCTGGGATGGCTTTTGTTCCTTCCATCCCATAAATTACTTCTCGCTTTGCCCGCTCAGCTGGTGTGTGTAAGAAAGGAGGTGGCTATCCCTCAGGTATTTGCTCAGCACCAGGTATCCTTCACAGCAGGTACACCCCCAGCACCTCTGATTTTCCTGGCTGGGTGCAGAATTCTATAGAGAGGCTGACAGCAAGAGGGGCTGAGATCCTTGGCCACTTAATCCTGAGCTGGGAAGTCTCCCAGCATTCCATCCCTGCTCGTTGGGTGGTGGGTGCTGAGCTTTAATGAAATGAGGTGCATTAAAAGCAGCGAGGGGCAGCTGGGGGATGGGGACTCAACCCAGGAGGGTCATTGGTGGAGCTGAACCCACCCTGGGTTTAAATCCCCAAAGGGGGGGCTAGACCAGCTGTGGTTTGGAGAAGTGCAAGAGGAGACCTTGTCAAAGGTAAAAGCAGCACCGGAGGGGGAAGGTGCTGCACATTCTGGCTGCAGCTTGGCTTTCATTCCTCCCTCCTCCTCCTCTGCAGGGTATTAATTACACCCTCTGTGTAACAGCTTGAGGAAAGCTGATCTGGTTCTGGGGTGATGCCACCCAACCATTAAACCCAGGGGCTGCTCCAGCTCCGAGCCTTCCAGCCTGAGTACAGCAAGTGGCTCTTGGCCCCTCTCCCTCCTGCAAGGGATAAAAGGGACGTCTGCTTGCTGGGCTCTGGGGGTTTTATTGCATCTCTATTAAAGCTGCTAAAGATCTTTCCATTGTAGTAGTGTCTGGGAGTGATAAGTATTCATAACAGAGGGGATTCAAGATGGGCTTGCTTGTAAAAACACCTCTAAGCTGGCTGGATTTATGGCTGTTAAATCATCCCTTTTCTCATCTGTCACAGCCTTTTCAGATGTTCATCACTGAACAACAGCGAAGTTGGGGCCATAATTTGTGCTGCAGTGTGAGGAGCAAGAGGGAGGGGAGTCCTCCCCGTCAGTAACTAGCTCGTGATTTATGGAACCCGTCTCTTATGCTTTTTATTATTTTATTTTATTTATTTATTTATTTTTCCCAAGCAGGAGAGGCTTTGACTCTTGCTATCAGCTCTCCCATGCTGCTGCCAGCTTGCTCAGCCAGCTGGAGCCAGGCTGGGGGATTTAGAGCCGCGCTGGAAAGTTTTGACAGCGGCGTTGGGGGAATTGAGGGCTGGCCCTTGCCCGCAGCGGGCTCCGCAATGCAGGGCTGTGCCTCTAGCCAGGCTCGGGCTCTGCTTTAGGATTGCATCTTTTTTTTTTTCCCCATCCTGCTGCTGAAGGAGGACCTGCTGCTCTCCTTTTCCCGAAAAACAGAGCATGGAAAATCCTTTCGGATAAAGCCTCTGGCTTTGTCTCAGCCCCGGGATGCCACCGAAGCTGCCAGGCACTGGGTGCTGCTGCATCGGGACCAGCATCCCGGCGTGGGTACCGGGGGGTCTCGCCACGCCAGCCCGGTACGGGCAAAGCGGGACCCCAAAACATCTGGCAGAGGCTGTTTTGCCCCCCCCCCCCCCCCCCAAGTTTGTGCCAGTTATCGGTTTCGTAGCCCCATCAAGTGTCTGCCAAGTGAACTGCACCGCTGGCTCCTGGCTCTCTGGTCCCCGGGTCAGAGCTTGGCCCCGGGTCGCCCACCGGGCTGTTTGGTGCCTTCAAAGCCAGGACGAGCCTGGGAAAAGCTCCTGGCAGGATGTAGCCCCCATCTGCTCTGCCAATGGAAAAGTCACCGGTGTGGTGCAGAGCAGGAGTTGGTTTGTTGCTGGGACCCCCAGCCATCCCTCCACGGTGTCCCTCGGTACCCGGCCGCATCGCTGCGGGGTGAAGAGGGAAAGTGAGTGTGGAAAAAGCTTGCGGGGGTAACTGGGGGATGACGACGCTGCCTGAGGTGTTGGGGGCTGGGGATTTTGCAGACCTACAGAAATAATGTGCCGTGCTTAGCCGGCTGCACTGGTCCCCTCTTTAGGTTCTCTGGTGTCTGATACAGGGTGGCTCAGCTTTACCAAAGTGCTTTGGGGCTCGATCTCTCCACTAAGTGCTGCTGAAGTTCCTAGGGCTTGTAGGAAGGAGACCTGTTTAAATGTCTTTATTCCTCCCTCTAGACATGGAGCATCTCCAGGAGATTGTTTCCTTTTGGCTTACGGTAAGTGCTATGAAAATCCAGAGGACTCCTTGGTGTCCTATTGGGATGGGAAGCTTTTAAGTCTTAGAGATGGATCCCACCAGTAGAGCATTTGATTTTACCCTTCTCCGAATGATTGACAATGGAAATTGGAAAAATCCCACGGAAAAACATGACTTTTATTTATTTTATTTTATTTCTCCCTTTGCAGCAGCCTGGGCTTCCCAAATCTGTTTTAGGGCAACACAGGGATGCTGCTGGGAAGAGATGCTCCGTGGCCTCTCTTTCAGAAGGTCTCAAAGGCAAGGCTGAGTCACTGCGTGCGCAGACAAAGCTGCAGATAGGGCCCTGGACAGTAATGAAACACATCTGTCCTCTGTGGCCACAGCCCAGATGTGAGTCACATCCTCTTGCTTTGCCCTTTCAACCCGAGACTCTGTGTTCAGACAAGGTCAGTGCAGCTTCTTGGCTGGCCAGGGAGGTGTGTGGTGGTGTCTTGGTGAGTTATTCTGACCAGGCTTTCACCTAAACAGTGATTAATTTTTATTATTTATTAATTTTTTTTTTTCTTGCTGGTTCCTCAAAGGGCATTGAGCTCAGCTCACCACGTGGAGCTGTGGTGCTGAGGGACAGGGGTCAGTGGTGCCCTGGCAGTGCTGGGGGAACCGTTGGACTTGCTGCTCTTAAAGGTGCCTCCCAATGGAAACAATTCTATGGTTCTGTGCTTGCTTGGTAGAGAGGATGCAGTGCTACCAGAGGCTGAACCCACGAGGCAGTTGCCCTCACATGCCCCCCACGGCTGGTGCAGCAAATCTCTGCACCATGGCATTTGCTGTGCCAAGCATCAGCCCAGTGAGTGGCTGGGGCACCTTTGTGGGTCCCCAGGAGCCGCCAAGCCTAAGGATGGCATCGGGCGGCTGTCAAATGCCTCATCTCGGGCAAAACAGAGTTATCAGCTTTGCCCCTGCTGCTCCCAGTGTTATTTCTGACAGCTCTGTGAAAGCTGTTTGCAGGTTCATTCCAACCCTGAAGCTTTTCAATGCGTTCCAAGTCCCGAGCAGGAGGCTGCAGATCTGGAGTGGAGCAAGCTCTGGAGCTCCCACCAGCCAGAAATCCCAGCCCTGATCCTGGGAAGCTTTTGCAAAGACCTAAAGCCTGCCTGTGTCCTCGCTGGGAATACGAGAGGAGATTGAAAGGTGATTTTCCACTCTTAACTAGGGTGGAGGGACGTGGCTTTTCTTCCCCCTGCAGCATGCTGTGCTTATCTGGCAGCGGGTGGCCAATCTGCTCAGCTGCATCCCCAAGCTTGCATTTTGGGAGTTATTTCTGCCCTTCCCTGATGAATTGGGACTTTTCTGGCTGCAGCCGTGGGACAGGAACCCTGGGGGGCCAGGTGGGACGTGGGGCTTCTCGTGTCACCTTTGCACGAGGGCACATTCTCCAGCCTTTAGCTGAGATAATTCCCCTCGTCCTCCTCCCTGGGGACTGGGCATGCAGGGTGTGAGAAGCCCTAAAAAAAAAAAGGAAAGCTAGGGAGGGGGCATAAAAAAAAAAAGAGAAGATGGAGGTCCCCATGGAATTACTGTTGGGTCTGGCAGCCAGCAAAGCTGCTTCCTCACCGAAGGGAGGCAAAATTGAGCAGTTTTTCTTGGCTGGCCTCTCCTGTCGCTTCCAGGCAGGGTGCTTGGATGGGGCAGGGGACAGGCAGGGCCACTGCTTGCTGCCCACAGGCTTCTGGGTTCTGCTGTAGCTCAGGCAGTGCTGGAAAAGGATCTGAAATGACCATTTAGGGTCCCATGGGGTGGTTGCTTTTCCCTGTGGATTTTGGCATCCAGCTCCTCTCGGTCCCCGCAGTGGGGATGCTCGGAGAGGAGCTGGTCCCTGAAGCCAGAGAGGAAAAGGATGGTTGAACACACTTAGCTGGGAGGCCAGCTTTCCCAAGATGGCACTGTGGTGTTTTTCTCCGCTGTCACTGACAGCAGAAAGGAGAAAAGGGGGGGGCTGGAAAATCCAACAGCCTCCTGAATAACGTGCGTCTGGTGCAAGCGCGCAGGGCAAATATTTGACGTGCAGAATAAATGAGCAGGAGGGAGACGTCAGGCTCTTGCACTGGGGAGCTCTGACTCATGTTCCCACAGCAAGCAGCACTTCAGACACCTTCCCTGCAGGCAGCTGCCAAATGTCCCTGTCCCTGGAGTGCCGCACGCAGAGCCCGGCGTGCCCACGCCTCCTCTCCCAGCCAGGGACCCTGGCGCAGCTCTTGGCACCCAGGGGTGAGATTCGTGCCCCAGGGTGGGCTGGGGCAACCTCAGGGCTGAGCAGAGAGGCAGCAGCAAGGAGGGTGTGAGCAAGGCAGTGTCCAGGAGGTCGCTCCTGCTGGTTTAGCCCCCATCTCCCCTCTGATTCTTTGGGGTGCTGAGCTCGGATCCGGTCGTCTCCCAGCTTTCTTCACGCTTAGGGATGCTCTCATTGAACAAACAGCCCGGAGATGCTGCAGCCACCTCGCTGCCTGCGTGGTAGGCTTCACCTCCTGGCTCCCATTAAACTACCAGGCGCATCCCTCCCGCTCGATACGCGTTTCGAGCTGGTGCTAAAGCAGCAGCTTGCTTTTCTCTCTTTTTTTTTTTTTTTTTTCTTTTTTTTTCGCGTTTTTCTCGCGCTCGCTGGGGTGGAAAGCTCATCGTGCAGCAAGAGCCGAGCGTTTAAACCAAGCGCTGTGGGTTTTCTGCAAGGGGGGGGGGAACTGGAAGGTCTCAGCTGAGGTCTCATTTCCCATCAGGGCAGCGTTTATAGACAGCGAGGTGTGTGTGTGTGTCGGGGGGGGGGGATGTGCCACACAACCTGCCACTCAACCCCCAGCACGAACCCCACCGCTCCGGGTACAATAGCGCCTGTGTCCTCGTGCCGCGGACGAGCCACCCTGGGTGGCAGTGGCAGGGACAGGCTGTCCTAGCCTCGTGCTCACGCCGGTGGCACTGCCCGCCCGGAGAGGAGGGACAGCTTGTGCCTCTGAGGACAGCAAGTATTTTTTTGCGACGTGCTTTGTGCGACTGCGAAATGTTCTTCCCCCAACCCCAACCCTCCTCGCGTCCTGAGGTTTGTGGATAGGAAAATCCACATGGCTCTTTCTTCTTTTTAATTGCTATCATTTGTCCGGCTCGTACTCGTGGGCAGGAGCAAGGCTGGGCTTTGAGCTCTCTCGGTGGATTTATTTTGGATTCGATGCCAGGCAAAAAGAAAAAGCAACCCCATCCCTTCGTCGTCGTGCCCTGTCCGGGCATCCCGTGCACGGGTTAATTTTGCTCCCTGGAGTAATTTCCTTGCCCCCCCAGCAGGACTTCTCTTGCGAATAAAACTATGGGGGATTGGAGCCTCAAAACCCCCAGGCTGGGAAATGTAAGCAGAGGAGGGAAGGAGGGGGGGTTGCTCTTCGGTGAGCAGCGGGGCTGATTGCTGTTCTCCTTGCTGGCGGAGGGCTGGGCTGCCGCTAATTAGCGGGTGGCTGGATGGAAAGCAGAGTGTGATTGCTCACAAATTACCTCGGAGCAGAGGTTGATGCCTCCTGCCCTGGACACCGGGGTGGTGGATGCCCAGGAGGAGGCTGGCAGCGTTTCCCTGCACTGCTGCCAGGTGTGAGGTGCTTGGTTGGGTCTTGTGTTCAGTTTCTGCCCTGGTTTTCCGGTATCTTGGAGCCTGTGATGGTTTTTCCTCTCTTGGGTAGGAAAGGGAGCCTGGCTGGACTGCTGGTCTCACTGGCAGCAAGCTGGGGCTTCTCCATCTGTGCTGTGTCTGGGGTGGAGGGAGACGGTGCAGACAAGGGCTTGAGCAAAAGGTGGAAAATCAGAAAAGGGAACAGTTGAGGAAAACGCCTCTCTCTGCTTGGAAGAGTCTGAAATCTGAAGTATCCAGGGCAGGCAAAAGGGGAGGCTGGTGGTTTTGCGTGGGACACGGGGAGACCGCTGAGCTGAGCCCTGAACTGAGCAGAGGACACAAAGCAGCAAGGGTCTGGGCTGTGGTGAGAGACATTTCCTCCATCCTGCTCCTGCAGCCACAACCAGTGCCTCCCCATCCCCAGGGGACTTCCCGGGAGCTGCTCCTGTGGCCGGGCTCACCCTGCATCTTCCAGAGCAGCACCTTTCCCAGGGGACCGGGGATCCCTGGCACAGGGGAGCAGCACGATGCCCCTCCAGAGCCTGCTGGCAGCAGCCCATGGGACCCCACCAGCGTGGCCACCCCACCAGCATCGCCACCCCAGGTGGCCTTGTTTTGCTCGGCAAAGACGGATGGGAGCCACCATCTTCCGAGCGAAGAGCATTTTTTAATCTCCTGCTCCCGCTCCGTGCAATTAACTTGATTCCCTCCCCTCGTTTCCTGCAGAGGTTTAATTAAAATGCATTGTTCGCCTCGCCAATTATTTGCTCTGTCCCCCGGATAACCTCTGTGCAGCGGCTGGGTTGTTGGGGCTGGGTTTTTCTATTTTTTTTCATTCTTTTTTTTTTCTTTCTCTGTTTTTTTTTTTTTGCTGTTGGGTTTTTTTCTTCTTTTTTTTCCCTCTCCCCTTGTTGTTACTGAGGCTTCTTCCCGCTCCCCTCCCTTGGCACCCCCTGCAGCGTTCACCCACCCGGGAAGAGCGGGATGAAGGATGGATGCGAAGCCCGGTAGCCCCCCCCCCCCAAGGCACAGGGGGTTGGGGTGGGGGGACCGCAGCATCCCCACAGTGCCGGAGAAGGGACACACACACACACCCCCACAGAGACACGTATGGAGCTCCGTGTCCCCGAGCAGCTGAAACAACAAGACCTTGTTGACTTGCCTTTGAGTTCCCCAGCACTCGGCAGCTGCTGCTCCAGCAGGTGATAATTGAAACCGGGAGCCAACCTGGATGGAGGCAGGGGTTGAGATGTAGTTCAGGCTTCGTATCCCCCCCTCCTCCTCCTCCCTTTGCCCACCCCGCTGCCCAGGGGGAACGATGCGGGGTGGGTGATGCTGAGCCCCCGTCCCCAGGGAAGAGGGGCGGTGGGGTGAGGAGCTGAGCGGCTGCAGCACCTCAAGGTCGTACCTCGAGGAAGGATTTTTGGAGAAGGGGCGTTCAGCGCTTTCTAAAAATAACCCCCCTTGCGAGACAGAAATAACAAGCTGCTCTGCACCAGTGCTGGGCTTGAACTGGGGCCAAGGCAGCTGCTGCTGGGGCCAGCGGCAGGCCCTGGGTGTGCTGGGCAGCTGGCCTTGCTGGGGGGGGTACTCACCAGTAGTCCATCCCCCAGTCCCCACTGGTAAGGGCTGGGGAAAGGCCAGAGAGGGGGTGAGCGCTGAGGGATGGATGGGTCCCAGAGGTGCTGTTGCTCAGCCCTGAAATGCAGTCTGGGAGGGGGAAGAAGGGCAGGAGTCAGGTCCTGTGAAGGTCTCTTGAACCACATCCCTGAGGAGCTGGGCTTTGGGAGGGGGGCATGGCTACGTGATTCCCCCTTTCCAAACGGGGCTGCGTTGGAGAGCAGGAGCCCTGCCTTGTCTGGGGCTGTCGGGAGATGCTGACCTCATGAGATGTCCAAGGGTCATGAGCATCAACTCCTTCTGCAAGTGAGACCTAACACATTCCCAAAGGCTCCTCTGCTCCTCTCACCTTTCCTCCCACTCCAGTTCTTGGCTCTCCTCGTGGGGACTCTGGCAAATGTCACCTTCGTGGTGGTCCCACAAACTGGGATCTGCTGGCTCATTGATTTCAAGGTACAAGTCCGGGCTCGGGGTGTGTTTCACTGGGCTCTGCAGCTCCAGGCTGCAAACTCTATCCCTGTCTCCCCAGGATCCTGTTCTGGCAAACCGGGGGGGGATATTTGGGGTCAGGTCCTGTGGGAGCTGTTGGAGGAGGTGGGTTTGCATCTCTGGAGCATCTCTGGGTGCTTTGGGAGTCCCTCCCCAGCACACTAATGCCACGCTCCTATAAAGACATGAGGTAGACAAAGGCACCGGAGCTGTTTCCTGAGGAGGACAGGATTGTACCCTCTGCTCCAGGTCATGTAGCGGCTGCTGGAGCTAATTACTGCTCGGGGATGTGTCTCAGCCCCGGGGTTGGTTCTGGGAAATCAGCACCAGTCCTGTGCTTCATCCTGAGACCGAGAGATGAACTTCAGCCGACGGCCGGAGCGGTGCTCAGGGATGGAGCAAATTGAACCCAGTGTGGCATGTCCCTGGTGGGAGATCTTCCTCCAGCAGCACCTGAGAACGATCCCAAGAGCCACCGAGCTGAGCTGGGGCTGTCAAATCCAACCTCTCTGGAGGCTGGACCCGTTGCCACAGCTGCTCCTGGTCCTGCTGCTCCTGGAGGCGCTGAGGAGCTGCAGAGGTCGTGGTTAGTCAACAAATATCTCCTGCGGCCAGCTGGAAGCTTTTTCTTTGCACTTGCCATTGCCTCCTCCAGAGCATCGTGCTCCCATGCGTTGCTGGGCTCTGCTGTGGAAGCTGGATGCAGATTTGGTGCAGATGAGCCCTGGCCTGGGGCTGGGGATGCGCAACAGGGAGGATGCGGGGTGGGGGGGAAGAGACTGGGAATAAATCCACCCCGGTGCCAGGCTGGTGGGGAGAGCAGGCTGGGTGAGGATGCTGAGCGGTGAGAAGGTTTAGGAAAGAGTGGCTGGAAAGCTGCCCAGCAGAGAAGGACCTAGGGGTGTTCGTGGACAGCCAGCTGAAGATGAGCCAGCGTGTGCCCAGGTGGCCAAGAAGGCCACCAGCATCCTGGCTTATGTCAGCACTGGCGTGGCAAGCAGGACTGGGGCAGGGATTGTACCCCTGGACTTGGAACTGGGGAGGCTGCTCCTCAAATCCTGGGGTCAGTTTTGGGCCCCTCACTCCCAGCAGGACAGCGAGGGGCTGGAGCGTGGCCAGAGAAGGGCAACGGAGCTGGGGAAGGGGCTGGAGCACAAGGGTGCTGAGGAGCGGCTGAGGGCCCTGGGCTTGTTCAGCCTGGAGAGAAGGAGGCTCAGGGGAGACCTTCTGGCTCTGACAGCTCCCTGAAATTCAGGAGCTTGGAGCCAGGAGGGGTCGGGCTCTGCTTCCAAGGAACAATGAACAGCAGAAGAAGAACCAGCCTCAAGTGTCCCCAGGGGAGGTTCAGGTTGGAGCTGAGGAACAATTTGTTCCCCTGGAGGGTTGTCCAGGGCTGTGCCAGGCTGCCCAGGGCAGGGGGGGAGTCCCCGTGATCCCTGGAGGGGTTTCCAAGCCGTGGAGCTGTGGTGCTGAGGGACAGGGG
>JANVCC010000037.1:19830563-19842240 GCA_025345505.1 Todiramphus chloris collaris | reverse complement strand
CTGGGCTGCCCGCCTTTGCCCACCCTGGCTGCTTTTGGTGCTGAGCTGGGACCTGCTGCCTGGGTGAGGGCAGGCTCGAGGTGCTTGCAGGAGAGGGACAGGGGCCAAAGTACCTCCATATTTGGGCTGGGAGCTTGGCCTGGAGTTTCTGCAGGCAAAAAAAAAAAAAAATTGAACGCCTGCCCAAGGAGGATGGTCCAGGCTGCTGCTGAGCTGGAGAGGGTAGAGAGCAGGGGCTGCTGGGTGCCCACAGCGGCAAGGTGGGTGGTTAAGAAGGGGTACAAAGTCAGGGGGGAGCTCTCTAAGGATGGGTCTGCCCCTTTTTGCAAGGGGTTCTGCATCTCTGGTTTCTCTGATGTGGGTAACCTTCCAGCAAGGCTGGCCTTCAGCACCTGGCTGCATCACTTGGGGCTTGGGCCACCAGCCTGCCATGAGGATGAGCCCGTTCCCCATCTGCTCCCTTCCCTCTCCCCGATCCAGTTACATTAACAAACCCCTCTTCCAGGCTGTGGAAGAGGGGGAAGGGAATGAGCCATCAAACCCCTATAGGTGGGGGAGGAAACACCAGCAGAATGGGGTAGAAGGACTTTGTCCCCTCACAAAAGCCATCCCTGCTCTGAGGATGAGATGCTTCCGTCCGGGAGGTTTGAGATGGAGCTGCCATCTGCTCTGGGCTGGGGAAGCTGGCGGGAGACTTTGCAGGGGTTTGGGGACCAGAAGAAGACAGATGCCACCAGCTCACCGTGTGTGGATGCTTGGTGGGAGCTGTATGGGTCCCAGCTCTGTCCTGGGGTATCTGTGGCTCTCCCTGGAGGCAGCAGCATCAGCAGATGTGGGTCAGGGGGAAAAGGGGGGGCTGGGTAGGGATTTATCTCCTGGCCCCTGACAGAACAAGGAGTCCCTGCCTGCTGGTGACACAGTCTGTATTTCCCTAAGTGGCTCTGATCTTCTCTCCTGGGTGTGAGGTGGGGAGGATGCCCATGCCTGGGCTGGTGGCCCAGGGCTTGGGCAGGTCTGAGCCTCCTGCCCCAGCCTTGCCAGCTCTGCCCTCGCGGGTGGATGCTCTGACCCAGTTATTGGCTCTTTGCTCTTGCAAATGCCAGCCAGGCATGAAAACCAGAGCTGGGGCTGCCTTGCCAGAGACACGGCAGCTTTTTGGGGTTTCTTTTCCACACAGAGCTGGAGTGAGGGCAGCCCCATAGCTGGAGGCAGAGTCAGTCAGCCCAGTCCCCTCCCAGTAGGGTATGAAATCACCCAGGGCATCCCAGGTGGCGCTGTCCTGCCCAGAGCTGCTCTGGGTTGCTGCCACTTATTTCAGCTCCCTGATTCCTCCTTTTCACAGTTCATTTCCCTTCATCTAGGAGCCAGGACAAGAAGATCCTTCACTTATTTTTTTCTGCTGTGGTGTTTGTAACTGCAAATCTTGCACTTGTGGCTTCTTGATGGGCGTTAATCCAACAGGGCTTACCTGTTGCTGCACCTCCAGACTGCCCAGCACCTCCTCCCCAGTGGGGTTAGGAGCAAAATCTGGGCTCAGCAGACAAATTGCCCATGTTCTGTTTGTGCCAGGATGGGCAGCAGCCCCTGGGATGGCACAACCCTGCTGCTGGGGCAGAGAAACCTGGGACGTCTGCCTTCGTGATGTGGGTTTTGCAGGAAAAAAAAATAATCAGCAAATATTTTCTGCTTTAGCTCTAGTGTTTTGCTTCCAGATTAGATACAGGGAGCAGTGCTGGAGGAATAAGGCAGCCCCTGGCTCCCATGGGTGCTCAGGGGGCAGAGGTGTTGCTCAGAGCTTTTAGGTCAGGGTGGCAGAACCCCCTGACCCCCAAAAAAGCACTTTTCTCCCCAAGCTGCTCCCATGGCTCAGGGAGGGACTGTGGTAGGCATTCAGCATCCTGACTGGATCTGAGTGGAGCTTTGCACAATGTGACTGAGCTCCTGGGGTGGAGGAGACCCCACTATGACATCCGGGGAGGAGGAAGAGAGATTCTACCCCCCTTCTAGGGGGAACCACTCCCCATTTTCCAGTGCCTATGGGGGAATGTGGAAAAGGGGGTAGGTGTTCGTCCCCTTCCCTGCTGGCCTTGCACAGATGCAACTTCCAGCATCTTCCTGACTGACGAGGAGCCCCTTCTGCCTCCTCTCCAGATCCAGGCCATGTTCATCCCAAGCTGGACTTTCACACAAATAAGCTCATTACCAGGAGCAAATGCGTGCCACAACTTCCATGCTCTGTTGCTGCACCTTTCTTATTTACTTGGAGTTATTGAGGGGGTAGAAAAAGAAGTAAACCAAGGGCTGTGCCTTCCCTCATCACCACTGCCATGTAATTACAGCAAATCCACTAATATCACTGCTGGAACAGGAACTTCTCCAGCCACTGGCCTGGGAAACAAAAGGGATTTTTTTTTTTTCTTCCCTTCCCCATGGCTTTATTGTTGTGGAAATATCCTGTGCCTCAGCTCAAAGCCCTGTCAGGCAGATGTTGTTGGCCTGTTTTGCTCCTGAAATCCCATCCCTCTTGCTCCCAGGCTTCCTTCATCTTTTCCCTTTCTTCTCTGTGCCCTTGGATGGCAGGATGAGGGTCCTTCCCCCCCTGCACCCATCCCTGGGGGCTGCTGGTCCCCCAGAGCCTGAACTGGAGCAGACACTCCAGGAAACCTCGGTGGATAATCCAGGAAAGCAGTGACTGAGAAGTTTGCTTGTTTTGCTGCTGGAAAAATCCATGTTATTTCACTGGGGGTAAGGATGCTTGAGAGCTTTCCTGCAGCAAAAGCTCCGACTGCACCAAACTCAGCAGGTCCAGCCCCGGGAGCGTGCCCGTGGCTCAGCCCAGGGACTTATTTAATGCTCAAATTCAAGCAGCTCCATCTCTGCTGTTTTCACCCCAGGATGGCTCGCAGGCACCGCTCAGCTTTTCCCCAGCTTCTTTAAGCTCAAGTCTAAGCTTTGAAACGGCAACGCTGTCCCTGCGCTGGGACGCTGGGTAAAAACCACTGCTGGGGAGCTAAAAGGGGATTTAATACTTGTAGTTTTGATTGCTGGAAGTTCTGGGGTCGGGTTTTTGTCGTGTTGCTGGGGTGGGGCAGTTCTTGTTATTCCCCCTGGCCCGGTGAAGGCACTGGGAGCTGCCTCTGCAGCTTTGCCAGCGTGCTGGTTTGCAGCCTGTGTTAAATAATTTCTCATCTACATCAGCTCAGAATAAGAGGTTTTGGGGCAGAGGGTCAGGCTGTGCTCCGGGTGCTCGGGATTCTGCTGAGCATCACGGGTGCGCTGCAGAAACCTGCTCTGAAGCTTCTCTCTCATTGACTGGAGCAAACCCGTTGGGTGACAGGAGAGAAAATTTCCCTCTGGTTCTCCAGCCTGAGATTTCCTCTACTATCTCTGCTTTTTTTTTTTGTCATGATCCATGTACCTGCAGATGCCCTTGCTGTCCAGATGACTGCCCAATAGGTAGTTGGGGTTTTTTTTTGTTGAAAAAAGGAATTAGTCCATGACTTTAATCCCACAGTTTTGCTGCTCTTTAGTGCTGAAGAGATCCCTGGGCTCAACTCTCCTGCTGAGCTCTGTTTGGGGCACAAAAGGGAAATAAATTTCTTTCCTCAGGCTGAATCTCCTGGCTTAATAATTCCTCTGTAGCTCTTCTGGTTCCTCTTCATCCCATCGCCTGAGGGTTTCTCCTCCTTTCCCTCCCCGCTCTCGCATTTCTGCGCTTGGCTTTGCTGCAGGAAGGAGCAGCAGGCAATGCTGGGTGGTGGGGCTGCTTGCTCTGTTTGCTTCAGCCTCCTCCTCCTCCTCTTCCTTCATTGCCTTCTCTTCCTTTCTGGTGCTGCCTCTCCCCGTGGGCGCGTGGCGAGCCGAGCAGCTCGTGTTGTTCCGTCTGCCGCCACGCTTCCATCTCCTTCCCGAGGGATTTCGGCTCATTTCGGAGCCTGGCAGCAGGCAGGAACCTCTCGCTCCATCTCTCACGTGCCTTCTGAAAGTCATCTGCTGCTGGCTCACCCGAGGCCCTTCCCTGAACCCCCCCCTGAAAGTGCTCGGTGCCAACCCCACGCTCCCCCTCCAGCACACTCCTGCATGCTTGGATGGACCTGGCCTCAATTCCTTCCCTTCTGGAGCTATTTGCTGACCTCTGTGGAGGCTGCAGCAGCATCTGCAGCCTCCCACCCCCCCCTGTTTCCCTCCCCTTACCCCCCCATGCACCAGCTGCAGCGATCCCTCCGTGCACGCATCCTGGCCAGCTCCCGTGCCAGGAGCCGTTAGTGGGAATATCTTGGCTTGGCCAAGCTCCCTGATTTGAAGGTTCTCCTCCAGCACACCCAGTGCCGCGGCTGGGCTGCTGCCTGGGTGGTGGTGGGTGTGGGGGGGGGGCAGGTTCAGATAGTTTCCCTTTATGGAGGGAAGGAGGATAAGGGTTTTCCTGTATTTTTCTTTTATTTTCAGCCATAAAGCTGCTATTTCTTTTCCACTGATGGAGTTTGGGACATGGTACAGCAGCAGTGAGTGATGGGGGAGAGAAGGGGGGGAGGGGGGCAGTTCCCAGAGCATCCCTCTCTCAAGCAACCCCTCCCAGCATGTTGTGGCCTGAGGTCCCTAAATTGGGGAGGGGGAGCCTGCTCCATGTTTCTCTGGGTGTTACCAAGCCATGGAGGGGTTTCTGATCTTCTAGCCTCTTTCTCCACCCCAGCCTGGCACTGGGGACGCACTGGTCGTTCCCAGCGGGGAGGTCTGTGTGTCTCTTCTGCCCTGGTTGGGGTGAGGGTGTCTGGGTGGAGGGGATCTGGGTTGATCTTTCTAGGAGCTGGCTGTCTCAGCACCGCTTAGAAAAAACCCCACGTAGCGCCAGGCTGGATCTGTGTTCTCCAGGACTTTCCCTCCTGCATTTGTCAGTGTCAGCAGGAGTAATTCCATAAATATGCTGGGAGCAGGGGTGGGGACTTCACCCAGACTTTACGTCAATGTAAACAGCCCTAATTGGTGCTGGAGCCTCATAATTCCAGGATTTCCACCCCCCCCCAACCCCCCCTGCTTGCCCGCGTGCATCGAGGAAATTTGCAGTGCCAAGGCGAAGTGTGTTTTCATTCATAAATCCCAGGGTGGGGAGCAGGGTCTTGCTGGTATTTCTTGCCTGGGGGTGCTTTTTTATTTACCTTCCCCCCCCCTCCTTCCAAATAAAAAGCAATGTGACTTTTCACTCGCTTAAAGTGGTGGCGGAAACCCATGCGTGTTTGATGGTGTGAGTGCTGGGAAGAGAATCCAGCTATTTACTGCTCAAAGGCTCTGCCGGGGGCTGCCTGGTGGCCCCTGGGACTCTTCCTGCCTTCTCAGTCAGTCAGTTGGTGGTGTAGGAACTGGTTGTATGACTGTAAACATCTGGTCTTTGTTGGGAGGCAGAGCAGCCTTGCTCGTACCCAACCCTGGGGCTGCGGAGCCTGGATTGCTGCAGGTTGGTCTCCAGGGGTGGCTGATGGATTGTGTTTGCTCCTCCGTGGGTTCCAGCAGGGGGTTTAATGCATCCTGTGCTGGGAATTGGCTAGGATTGGGGAAATGGTGGTGGCTGGATCTAGCAGGGGGTCACAGAGCCAGGAGCATCTGCCTCCCACCCATGGCCAAATCCCTCTGCCTTGGCATGAAGGTTGAAGCCACCCAGGTCATCTTCCATCCATGATCACTGGAAGTCTTAAAATCCGGGTTGAATGGAGCTTGGAGTAACCTGGTCTAGGGGGAGGTGTCCCTGCCCAGGGCAGGGGGGTTGGAATGAGGTGATCTTCAGGGTCCCTTCCAACCCAAGCCATTCTAGGATTCTATGATCTTCACCCATACATGGGCTTGAAAATCAGGTCAACCCTACCCAGGGGCACTTGCCTTGCAGGACACTGGCCGCTCACAGCTGATGCTGTGTGGGAAGGTGCTGGCTTTGCACCTTTGGAGGCTGAGGGTGATGCTGCTGTCCCTCACCGAGCATCTTGCAGCATCTTGGAGCTCCTCAGCACCAAACCAGCCAAGCTGGGCAGGTTCTGGCAGGAGCTCAAGCAGACACCAAGTGCCCACTCCTCCTCTGCGTCTGGGAGGGCGCGGAGCTGCGAATCTGGTGGGATCCAGCTTTCTTCCATATGTGTGGGTTGTCGGTTTGGGTTGGTTTTTTGGTATGTTTTTATTTTTCCAAAGGGCTTGGAGGAGAAACTGTTTAGTTGGGCAGGAACCCCACTTGCATCTCCCAGCCTCGGCCGTGCAGGATTTGCAACCTGGCTGAGCTGGCAGCAGCTGGATGAGGAGCTGAAGCGGAGAAAGTGGCTGGGGGGGGGGGTTCCTCCTCAGCAGCCCCCAGCCCAGGGCTCTCGGGAACCAGCTGCCAATCACCCACTTGCACTGAGGGCTCTTTCCTTCTGAAGAAATTAGGCTCATGAAAGAAAAAACCAAAACAACCCCAACAGTTGGCAGCAGCCGGGGCAGAGTCACGCTGGGCTGCAATTGCACCCGGCGGCTGCCGCATCGCCCTGACCCTCAGCGAGGGTTGGCAGCCTCGGGATGCAGCTTTGGTGTGATGCTGAGCTGGGGGTTGGTTTTTTTTTGGGGGGGGAGGATGTCTGGTGGATGGCAGCATGGCCCCAGCTTCTCCTTTCGAGGGTGGGTGGGTGGGTGGGAGGGGTTGTGGTCCCTTTTCCACGCTGCTGTTTCACTTCTGGTGCCCAGAAATAGATTGAAATCCTTCCCCCTCCCACAAGGAGCTGAAGTGAAATCCAGAGGAAATCGGCCGTGGTGGCCACATCTGTGGCCCGGTGCTGGGGGCTGCTGCTGGGACCCTCCAGCTGAGACAGGACAAGGAGGGGATGGTTGAAACTCCAAGAGGGAGATTCAGGCTGGAGAGAAGGGAGAGATTGTTGGTGCTGAGGGTGGGGAGAGCCTGTGCCAGGCTGCCCAGAGAGGTGGTGGCTGCCCCATCCCTGGCACCATTGCAGGGGAGGTTGCCCGGGGCTCTGAGCACCCTGCTCTAGCTGCAGATGGCCCTGCTCCCTGCAGGGGGGTTGGATGAGATGACCTTGAAAGGTCCCTTCCCACCCAGAGCAGGCTGTGACTCCTGGAGCCCACTCCCATCACAGCTGCCCTACTGGCACAGGGTGAGTGCTGGGGGTGCAGGGCAGGGGTTGCTGGACCAGGGGGATACACCCCAACCCCCCCACGGGAATTTTGCTCTGGATTCACCCTCAGTTTTTAGCACCTCTGAAGATGGTAGAGATGGGCTTTAATCCCAGTCCCTCCATCCTGGGCTGAAGGACCTGTCCACTCCTGCAGTGGCTCTGGGTGGGAGCAGATTTCCCCCTCTGGGGTCTCCCTTTTTTTGGCTTTTTCATCCTGCCCAGCCCTCTGCTCACCCAGGGAGCTCTCGGTCTCATGTAGGACTCCTCTTTCCCTCTGGGTGCCAGGAGGAGAAACATTGGCTCTGTCAAGGAGTCCCCGGACAGGACAAGGTGTTAGTGCCACTGCAGAAGCTGAAGATATCATCTCTTGGACCAGGAGTGGTCCTTGGCAGGACCTCACCGATGCTGCAGGGAGATACCTCATAGGATGCCTCCCGAGGCTGCTGCTCAGGGAGCTGTTGTTGAGGATGTGCAGGAGGGATGAAGCTTCACAGCCCTTCTGGGATGGAAGGGGTGTGATGGGAGCTGACTGCAGACCCAGACAGGAGATCCCCTGGGGCCAGGCTTGTCCTTATCTCTGCTCTCAGCACCTGCCCAGGGATGGTGCCAGGAGGGTGCGGGTGCAGCCCAGATGTTTCTGACATGGCATCAACATCTGGGGTGATGCTGGGGGGGTTGGATTTGGCTGGGAAAGGAGGGCTCAGCTGAGTGGGGGGCTGATGGCTACATTCCCACCCATGCTCTGGGCTTGCCAGGGTAAATCCAACACTCAACAGAGCTGAGCTCCATCCTCCCTGACCAGCTCTGGTGGGAAAGGCAGCTTGTTTAGTTAAAGCATGTTTTAGTTCCTCTCCTCTTTGCTGCTGGAAGAGAAAGCCCCAGGAAGGGCTGCAGGCAGGATCTGGTTGTCTTCGAGTGGGACCAGCAGGTCCTGCTGACGCTGGGGGCAGGGGTGTGCTGGGCTGGGTGTCCCAGTGCCCTCCAGCACATCCCAGTTACGCCTTCGTCCCTCCCGCTGCCGTGTTGCAGATGTTTTCTTTGCAGGCTGGTCAGTGGAAGGGGAACGGCTCCGTTATACATCGGAAGCGCCGTAAATCACTGCGATGGGTTTCTCAGAAGGGCTTCCAGCCAGGGCAAGAAACATATTGGCTTCGGCCAACATGACATCCGTGGAGCTCCCTGGCCGTCCACCCTGCCGGCGTGCAGCTCAACGGCTCCCTCGCATCCAGCTAGCACTCAACAGCTGATAACTTCCCTCCCTCCCCCCCCCCCATCCCCTTTTTTTCCAAGAGCTGAGCTCTTCTTCAAACTGAAAAGCTCCAAAGGGCCTCCAGCCAACCACTTCAAACCCAAAGACGTAGGCTTTGTGAGCTGGACGGTTACAAAACACCCGCGTTGCTCTTCAGGTTGCTCCAGGACCCCCATCATGGGTCAGGTCACCCCCTCCCCAGGCAGGAGACTGGTCCCTCCCCAGCAAGCAAAGGGGCTGGTGGCTCTGGGAAAGGTAATTTATTTCTATTGGCCACACTGACTCCTGCTTTGGGGAAAAGGGGGTAAAAAAAAGGCAAAATAATGAAATTAATCTTTGAGCACAATTGAATTTTTTTAAACCATAGTCATCCCCCTCTGCTCTTCGCAGTGTTTTCCCACCGGCGGGGTTAGCACATCTCGTTTGACATCGCTTTGGCTGCCAACCCTTGCAAGAGATTCTGGGTTTCAGGCAAAAGAGCTGGGAAGGGTCTTCTGAGCTCACCTCAGCCCAGAGCAGGAGGAGCAGTTTCATAAAGTGGATTAGAGAGCAGAAGAAGGGCGTGGAAACAATTCCTGGGTGATGGGTACCCTACTTGCGTTGGGGAACACAAGGTCTTCTGCTGGGGAGAAGGTGCTTCCCCACAAGCACCCTGTGTTCTGGGGCCACTGGGTCCTCTGGGACCTTCAGGGAAGGGTCACCCTTCCAAAAGGTTTGCAGCAGATGTGGAAAAGAACAGATTGGGGATTTTAATTTGGAATTGTCCACGTTCGATCATCACAGACCTGTTGTTTTCATCCACAGGTTGCAGCAGGGGGGATGAGATGGGACTGAGTCCACCATGGGTGCAGGAGGGTTTTCCAGCCCCTTTTTCTGGGTGTTTCTGAGCCTCGCCGGTTTTTTTCCAGCAGGGTCCAACTGGGATTTTATCCTGGTTTCCCAGTGGGTGTTTCCATGTGAGTGGCTGCTCGGCTTAAATCCCCTGAGCATCGTGGAGCTGCCCGCTCTTGGGATGCTTGTGGGAGCCACAGCTTGGCCCCTATGTGCATTTCTTTGCCTTTTAAAGGCAGGTTATTGTCTTTGATGCTCAGTCCCTCCCTCCACACAGCTTCTCCATCCGTGGTGACCCTGGGGGGTTGGGGGTGCTGGGGGACTCTGGCGGGCAGGTGTTGCATGCAGAGTAGGATCAGAATCATAGAATTGTTCTGGTTGGAAGAGACCTTTATAAGTATTGAGTCCAATTGTTTCCCCAGCACTGCCAGGGCACCACTGACCCCTGTCCCTCAGCACCACAGCTCCACGGCTTGGAAACCCCTCCAGGGATCACGGGGACTCCCCCCCTGCCCTGGGCAGCCTGGCACAGCCCTGGACAACCCTCCAGGGGAGCAAATTGTTCCTCAGCTCCAACCTAAACCTCCCATCAGGCAACTTGAGGCCAGTTCCTCTTATCCTGTCCCTTGTTCCTTGGGAGCAGAGCCTGACCCCCCCCTGGCTCCAACCTCCTGAATTTCAGGGAGCTGTGGAGAGCCAGAAGGTCTCCCCTGAGCCTCTTTCTCTGCAGGCTGAACAAGCCCAGGGCCCTCAGCTGCTCCTCACCACACTTGACCCTTCCCCAGCTCCGTCGCCCTTCTCTGGCCACGCTCCAGCCCCTCGCTGTCCTGCTGGGAGTGAGAGACCCAAACCTGACCCCAGAATTCGAGGCGCATCCTCGCCGTGCTGCCGGCAGCCCAGACCACCACTGGTGCAGGTGAGTTGCTGGCAGCAGAGCAAGCCAGGAGCTGCTTCCCCTCCTCCCGCTCTTCCTCCCTCTCTCCCCGCAGAGCATTTGGACAAATAAAGTTCGGAAAAAATCCGAGCTGGAGCTGCTGACTCCTTGTGCAAGCGGTTTAAAATAGGCCACGCTGTTCCAGGCCGGCTGCAGCCAGCTGGCCCCGTGGCCTCCCCGCTGGAAAACAACCGGGAACAATAACACGGGAGCCCCGCGCCGAGCGTGGCACCGCGGCGCTGGGACGTGACCCGCTGCCACCCCGCCTCCCAAAGGCAGAGCTGCAGGTCCTCGGAGCCATCATCCCGGAGCTGAAAGGGCTGCTTGGGGTGGTGGGGCATCTCGGGGGATGTTTCCCTTTGCCGGGCAGGTGGGATGGCAGCGGGAGGGGGAACGGAGTCGCCGGCACTGGGGGGATGGGGTGTGTGGAGGAGCATCCTCTGCAATAGCATCACCCCCCCCCCCGTAGCATCTCCCCCCGGCTGTGCCCGTGGGGTCCTGGCCCATCAACCCACCACTCTCACTGTATTTTTGTTTTGATACAAAGCTGTGGTGCTGGCTGGGAGCCCGGGGGGGAAGCGGGCCCCAGGTGGGCTGGACAGTGAGGTGCCGTGGGGCAGGACCGTGTCCCCCCGGGGCTGGCCGGTGCCGTCAGCCCGCGGTGCCTTTTCCGCGCTCGGCGGTCCTTCGGGGACAGGAAGGGCTGCATTGTAAGACGGCCTTCCAGGATTTCCTCCAGCAGCCTTCGGAGCAGGATGCGGCCGCACGTTGGCTTCCAGGGGAACCTGCAGCCTGTGTGGATGCTGGGGTGGCCTGGGGACCATTCCAAGCCAGCCTCAGGGCAACCCTGGGTGCTTGTGGCCCTGATAGTCCCGAGGAGACTCTGCAAAGCATGGGCTGGTTCCCATAGCACGAGGGAGATGGCAAAGAGGTTGGATCCCCATCAGCCCTGTCCTGGTCCAACTCAGCCAACAGGATCATTCACCACCCAGGCCCAAAAGTGTTGTGTAAAGGAGGCAACGGGGTCCCTAGTGCAGGACCTGAAGCGCTCCTGAAGATGATCCTCAAGCATCCTTGGCAGTCTCCAGGACTGGTGTGCCAGCAAGAGCTCAGCCAGACACGGAGCAGGAGGAGTGTGGTCCTCCCAGGGTAGATCCTGAACCTCAGGCACCGTGTTTCAGCTTGTGAGGATGTGAGCGATGACCATGGACACCTCCCCAACCCAAACCTGTGTGCAAATGTGGGGGCCACCCCATCACCATCCATGGCTTCTTTCCTTGTCCTTGGAAAGGAAAGGCTGGTGTCTGCTTTGCTTCTCCTCATCCCTGTGCTCAGATCGTTCCTGATTTTCCTTCCACTGGGGAAAGCAGGAGAGCAAAATCACCCACCTGCAAGGACACGCGGCCAGAGCAGTCTTCTCCAGCAGCACCACATCATCCCAGAGCCAAGGCATCAACCAAAACCCACCCAAGGGGTGCAGCATCCTCCCCTGCCACGTGTGACGTTGCCCCTCATCCTCCA
>JANVCC010000037.1:19804233-19820563 GCA_025345505.1 Todiramphus chloris collaris | reverse complement strand
CGGGGCCGGGGGCGGCGGCGGCGGCGGCGGGACCGGGGGCGGTGGCGGCGGCTGCGGCGGCGCCGGGGCCGCTCTCCCGCAAGCAGCGGCTGATGGCCGCGTTGGCAGCCGGAGAACCGGCGGTAGCGGCCGGCCCCGGAGCTCCTCAACCCCCGGCGGTCCCTCCTCCTCTTTGCTGCTTCATCTGCGGCGGCGGCATCAGCCGTGGCAAAGAGCTGAAGCTTCAAGTTCGACCTCCCCGCGACCACCGGCCCTTCTTCCCTTTCCTCCAGCACCAGGAACCGGCTCCCGGTGCCCGCGCCGTTTCGGCGGAGGGTTGCGCTTTGGTCTGCGCCGTCTGCCGCTGTTTTTTGGGCGAGCAGTGGGACTCCTTCGAGCGCAGCCGCACGCCGGTAGAGAAGCGCATGTACTGGCTCAAGCGGCCCCATCAGTGCGAAGCGGCGGCCGCGGCGGCCGGGGCGGGGGGAACCGGATTGCGGCGGGGGGCAGCGGGCTGGGACCCCGCCGAGCCACCGCGCCGCCCCGCCGGTCAGGAGGAGGAGGAGGAGGAGGAGGAGGAGGAGGAGGTGGAGGAGGAGGAGGAAGAGGAGGAGGAGGAGGAGGAAGGGCCGGCAGCCGGTTCTGAGCTCTCCGAGCTTTCCGACGCCGAGCCCCTCTCGGAAGCCGGGGTCAGGACCCCCCCCCCGGGGGCTACGGGTAAGCGGGGGCCGCTTTGCTGCTCGTCGGAGGACAGCGAGATCAACATCACCAGCGAGGAGGAAGAGGAGGAAGAAAGGGGCAGGAGGCCCGCTTGGGCATCGGGCACCGCTTGCTACATCTGCGGCAGCCCCTTGTCACCCAGCACCCAGCACCGCGTCCACGTGCAGAAGCAGGAGAAGAGCTCCCCGGCACCCTTCTTCCCTTTCCTCTGGCTTCACAGCCCCCCGCCGGGCGCCCAGCCCCTCTCACCCGCCGGCAGCACCCTGGTCTGTCCCTGCTGCTTCGCCTCCCTCATGCAGCAGTGGCAAAGCTTCGAGCTGGCCAACGTGCCCGTCCTGCAGCGGCTCTACGTGGTGCCCCTCAACGCCGGTGCCATGTCCGCCAAGGGCAGGAGAGCGATGAAGGAAGACGGGGTGGGCATCCCACCGGTGCTCGAAGCTTGCTACCTCTGCGGGGAGGAGTGCGGCAAGGAGGCGAGGCCGGTGGCAGCCAAGATCACCAACGGCAATGCGAAGAGCACCATGCACTTCCCCTTCCTCAGCCTCCTGCCTTGCCCGCCCAGCGCCAAGGGGCTGAACAAGCACTGGGAGGTGAGCAGCTGCCGCAAGTGCTTCGGGGTCTTGCAGGACCTGTGGGCCATGTACAGGGCCTGTCACAACGAGGAGCTCATCACCTCGGTGCAGAGCTTCCTCGGGAGGTACCACCAGGTCTTCTCTGCTGGTGACCCCGGCAGCCTGGGCGGCCACCCCGCCATCAAGCCTGGTCCCACCTCCATCTGCTACATCTGCGGGGCCGAGCTGGGAGCCGGCAAAGAGTTCCAGCTCAACGTCAACCCGCCGGGGCGATTTGGGGAGAAGGAGCCTTTTTTCCCCTTCCTGACAGTCTATCCACCGGCCCCGCGGGCCAGACCGGCCGACTCAACAGGGCTGGTGGCCACCTGTGTCCTCTGCTACCATGACCTGCTGGGACAGTGGCTGCAGCACGAGGGCAGGAACTCCCACCATCCCAGCAGCGCCTGGTCCCGGCAGTACAAAGTGGAGACCTTCGTCTGCTTCTTCTGCCGGCAGGAGAAGAAGCGATGCCTTGGATTAAAAGCGGTTCAAGTGGCCAGACTCCCCGTCTTCCTCTACACCCTTCGTGTGGCCAACAGCTTGCTGGTGGATGACGGGAAGCAGCTGACCATCGGCGCTTGTGCCGAGTGTGGTGCCGTGGTCCTTGCTGGCAAGAGCATGACCCCGCCGGAGCTGCTGGCAGCGGCACCCCCGGCTCTCCTCCCCAAGGTAAGGCGGTTGGCCCAGACCCCATCTGTCCCCTCCCGGCGTTTCCCAGCTCTGGCACGGAGGAGGAGGTGGAGCGGTGACATAGATGGATGCTCTCCTCTCGGGTCTGGTCCCTGGGGGCGAACGCTAACGGATGGGGTGCCTTTAGCAATGAACTTTTGGAGCTGTCAAGCTGTGAAGGAGCAGATAAAAATCCTTCCAAGAGGTGGGGAGAGCCAAGACCTGTCCCGTTCCAGCAGCGCGCCTCTGTGCTGTTGGCGCCTGCTCGCTCGCAGCCCTGTGCGAGGGAGGTGGGGGCCAGCACGGAGGAAATCCTGATCCCATCCCGCTCGCTGGCAAGGGTGACCCAAGGTGCCAGAGGGGAAGGAGGGCTGACCAGCCTGCTCTTGGCAGTAGCATCCTCGGGAAGCTCCATGGAGCACGTGGCCTTCACCGCCATAGGAAACTTCCCAAGTTATGTCCGGTTTTCAATCGAAGGTGTTCCCCTCGGAGAAACCCCACGGCCAGGGGCCGGGGCAGGGGGGTGATGATGTGCGGGCCTGGGGCTCGAGTGCCCCCCACTTGTGCTACTCTGGTTATCCTGCAGCGAGGGACTCTGAGCAGCATCCTCCCTGAGCCATCAGGATGGAGCCCTGAGGGGTGTCACGGGTGCCACCGGTTTCCTGGGTTGCTTTTACCAGCGCCTTCCGCCGGGGTGATGGGGGGGAGGTGGCATCGCCTGGAAAGCAGCATGGCAGAGCCAAGCTTTCTCATGGGATGGGGGGAAAAAAAGACTGCTTTTACCCTCAGGTTTCCAGCTTGCAGGAGCACGCTGGAGAACCTGGTTCTGCAAACCAGGCTCCAAGCCGGGCTCTGTCAAATGCCAGCGTCCTAACTCCCCGAGTTCATTTTCAAAGCCTTTCGGCTCCGGTCGTAGCCAGAACCCTGCGGCTCTCCAAAGCGCTGGCATTTTCATTAGAAATGCAAACCAGCCCTTCCAAGACAGCGCTCCTTTTCTCTCTGGTCGCTCTCCCTTGGCCGGTTACAAATATAATTTTCCATTTAGCCAGGCTGGCTCCAAAGCTGGGGGGGGGGGGGGGGGGAACGCTGCTTGGAACATCGGCCGGGAGCTGCACGCACCGGAGGGTCAGTGCACGGTGCCAGGATGGCATGGGAGGTTGAGTTGGCAGTGGTGATGGGAATTCTCCAGAAGCCGTTGCTTTTTGGGTGGTTTCCCCCAGCCTCCGTCGGCCCAAGCCATCCTTTTAGGTCATTTGTGGACGCGGGTGATTTATTTTCAGGCTTGTCCACATGAGAACCTGCTTCCAGCCAAGGTGACTTGCTGTGCAAGGAGGGGGTCTGGAGAGTTTCTGGAGGTCGGTGCAGGGCTGCGTGGGTTGAGATGCCCACGTGGTCACGGCCACGCTGCCCGTCTGTGACTGGTCTGGTGGCATTTACGAGGCGCTGGAGCCCTTACTGGCTGGTGGCCGTGGAGGGCTGGGGAGTCAGGTGAGCATCCTGCGGTGTGAACCCAGGTGCTGATGCTGGGGTGATGCTCCAGCTGAGCCCGGGTGGGTGCAGCTGGTGAGGGAGGTGCCATCCAAATGTCCCCAGCTGGTATTTCGTGCTTTTGTCCCCAGGGGACATTATGGACAGCAATTCTGCCCCAGCTTGGATGCTGGTGTTGGGTGCTTGGGGGTGCTTCCCCGCAGGGTTCCTTAGTGACCCCCCCCCCCATGATCCTGGGATTTCTCAGACACTCCAGTCCTCATCCCCCCTGGCCTCAGCCCCAAACACCCACTTGGTCTCCTGCCTACAGCCCTGTCTCCGACCCCAGCAGCTCTGAAAAGCTTTTGTGTGGGGCTATGAAAGGCGGAGGGGGAGGAGGAGGGGACGCAGAGGGTGTCCTGGGGAAGGGATGCTATTCAGTTCCTCCCTCTTGTTCCTGGGTTTGCTAATGAGCAAATTAAGGAGCTGCTCTAACGGGCAGGGTGGCAGGAGGCAAGACAGAGCTGTGCCCAGGGACCGTTTTGCTTGGCTGGGCTCTGCCGTGTCCTGGTAGTGACTCTCTGGCTGGCCAGGAGGTCCTCTCGCCTTTCCCTTCCCCATCTCTCCGTGCTTCCCACCAGGCTGAGACCTCACAGATGTCATGGTTATTTAAAACAAGGCTTAATCCTCGGGTAGGGCGCCTGGCTAATTTAGCTGTACCCTCCTTCAGCCACGCTTGCTGCTGGAAGTCACCCCGGGCAAGTTTTTTCTCTCGTGTGTGACACCCTGTTCAGCTGGGGCCAGGAGGGGTTAAAACCATCCTCTTGCAGCTCCAGTTTTTTGAGTGCATGTGCTTTTCCAGGTGCCCAGAATCGACAGCTCCCTGCACGTGGAGCTGGTGGTTGGCTGCTGGCCTGCCTGCAAGGTGGACGACCCAAAAGGCTCGGACTTTGAGGCATTGGGTAAATGAACCAAACACCCCCGAACAGCCCCAGCATCCTCCTCTCTTAGCGAGGGCAGGATGGAGCCCCAGCTCCTCTCTTTAACAGCCTGGATGTGCTAATGAGGGAAACCTACATCTGAGGTTGGTTAGGAGGGTGGAGGTTCTGGTATTTTGGGTGGGGTGGTGCCTCTGCTGCTGGTTTGGTGTTAGGCAGCAGTGAGGCTGGTGATGCTCTGTGGTAGTGCCTGTGGTCCTGCCTTCTGTAGGAGGGTCTCCTGGAGGTAAGTTCTGCGGGCAGAGGGGCTGCTGCAGAAACCCTGCTGTTGGTGGCTTGACTGGGGTGGGTTTTGGGTTCTTCCCACCAAGAAAAAAGTAGCAATGCTGAGCTCTGGTAAGGGTACCCCAGCATGGGGGTCTGTCACCCTTGGTCCTCTCCGCGGTGTGTAGATGGGCATTGGGAGAACACATTGTCTCACGAGGTGGACCCATGCAGAGCTGTGTGCCCATCACCATAGGGCCTCTGAGTTTGGGGTGGCTTCTGTCACCAGGCATGATATCTCATCATACTGAGCTGGAGAACCCGCCCGTGCATCCCACCACCAATTCCCTCCTGCTGACTGGGAGGAGCTGGGGTGCAGTGGGACAGGCAGTGGGTTTTGAGGCTGATGGCTTTGGATAAACCGTAACGCTCCCAGGCTTGGCTGGTGTCCAAAGGTGATGCTGACCCATGTCCCCATCTGGCTCTGCCTGAAGAGGTCCCTGGAGCCACCCTTTGAGCCCTCCTGCTCTCTTGCTTGGTGCTCCCAGGTCAAGGGCTGCTTGTGCTTGACCTGGTTGAGCTGTTCTGTTCTTGCTCCGGTTCCTTCTCTCTTCCAGCCCTGGGAAAAGCTTCCCTGGCTTTCCAGCTCTTCCCACCTTCACCTGCCTCTGCTCTCGCTGCAGATACCTGCCTGTAAAAGTGAACTCCCTTGGCTTGATGGTGGGTTAGGTTTTTTTTTCCCTCCCTCCATGCAACTTTCTGCAAATACCTTCAGGTTTCTGGAAAGCTCTCAGATCCCCCTAGAATTTGAGCAGCCAGCCACTGGAACAGGTTGCCCAGGGAGGGGGCTGAGGACCATCCCTGGGTGTGCTGAAGGGTCGTTTAGATGTGGTGTTGAGGGACATGGTTTAGGGGTGACCTTTGCAGAGGAGGGTTAACGGTTGGACTCGATGATCCCAAGGGTCTTTTCCAACCTGAACGATTCTTTGATGCTGCAAAACCAAACCCAAGAGGTGGGGGGTGATGCTCCACCCACCTTGCTAAATTTCTGGATGTGTGGGTGTATCACAGCATGGGAAATAAGAAACCTGTGCAGGCAGGTGGGACCTCTAGCCTTGTTTGCATCTTGAAGCAAAGCAAAAACCGGTGGCTGCTTTTGGGTGGCTGTGTTTTCTCTGCCAAGCTGGTGGCTCCTCTGCGTGTCCTCAGCCCGGGCTTCACGCCTGGGCTCCAGAGGGGTGGCAGGGGCTATCATTGGGCTTCTGCTCATCACTTAAACCTCAAGGAGGAGTAGATCTGGTCCCCCTCATCTCTTATGTTTTGGGCTTCCAGCTCACGTATTTTAAGCCACCTTTATTGGGAGAGAAACCCATTTTATTTGCAGCACGTGTCCATATCAAGATGGTTTTAGCGTCGCCTTTCCGTAAAGCGGCTTCCTCCGCGATGCTTTCTGCGGCTCGCGCCGACCGGGTCGGGCATTTTTTTGGGTGAGATCTCGCTCCTGGCACGGTGGGTGCCATGGAATCGTGATGTGACTTCAGGTCTCGGGGCACGGCCTCCCGCCGGATCGTGTTCCCGGATGGCAAACAAAAGAAAGACACGAGGAAAAGGTGCCGCTTGCTTTTTCCTGCCGCTGAGGTCAGGGTGGGTTTGGTATGTACCCAACCGGGCTGGAAACTCCCAACCCCTCCATCCTTCCTCATCCTCACCCACCTCTTAGGTTGCTTCAGAGTCACCCCGGGGGCTGGTGCGTGTCCTTCAACCACATCGTGGGGAACAGCAAAGGGGCCTTTTTGCTTTGGCCGGGCTGACCTTGCTGTACCAGCTGTCCAAAATACCAGGGCTCCCGTGCCGCTGCCAGCCGCCGCGTCCTCCAGACCTTGTGCTGACTCCACAGCTCGCCAGCTGGCTGCTATATATTTATTTTTTACCCCCTCCCCACCCTTTGCCTTCTCGCTGCCTTTCCCAAAAAGCAGCAGCGAACGACTGGCAGCTCGAGGGCTGCTCGTGTTCTGCAGGCACCTGCCAAAAAACGCTGCCCTGAGTTGTGTGCTGCCCAGGAAACCCTGCCTGCAACCCCCCTTCCCCAGAAAAAAAACCCCCCATGGCGAGGGACCAGCTCTGCTCTGATCCCCTGCGGTCAAAATACTGCTGGAGCGTTTCGGCGCTCGGGGAGCCCGCGCCGCGTGCGAAGCCGCGGCCAAGGCAGGAGGGCTCTGGCTGTGGCGGGCGGACAGATGTTTTATCCAGACACTTGGCCTTTCTCGGCCATCCGGGAAGCACGGTCACCGAGGGCAGCCCGGGGATGCTCTTTGGCCTCTTCCCAGCGAGGAGGAACCTCCCAGAGAGTTTGCAGATGCGTTGGTAGCACCGGGAGCTGGCTTTTCTGTGCTGCCCCATCGTGCCAGCTTGGTCCTGTGCCACCACCCCTCCTGGCACCATCCTCCCTTGGGGGCTGATCCAGGGCCAAGGAAATGTTGCCCTGTCCTGAGCAGGTTTTGGGGACTGGGGAGGTTTTGGGGACCTCCTAGGCACGGCTGTTTTGCAGACAGGTTGTTTGCACCTCGCTGGCTGCGATGGGTGCCCGCTATGCTCTGTTTCTGTGCTGGTTTTGGGTGGGGAGGGCTCTGTTTGCTCCCTCCTGGCGCTTCTGGCAGGGGCTGCTCTGAGCAGGGTGCTGTCTGAGGCTCCCTGGCTCTCCAGGAAGGGTTGTTGGCCAGACAGCTCCGGCTGGTCCCATGCCGCTGGGCAGCATCTGGCCAGATGTTACCCTTCCTCCCCGCAGCAAAAGACCTGTGCTGCACGCTGGCACCCTGAGCTTTGAAGGGATGGCATGGAAGTGTCCTTCTGGTGTGTCCCTGGGGGGGGAAGGGGACAGACACACTGCCCTTCTTGGGGCCCACTACGGCTTTGGGGGGGGACCTTGCAGGGGGAAACCCAGGAGGGTGGTGGGACAGGAGCATCCCCCTGTGTGGGGAGCAGGATGAGACCTTGCGAAGGAGCCCCTGGAGCTCGGATGGCGGTGGCAGGCTCCCATCCACGCCGGGCTTTCTTCCACCGTGAGCAGCTGGCCATGGGAGACCTTCCAGAGGTACAACCCTCCCGGGCCCTGGCCCAGGGAGCTCCGACGGCTCCGGGTCATCCACCCCGGGGCCAAGCCAGAGGTGCCTCGAGCGTGCCTTGGCTCCTGCGGCACCGTGCGTCGGCAGGTGCCGGCGTGGCTTTCGGCGATGTGACGCTGCTTCTCGCTCACGCGCACCCCACCCCGTTTCCAGAAGGCATTCGGTGCCCGGTTCCCTTCCCAGTGCCGCAGAGAGGACGCTGGAGCCCCGGTGCCAGCCCGGGCAGGTCGCGGTTCGCTCGCGCTGCCGGGCGAGCAGCTGCTGTGGCTCTGGCAGCCCCACCGGCCTCTCCCCAGCACACGCGAGCGTGGCTGGATAAAAACAGCCTCGTGCAGCTGGCTCGGCCCGGGTAGGACTTGAAGAACCCCCTTGGATCTTTCGTAGCAGAGCGGGGACGACTCCGGGATGGAGTTTGGACTGGGCTGGGAGAAGGAGGACGCTACCTGGGAACGCTTTGCCGCAAATAAGAGCGCTGCTCCTCTCTCTATTTTTCCATGTTAGCGCGAGTGCTGCCGGGCTTTAGTAGCTCTCGGGAGACTGAAGTCATCTGTTTACCCACGGAGCTGGCGCGCTCGGAGCAGCAGCTGCCCCGGCTTTCCCTCTCCAACCTGCCGGCCCGCGGCGAGCTGCCGGTGCCGAGCGTGCCGTGACCCGCGCCCGCGCGCGAAACGGGGCCGGGGGTTGTCGGTGCTGCGGGTGTTGGAGCTGCCTCCAGCCAGAGAGCCGCCAGAAGAACATCACCTTGCGATGCCTACCTCCGCCGTTCCCAGTTGCGGCGAGGACCGGTCGGAGGGTTTACTGGGGGTTGTTCAAGGGCTTGCACACAAACTCAGGAAATCGCCGTCTGGCCCCCCGGTGCTGCCTCTTCCCGCTGGCTTCCGGCAAGGCCGGTCACGGTGTCACCCGCCCCAGTAGCCGGGGAGGGCCGGGTGTTGCCAGGGTTGGCAGGGGTACCGGGTCTTGACCAAGGGTGCATGGGGAGGGTCCCAGCACCCCCCAGGAGGGGCTGCAGAGAGGGCTGGGAGGACTTGCAGGGACCATTTTGTGCCCCCCGTGTTCTCTCCCAGCTCCTCTCGGTGAATTTTTGGCTTTTAGTTGAGAAGGCTGGGACCCAACTGGGGTGCCAGGGAAGGTCTTTGGGGTACATGGATGGTGGTGACCCTGCAGCCAGGAGGAGCATCCCCCCCTTTGCCATGGGGACGGGCAGCTGCCTGCTGTGGCCGGAGGGCAGGAGCATGGTGCTGGTTTCCAGTCAGTGAGGATACTGGGGCCAGCTCAGCCCAGAGCCAGTGCTGTGACCCTCCTCAAGGCTGTGTCCCACCATGCCAGCACCCGGTGTGTCCACCAGCACCTGCTGCTTGGAGGGCTGGGATCTTCCATCAATGGGGACATCTCACCCCTTCGAACCCCAGCTGAGCCTGGGTGCCTTGTCCCTGTGGGACCCCCTGCAACCCCCGGCACAGCCCAGGCTCTTTCTCAGGGTGCTTTCCACCCTTGCCTCTCCAAAATAATTTTGATCATCCCCCCCCCGTCCCTAGTTTTTCCCCTCCCCACCCCAGAGCATCAGCTGGTGGGGCCACCAGCAGCCACCTCACTCCCTGGAGAGCTGGACACAAGGACACTGCGGTCACTGGCAGGGACCTTGGAGCTGGGAACATTTTGGTGACAGCCAAGGCGTCAGCTCGGTGGTTCGCAGCCACGGCGAGACAGACAGACCCTGGGGGGGGGAAGGGATGGACGGATGGACAGACAGCTGCATGGGGCATCTGGGGGGGGGGGGGGGGACCGCGTGCGGGGCATGGGGCGAGCGGCAAATCGCCCCCGTCGCCTCCCATCTGCGTGCAGCGTGTCTCTGGAAGCGGGCGTCTGATTCCCGTCGGCCACGGAGCTTTTCATCAAGTGATGATCAAGTGCTGGTGATTGCAGTTATTACCCCGGCCAGGGATAAATATATATATATGTATATATATGTGTATGTCTCCCACCCTCCCTCCTTGTCTTCACTGCTAAAACAGCTGCATTTTCTTCTCTCGGAATCTCTCCCCTGGCTCCTGGGAGCAGGCAGCAGGAGTTATCCCGAAGTGAAAACACGGCACAGACAAGGCCCTTCAGTTTTCCCGGGAGGTAACGGTGCCAAGGTCAACCCGGCGCGGGGATGGGGCCCTGACAGCCACTGCCGGTCCGGCTCTGGGGTGCGGGTGGGCACCCCGGGGGGCTGGCCGTGCCCTGGCTGTCCCTGGTACAGAGGGTACCCCAGGGAGCTTGTTGGGGGGGGAAAAGCCTCTTCTCCTGCCTGCAGACAGAGTCCAGATGCCCTGGCTGCGGCGGCTCTGGAGGGGGAGATGAATTTGCTCCTGCCGTCTTCTGTTTTCAGGCCAGAACATCTGCACAGTAACTGGGAAATCTGGGCTTTCTCCTGCTTCTCGGCCAGGTCCTGTCAGCCCTTTCCTCCTCCAAAAAGGGGTTCGGTGGTTGGTTGGTGCTTGGCTGGGTTGGGTTTTTTTTTAATTGGGTTTTTTTTCCCCTCTTCCCCTCTGTCTCTTGTGCCGTGTAACCTGCTCCCTGCTACGCATCCTGTCGGGGCCGTGCTCAGATTTTACTCCGTGCAGCTGCTGCCAAGTTGCCCTCTTTGCCTGGAGCACAACAGAGCTGCTTTTGGGGGGTCCTTTCATCTCAGCCCTCCCCGACAACCCCGGCAGCTGATTGAGGACCTGGAGTTCCCCCAGGGCCAGGTTTTCTGCTGGGGCTGTCCCCCCGGGCTGGGTGGCACAGGGATGCTCTGGGGTCACATAACCTGCTACACCACTTACTTATCCCCTTGCTGATCCCTCCCATCCTCATCCTCTTGGGCTTGATCCCGTATCTCCGGAGCGTGCAGCGTGCTGGGGACTGTGCATCTCCTTTGCTGCCTGTGGCTCCTTCCCAAGAGCGAAGCTTGCAGGGCTGGGGCAAGGTGGGGGTTACCCTGCTCCCAGACCTCTCCCCAGCTCCCAGTTATTTCCAGTGGCTTGGCGAGCCCAGCTCCGGGCTGGCCGGGACAGCTCTTGGCTTGGCAGCATCTGACGTGGGTGAGGTTTCTTCAGCCCTGCCGCTGGCTCGGGCTCCTGGCAGGGCTGTGCTTGGGTGCTGGGCACCTCCTCTTCCTCGCTGCTGCTTCCACAGTGTCGTGCCATGTCGCCCTGATCTTTGCAGCACTTGAGGAGTAACTCCTGCTCTGTCTCCTGTCCTTCCCTTCCCATGTGTGGGCAACGCTTGCTCTGAGCTGCTGGGGGCTGGCGAGCCCTAAGCCCACTCCATCCTTTATCGTACCCCCCTTCTCCTCTGTGCACGCTGGTTTTCTCCCTCTTTCCTCATCCCTTTTGTCCCCTGGATGTGTTCCCCTCCCTGACTTGCTGCCCTATTTCTGGCCACGCTGGCCCCTTGCCCGGCCCCCTCCGCTCAGAGCGGAAGGAAGAGCTCTGGGGGGAGGAAGGCAAAGCCTGGGTGATGCCAGCAGAGGTTTGACCCCAGCTTGGACCAGGACCGACTGGTCAGAGGGCATTCAGGGCCACGGGTGTCGTGGGTGCCATCTCCCTCGTGGGTGTGGAGCCGGTGGCTGGGGGACAGAGCAGGGCAAGCTGGGGTTCTTGCAGCACCCAAAAAGACAGCTGAGGAGGGCGATGCCACCCCTCTGTGCCCACTTTGGGGACGTCGGCACGAGCCGCACTGCCTCCCCGCTGGGTTCCCCTGCAGGAACCCCTCGGGATGGGGTGATGTGTGGATTGGCCTGAAGGCTAGGCTGGCACCCCGGGCATCTGGAGGTGACGTGTGCCCTCTGCCCCCGTCCTAGGGGCAGCTGTGCGGCGCTGGCTCCGCAGCTGCTATTTCTGGCCGGTCTGTGGCCTCTGTGCCGCGGTCACCGGCGCCGGGGTAGGCAGGGTCCCGCTACTGGCAGCTGCTGCCCTTTTCCTTTCCATTCCCTCAGACCCGTGGGATGGCTGGGGATGGGATGAGGAATCCCCTCTGGCGTGGGCAGCGATGGAGAAGCTCGAGACCTCTTGGGATCTTCCCCTTCCCCAGCCCTGTTTTCCTCCCATTTCAACCCCAGCGCGGGGCTCTCTTTGGTGGGCGGCTGTAAAAATAGCACTTGGTTTGAGTTAGGAGGGTGGTGGGGAAGGGCTTGGGAGGGGGCTGGGGTACTGGGGCGGGGGGGGAAGGTCCGGTTTCTCCCTTTCCTGGAGGAATTAGGGAGGCCACATGCTGCCAGGAGTGTTTGGCTGGTAGAGGCAAGCGGAGGCTCCGAGGAGGCGAGCAGGCGTCCGCACAGATGGAAATTTGATCACCCACGGCTCAACAGATTGTTTGATTTATTTTAAAATCAAGCAGATGGCTGCAACAGGAGTTTGTTTAAGTTCAGCTCCGAGCTGGGCCAACGGCCAGGATACTCGGGGGGTAGGCGTGCCAAAAAATGTTCAATGACTTTGGTCATCACCCACCTCTCCTCCTCCTCCTCCCCTCTCCCTCGCTCCGGCACACACACCCCGGCTCCCCCTCTTATCGCATCCTCGCCTTCATCTCTTGGCTCTAACATCTTGCTTTGTCTCTCCCGGGCCCACGTTTGCCCTCCGCTTTTCCTCCCAGGCTCCCTCGCTTGGGTTTAACTCTTTCCCCATCCTTCTTCTTGCCCTGGCTCTCTTGCACCGTGGGGGTGTAGAGGTGTCCCCCCCCCCCAAAAAAAGGAGAAGCAGCCCCTTCTGTGGGCTCCCTTCTCATCTCCTCCTTCTCTGGGTCCATCTCGGAGGGGACTGGAGGGGTGAGGGTCCTGGCTGGGTAACCAGGGGGATGCCCTGACCCACATGGTTGCCTCTTCATGGTGGGGAGAGGGTAGCTGGTTCCTGGTGTCCCCTCAGCCTGCCCCAAATTGGTGGTGACCCGAACGGAGATGGGGGTCACACTGGATGGGGGAACACCCGAGTGCTTGCCCTGGGTCACCCTCTCTTGGGGTGCAAGGGGTGACCTGGGGATGGAGAAGAGACCCGGATGCAGCGCGTGGTGGCTCTGGATGCACTTCTTGCCTCGCTGCCATATGGCCGGCAAGGAAAGGGCTGGAGGAGCTGGTGGGAAGCAGCCTGGGATGTGCTAAACTGTTGGAGAAGGGACCGGGGAAAGCTGTGCGCGGGGATTTAAACAGCTCCGTGCCACCAGGCTGGCCTCTGTGTGGAGGGTCTGGCCAACCCAGGGTGGTACAGGGTCCCCAGCACGGTGGCAGTGTCCCCTACCAAGGGGCATCTCGGATGCCCTTGTTACCAGGGGCAAGGACCTCTCTGCATCTCCTGGGGCGAGCAAGTGGGATGCTCCAGGAGCATCAGGTATCCTGCTCCTTGGTGGCCTCAGGATGTCCTCTTGCTCCGTGCCAGCCCTGGCAGGTTTGGCACGTGCCCTGTGCACCCTCTCCCTGGGGTTTTCCACGCCGGGGAATTGCCCATCATCCCATTTCTGGGACCAGGGTGGTGGGATGAGGCTTTTCCCTGGCACACAGCGGAACTGGGGGGGGTGGTGGGGGGCTGTGGATCCCACTGGGGAGAGGGGCTGGGGCTGGAAGGGGTTAAAGCAGGCGAAGGAAAACAAGAGTGCTGCAGGGCCTGGGTGGCTGACAAGCCAAACAACTGTTTTTGACTCACTGTTGCTGCCTTGCCAAGTGCAATTGCTTCCACATTCCCATCCCCTGGCTGGAGGGGTGCGGGGAGATGTTGGCTTTTTGCGGTCGGGAGGAGAAGGGGGATGCCTGGGGGAGAGGCAGCGGGGAGGGCTGGCTCCGTGTGGCTTTTTCTCGGCTCTTCTCTCTTTTATTCCCCTCCCTGTTGAGCAGCAGGAAGGGGCAGGGAGGTGATGCTGCTGGGCAGGGAGGTGATGCTGCTGGGTAGGGGGTGATGCTTCCAAGGCAAGGGGGGGTGGTTTTTGCCCGGGGGGGTGATGCTACCAAGGTCACTTGTGCCAGCTCCTGGTGGAACATGCCTTCAGCCAGACCCCCGGCCTGGGGGGTCCTGAAATACACCCCCCAGGGTTGGGCTGCCCTCCCTCTTCTTGCTGTTTGTCTGCAGGGGGGGACTATGAAAGGTGGGTCCTCCCTGTTGCCAGGGAGGGAACTGATGGGTGTTGGGAGCTGGTAGCATCCTTTCACCCCCTCTCCAGCTCCTGGACCCCTTCTCCTGTGGCAGTGAGGGGTGAAGCCCCACATCCTCCATGTCCCAGGGATGGAGAGTGACCCCCCCCAGTTCCATGGGAGGTCTTGTGTGGGGCCAGGCCCCCCCACCATGCCTGGCTGAGGCACTGAGCTGAGCCTGCTGGGAGGGTGGGGGGGTGGGCAAAGCTGCCAGTGGGGTTTGGGGGGCTGGGCATGCAAATAAAACCCCCAGGCCTCCGAGTGCTGATGCCCGTGGTGTTGCAGACAGCAAGAAATAAGCCCTTGGAGCAGAGGCTCGGTAGTTACAGTGAAGGTTTGAGCTACTCGGGGTCGCTGCTTTGTGGAGTTAATTATCTTCCAAGTCTGGGTTTTTTGGTGGGGTTTTTTTTTTTTTTTTTCTGTTCCTTGGGATTATTTCTTGGCAAATGAGGCGTCGTTTTAAAGCACTGAGCTCTGCTCCCTCTGAACTCCTGGCTGCTAAGTGGTATGTAGGAGATCCTGGTCTTTAAAAAAAACCAAAAAACCCAAAAAGCCCACAAAACCCCCAAAACACCCCCTTCAAAAAGCTCTGCTGCCTTCGCACTGCAAATGTGGCATCTGGGGCAGCTCAGGAAGATTTTGCCTGTGTTCCTGGAGCTGTTTCTTTAGGGGAGCTGGAGCAGCAACACCCACGGGGCGGGGGGGGGGGGGGGGGGGGTCCCCTGACGTGACGTATCCCTCCCCAGTGACACTGGGATGGAATGTGATGCTTCCTGGGAGCACTGGGCTGGCTGGGAGCGACCGAGGGACTGACGGCATGGGAGGATGGAGATCCCCTGGGAGCAGCATCAAGGGGAACACTTGGTCCCTGCAGGGCTGGCGGCTGTTTGGTGCCCCTCCACCCCCCCACCCCAAAGTCCAGCCTGGATTGGGGTGCCTGGAGGGAACCCCCAGCCTTCGGGAAGGGTGTGCTGAGAGCCAGCCCTTGGGTGAGGAAGGGGTTTGTGAGGCATCTTGGCTGGCAGCCGTTTCCCACGTTGGGATGCTGTGGGGTTGGGATGTTGCTCTGGTATCGCATCCCCCTCGCCCGCTGGCTCCTGGGGCTCTGTGGCCACCTCTCCCCGCTTTGCAGAGGCCGTTTGCCCCCCTCCTGGCTTCACTGAGGGTTTGGGGGAGCTGGGGTTGTGATGCAGGGGAGCTGGCCTGGATGCTCGCAGCCACACGGGGTAAACACGGTCCCCTGATGGGAGAGACCTGGCTCCTGATCCAGCCCCAGTACTGCTCCTATGGGATGCTGTATAGCTCCACTTCATGGAATCACAGAGTTGTTTCGGTCGGAAGAGACCTTTAAGCTCATCGAGTCCAACTTTGGAGCAGCTCCTCTGGCTCTTGCTGCCGGTACCTGTTTAATCTCAGCCCTGTGTGTTGAAACCCAGGGGAAGGGACAGGGGGGACCAAGCTCCAGGCTGGCAGCGATGGGGGTCTCCAGGAACACCCCTCCCCTTCCAGTGCCACGGGAAGGACTCAGCTTTGCCCAAAACATCTGGAGGATGCGGGAGAGCCACCTCTGGGAGCTCTGGTCCAGCAACCGTGATGCTGCACCACCGGGCTAGACACGCTGCCCATCACCCTTGCACCAGGACCGGGCTGCTTGGCCAACCTCTGCCCCTACCCCACCCGCATCCCCGCTGCGCCCATCACCCCGGCGTCGCGGCACATCCTCCCCGACTCCCCGGTGAGGAAGCAAAGCCACCCTCTCGGTGGTTCCCCAACTGCAAGCAACAGGGGATCCCCACATCCCCCTGCTCTCGTCAGCTCTTGGAGAAGGCAATGAGGGGGCCGGGCTCCCCGTTGGGAGGCGGCAGATGGGGCTGGGGAGCAGCGGCGAAGGGGCCGGCGCGCAGCGGCTCGCTTGGCCTCCCTAATGTGTTTGCAAATCCTCACCAGCTGAGGGGATTAAAGCCGGCATCTGGCTCGCTTTATAATATTAAAACAAAGGGAGTTGTAGGCGCCATGATCGGGGGCAGGCGAGGGAGGGAGCGAGGGGGAGGCGAGGCAGGGGGTTGAGGTTTTGGGGCGGGGGGGGGGGGGGGTGGTTTCTATCTGCTTTTTTCCACCCCGTTGCGCTGTTCTGGAAGCGGCAAGAATTCAGGAAGCCGGCGCGCGGCGAGTGCCAAGTCAGGCTGTACCGCAGCCAAGCCCCTGCTTGTTTTCTCGTCTTGCTGGAGCCAGTAAGTGACCTTATTAGCTTAGGGGGCAGCTGCCTTATTAACACACATCTGGCGGCGAGGAGGCCGCATAGGCCCTATATTGTCTCCCTGCCTGCTTCTAACCCGGTGGTACCTTGCTGGGGGGGGTGGGGAGGGGGCTCACCCCACAGCTTCTCCCTCCCTTGCCACTCCAGTGCTGGCACCCAGG
>JANVCC010000037.1:19779208-19793242 GCA_025345505.1 Todiramphus chloris collaris | reverse complement strand
GGGTGAGGGGGTGGGGGCTCAGTGCAACTTGCAGTAAACTTTACGCAGGCTCCGTCCGCTGATGGGATTTTATCTTTTTCTTCTTAAAAAAGAAAGAGTAAAATGGTGATCCTGCACCCCAGGAGGCCTGTATGGCCCCCACCTCAACTGAGGGGGTGCCCCGGGGCTGCAGCACCTCACAAACCCTTGGGGGGCTCAGCTTTGGCTTCCCCGGGGTAGCTTAGGTTGGGGGGGGTGAAGGGTTTTGATCCCCGCGGCTGCTGCTTCCCTGGCACATCAAGGCTCTGTCTGTGGATGAGTTGCGGGGCAAAGCTTCCCCCGACCCCCACAACCCCCCCCCCCACCCCCCGCTGGGACCTCTGGGTGTGCCAGGCTTGGGGCCGCAAGTCCCCGAGGGATGCAGGAGGAGCGGGCAGTGCCAGGTGGCATCCCTGTCTCCGCTCCTGCCGCGGGCAAGGGATGCCCAAATCTCCAGCCGAAGGGATTGCAGCAACGCGGGCAGGGGGGGCTGTGCTCTCGCCGTCTGTCTGCCCGTCCGTCCGTCTGCAGGGTGGGTGCCAAGCCGTGGGCCTGCCTTGGCCACGGGAGCCATGTGCCAGGCCAAGTGCTGGGCTGGCAGCAGCTCAGAGCCTCTCCTTGCAGTGACACGTAAGGTCACTGCCACCGCTGGGGTGGTGGCCCTGCCAGGACGTGCTGGCTCCTGCGTGCCAGGAGCCTTGAGGCGGTGGCAGGAGCTGGCCACGGGGGCTACCGAGCCGCTTGCCAGGTGAACAAACCCCTTTTCGTGCTTGCTGGAGGCAGCTGGCTTGGCACGTGTCCCCTCTGGGGGTCTCCAGGGCCAGACGAGAGACCCTTTGTCCCTGGGGGGCTGCAAGGGGACACAGCAGCCGGGAGAGCCCCGTGTCCTGGGGTGGGACGTGGCTCCAGGGCACAGTGCCAGCTACTGGCACATCCCCGGCAGGGATGGTGTCATGTGGGCAGCACAGGCTGACCCCTCCGCGTGTCCTGGCAGCGAGGTGATATCTCTGCCGTGGAGGGGGGGGGACAGGGTGGACACCTCTCCACCAGCACCCCGTATCCTTCCCTGTGGCACTGGTTGTCCCCGCGCAGCCCCCAGTGCTGCCGGGGTGGCTGTGCCGTCCTGGTTTGGGGTCGCTTTCCACCTGCCGGGTGTGGGGTGCAGGGGAGGGGGCTGTGACACTGCGGGGGCTCGTGGCAGGTGGCTGCTGCCGCTGTCTTGCCAGGGCCTGTCCCCGTACAAAGCCCCGTTCCCTCCCTCCCTCTGGGCCCCACGCCACGGGGCCGCTTGCCAAGCGAGACGCCGCGGTGGCTCTGCCCTGTGTGGCACAAGAACTGGCTGAAATATGGGGCTGGGCTCCCCCCGTGGGCTTCCCACCCCATGCCCGTTGCCTCTGGCATCCCTGGGTGCTGGGGAAACTGAGGCAGCGGGGCAGGAGGCAGCTTGTGCCGGGGCTGGGGAAAGGAAAGGATTCTTGGCACGGGCTGGCGTTGCCGCGCTCTCTGCCCGCGGGGCAGGGTTGCTCTTTGCCGGGTGTTGCAGGCTGGCTCTCGCTGCTCTGCTCGGGGAGGCACCCTGGGGACCGTGGCTTCATCCCCGCAGGTGACACCCCCACCCTCGGCGCTGGTGAAAGGGGTGATTGTTCCCCCCCCTACCCCGGGGGTGGCCGGCGCTGTGTGTGGCAGGGCTGGCGCGGGCAGCGGGTTGGCCTTGGCCCCCTGCCCGCTGCCGTGCCCTTTTCCAGAGGCAGCTGCCTGTGGGCACGGCTTGGCAACCGGCCTGCCTGGCAGGCTCAGCCGGGGCAGGATCCGTGCTCCCCTCACCTCTGCGTGGGGTTGCAACACCCGGGCCCGCGGCTGTCGTGAACTTGCAGTTCTCAGCCCTTTTCCTCCTGGGTCTCCATCCCTAAAGCAGAGCCTGGCTGGGGTGGGGATGAGCCAGGAGCCGGTTCTCCCTGCCCTGCTGAAAAGTCCCTCTGGAGAGGTGCCCGGTGGCTTCACCCCCCGCAGAAGGGATGCGTCACCTCTGAAAGCCCCTGGTTTTCCACCCTGGAGCTGTGTGCAGGAGGGGGCTGTTCCACCCCACCCCCTCTTCCCCACTTTCCTGGCCACGCCAGAGCTCTTGGGAGAACCGGAGCATCTCTCCAAGGGGGTTTGCGGACATCTCAGGCGGTGAGATCCCCTGGTCCACGCTGGGTTGCCAACCCCCCCCCCCCCCCAGCACTACCCTGCATCCCTCCCCGCCCAGCTCGCTTGTCAGCTAACGACGCGGCTTATTCCTATGGCTTTTTAAGTGCTTAATGGCGCGCGGGGCTAATGATGCGGCTCCCTCCGTTCGTGCCGCCTGGATAGATGGATGGTGTCGGGGCTCGGTGCTGCCCAAACCTACTGGGATGGAGAGAGGGATGAGAAGGGGCCCAGCCGGTGCCCCTGAGGAGCTGGGGGGCTAGGAGCGGGCGTCCGCCTGCCCGCCTCTCCTTCCTCCTCCGCACGGCTGCTCGGAGCAGTAATGTCACCGTAAACGATATTTATCACGAGGTGATAAAAATCTATTTCCAGCGACCTCTTGGAAATGGCCCTCGTAAAACCAGGCAGCAGACGGAGGCAGGAGGCAGACAGCGGGGAGGGGGGGGGGACGGGCAGGGAAATGGCTGTAATCAGCTGCAGAGCAGGGGCCAGCTCTGCCGGGGAGCCAAGCCCTGCCATTCCCAACCCCGGGAAATCGATGGCAGCCGCTAGTGAAGGTCTGAGGGCTGCCTGGGCACGGCTGGATGGATGCTCGGGCATCCTGGGGTCCGAGCATCCCGGGATGCAGCATCCAGGCCATGGAGGATTAGAGTGTTGCTCATGTTTAAGCAAGCAGGCTGGTGTTGCGTGCCACAGCTGCATCCCGCAGCGTGCCCAAAGTGACACCTCGGAGATGCTGGGCCAGAGCTGGTCCTGCAGCAACAGGTTGGGGATGGTCTGCTGAGCTAACCAGTGCTCACAGTCTGGCACTGCTGGGTCACCCACTGAGCCCTCGTATCCCAGGGAGATGCTGTCTGTCCCGTGATCCCCCCTCCTTCAGCTGCATCCCTTCAGTGCCGATCGCTGGGTGCTGATTCAGCCATCTCCCTCCTGGCACTAATTACTCAGCCGGTCACGGAGTCCTGGCCATAAATTCTCCGTCGGGAGCAGGACAGGAGGTGGAAAACCTCCTTGGCTCCTTTCCCTGCTGACCTGACCTGTAATCCGGTGTAATTCATCGGGGTGCTGAGTCGGCAGGCGGGTGCCTCGTCCTCCCCAACCCCTCTTTGGGGTGTGCCGTCCCCCCAGCATCCCTCCTCACTGCCGAGCGGTACCCGACATCCCCTCCCATCTCTGTGTCTCCCCCATCACTAGGACCAGCCTGGGTGACCCCGTGTCCCTGCTGCACCCTGGGTGATGCTACTGGCCAGGGGGTTTGCTGAACTGGGGGGGGGGGGCACAAGGGACCTGGGACCACCTTTGTGGGCTTGACGAGGTGGGATTTGGGCATCAAAGCAGGGACAGGGCAGGGCTGTCCCCTGGGGGAGGAGGGATGTGGGGGAAGATCGCTCCTGGCTGCAGGGTCTGATCTCCTGTCCTGGCGAAGAGACTCGTAATCGCTTAAAGTAATTAACGAGATGAGGTGATGGCTGGACTGTCCCAAGCGCCTGGGTGTCCCCTGCTCGGGGTGGCTGCCCCAGGGGGGTGGACAGGGTCTAGTGGGGAGGAGGCAGCTCCTACCCCAGCCAGATGCGTGTCAGGAGAGGGGAGAGCAGGGAGGATGGGGACAGCAGGGAGGATGGGGACATCCCGCTTGGGTACCGCTCAAAATCCCCGCGCGAGGGGCGCGGTGCCGCTAAGGGGACTTCGTGCCACCGAGGGGCTCCGTGCCCACCTCGCTGGCTGGCACGCCGGGGGGGCTCGCGGGTGACACGGCGGAGGGTCGGCTGCGGGTCTTGCCCCGCATTTAGGTTTCCCCTTTGCAGATGGTTGCGCGTTTAATCTGCGGCTTACCGAAGCGCCGGACCTGGCGGTAAATCGGTCTTTAGATGGCAGGCGGGAGCTGAGAACCGGCACGTTAAGCTCCCGGGCTGGATGAAGAAGGGGGACATGGAGGGGATTGGAGCTTTAATGCCACCGCCTCGCAAGCCGATCGCCCTCGCTGGGTTTCGCCACGCGTGTGATTGCCGGGACGTGTGTCGTGTCCCCCCCTGCTCCAAACTGGACGTGATCCCCCAGCCAGGTGCCTTTACCTGGCAGAGCCTTGCACCCACCCGCCTGCTCCTTCCTGCCTCAGTTTCCCTCCCAGCCTCGAGCGTGTCATGGGGTTTTGCATGTGTGGGAATGCCCCGAAAACATGAGCCGCTGCGGAGCAGGGGGGGAGGGATTTTCCAGAGGGAAAAGCCCCTTGAGGCAACCGCCTCTCCCTGCAGCAGGTATTTAGGGTGGCAGGAAGGGGATGCAGGTATTTAGGGTGCTGAGGAGGGGATGGTGACTGCAGACTGCCCAGGAGCTCCAGAGCTGGAGGTGGGTGAGCTGGGTGCTGTGCAGATTTGGGGTTGGAGCAGGGCCCCGGGGCTAAGCAGCAGCCTGTCTCCTGAGCTCTCAGCAGGGTCTGGGGGACTGGCCCTGCTCTGCAGTGAGCTGCTCCGCTCCACTCCTGGCACAGCACCCTGTGGTCGTTTGGGGGGGTCCAGTGAGGGGACCAGGTGGCCTGGAGCCGGGGCTGTTGTGTGGTGGCAGAGGGAGGTGGGAGCTGCAGAGACAACCAAGGTCAGGGGGTCACTGGTCCGGCCAGGGTAATTTGTCTCAGTGTGGAATGGCACTATTTCAGCTGTTTACTCTGGAGTCTAATGATGGTGGTGAAGGCTCTGTGCTTCAAAGCCTTGAGGAAATCCTTGCAGATTTGAGAGGGCTGGTTGTTCCTTGCAGGGCCAGCTCCCCTTTCAGGGTCTGGAGTGGAGGTGCTGCCACCAGCCCTGCTGTCTGTGCGTGGATGGGATGTTCACATCATCCCCCGCCTTAGTTTCCCTGCCTTGAAACTAGGGTGGAGGGAACATTCGCCAGCCTGGCAGCGACTGGCAGCCATACACAAGAGCTGTGCGTCCCCACAGTGGGACTGGGGCTGCTCTGGCGCTGAGCGAGCCACGGGTCCCATCCTGCCCAGCCAGCCTGGCTCTGTGGTGATGATGGGGTGGCGAGCATGGGGAGGCTTTCAGTGTGGGAGTGGGGTGACGTGGGACCCGTCACCACCTGGGACCACCAGGCAGGGCTCATCCCACAACCAGGGGAAACTGAGGCACGGGAGGGGACGCGATGTGGCCATGGCTGCCAAACCAGCGAGCAGCTACCGGTCCCTGCGCCCAGAGCCCCAGAGGAGACCGAGGAAAGCCACGAGCAAGCAGGGAAAGCCAGGAACAAGCAAGGAAAGCCGGGAGGGAGCGAGGAAAGCCAGGAGCGAGCGGCTGCGTGGCCTCCCCCCCCCCGCCTCCCCGCGCCTCCCCCTCCATCACCTCCCCGTTCGCTGGCGAACAAATGTCTGTTCTTGCAAAAAAAAGAAGTGACAGGGGTCGGCGCAGCGCTTTCCACATGACCTGCCCGGGAACAGAGGACGTCTTTGTTAATCCAGCGAGCTGTCAGTTCAGCCTCTTCACAAAAGGCATAAACCACTTATTGCTGCTCTCACCCCTGACCCTGGATCCGCCTGCGCGCCCTCCATTGTGCCGTCTCGAGGAAGCTGGCAAACAATTTCGGCTCCCGGCTCCCCTCCCCACTGGCGGCTGCTTCTTGGGGAGATGCCGCGGGGGAACCCCCCCCTGCCCCCGACACCATCATCACCATCACCAGTACCCCTGGTTCCTCCGCCTCCCTCCCTCCCTCCCTCCCCCCAACCCCCCCCAGCTGCATCTGCGCGCCCGCTGCCTCGCCTGGCAGCTGCTGCAAGGGGATGGGGGCTGCCACAAAGGGCTGGGCGCCGGTGGCAGGACCACCTCCCTCCCTCCCTCCCTGCAACCATCCATCCATCCATCCATCCATCCATCCATCCATCCATCCATCCCGAGGCTGCTGGAGCAGCTGTCTGGAGCCCGTGGGCTGCAGTGAAGGGGGTGCCGGGTGCTGCACCCCGCTGCCCCCGGGTTGAAACCCCTTAATGAGAGGGGACAAAAGCTCCTTAGGGCCCCTGACTGGGACGGGCTGGGACGGCAGCTTTAGCCAAAGCCGCTTATGGCCCCAGCACAAAGCCGGCGAGAACAGCCCTGCTTCCCAGGGCCGGTGTGGGATGAGGTGATGCTCGTGCCCCGCCAGCCTCGGGGGGACCGGGGGGTCACACTGGGTGATGGCTGGGGGAAGGTGGAGTGGGGGGGGGGATGGAGCGCTGAGCACGTGCCGCTCGCCCCGTCCCTCTTCACCCAGCACCCAGACCCTGCGGCGGGGCCGGTGCGCGCTGGAGCAATTAGATGCAGTCACTTTGGGGCTATATATAACCCAAATTGCTGCCTGCAGCTCGTTAGCTGCCTGTCAGAGCCGCTGCGGCCGCGGCGGGTGAGATGGTGTCGCCGTCAGGGCGGGAAGGTGACGCGGGGACCCAGGGATGGGGACACGATGCAGGGGATGCGGTGGCGCTGGGGCGGGTGCAGCGTCAGGTCCTCGCTGGGCTCGGACTCCTGGGGGGTGGCCGTGCTCCAAACCCCCCCCCCCCACCCTCCCCGAAAAAGCAGCAGTGAGCCAGGGTGATGCTGGGTGGGGACAAACCTGCTTTGCTGGCGTGGTGCAAGGTGGGCTGCGGTGACACGGGGGTCAAGGTCAGGCCTTTCCCCCTGCTCTGCTTCCCCCGGGGCGCAGCCTGGGTCAGGATGCACGGGCACAGGGGGTGCCACCGGCACATCCCTCCCCGGTACCGGTGGCATTTCCAGTGTCATCCTCCCCACGCCAGCGGCGTTTCCAGCATCATCTTCCCCATTTGGCATCCAGCCTTGACCGCAGCCTCCATCCCCTCCTGCCCCATCGCCGGTCCCCTCCTGGGCTCGCCGGCGTGCCAGGGAGGAACGCGGCACCTCGGGCTGTCTGGGGGCAGCTGCGAGATGAGTGCGAACATATTGTGTGGGCTCCCGCGACAGGCGTCACGGTGTCGCAGCCGGAGAGCGAGCGGGAACCGCAACACCCCCCCCCCACACCCCCCTACCCCCCCCATGACAAACAGCTCCGGCACAACCGCGGCCGTGCCCACGCGGGCGCCTGGGCCGTGCCACCCGCGCCCACGGCATCGCCGAGGTACCGGGGGCCGGGTGGGCAGCGATGCGGGATGGGCTGGTCCCCGGTGTCGCCGCCGCCACGCGTCGCGGTGACACTAGTGATTTGCCCGTGGGGGGGCACAGGCGTGGGTTGGCAAGGGTTAACGGCACCCTGCGTCTCCTTCTGGAGCCTTTTGTTTCTTTCCCGTTGTTTTTTTTTCTCTCCCCCTTCCCCTTTTTTTTTAATGAGGGGTTTGCAGCAGCTCTAATTGCAGGTTCCAACTTTCCGCCAGCGAACGCGGCTGAGAAACTTTAAACACGGCGGTGGCGGTGATGGGGATCCGGCCACCACCCCTCCAGCGGGCACCCACCGGGGTAGCAGGGATGCACAGGGTGCCGAGTCACTGGTGGGGACCCCCCCTGTCTCTGGGCACAGCCTGCTTTGGGGCGAAACCCGTCTGGTGTCAGGATGAAGAGGGTGAAGGCTTCCCAGAGGGAAGAGGAGCTGAAACTGCCCGGGCAAATACGTGCCCGCTGACAAAGGGGAGCTGCGGGGGCAGGGGGTGGTGGGGCTTTCTCGTCCCACCCCCCCCCAGCCTTGCAGTTGGGTGCTGGGATGTGCTGCTCCCCCCATGCCAGGGCTCCTCCTCTGCATTCCCCGGGAGCTGCAGGCAGCTCTCTGCATCCCTCAGGAGGTGCAGGATGCGGCCTCTCCGTACTGAGCATCCTCCCCAGCTCGGCCCTTGCTCGCTCATGGGAGCTTGTACCCCAGCTGGGCCAAAACCATCACTGGCACAGCTGCACCAGTGCTCGCTAGGCTCCGTGCCCACCACCCTGCTGGGGTGATGCCAGCCAAGAGGAGAAGCAGCCACCACCGCATCCAGCCCCGGTGCCCGGGGTGCTGCCACCTGGGAGGGGGGAGGTTGAGGATGTCAGTGGGGGGTGACTCTGCTGGGGTGAGGGGGCTTTGCCATGCCCGTGACACCCCCTGGACAGGGAAGCTGTATTTTCTGGTGTCCCAAAGGCAGAGGAAATGTGCTGCTGCAGCTGCCTTTGTGCCAGATCCCTCTCTGGAGAGTTGCCTTGCCCCTTTGCTTTCCCGCTCCATCGCCATGGTCCCAAAGCCAGGGCCATGGGCTGAGCTGGGTGCCAAGGCCCCGGGCTGAGCTGGGTGCCACGGACAGTGTTTGTCCCGGTGATGGGAGCAGAAGGAATGTGCCCTTGGCAGGGAAGGATGAACGTGAGGACACCGCTCCCTGTCCCTGTTGCCATCGTGTTTCGCCAGCTGCAAAGCTGCCTGACCCGGGCACCGAGCCTAGGGCAGGTTGGGCACTGTGGTAATGGTGGGGCACAAGTGACATGGGGTCTGGCTGTGCCACTCCCTGCCTGTCCCTCGAAGCCATTGGCTGTGTTTCAACCTGGCTTGAGCTCTCTGTGTCCTTTGTACCGAGAACCTGCTGGGGTAAAGAGACCAGATGCCACACAGGGGGCATCTGAGGGAGCACCGTGCCATGGGGTCACCTGTGCCAGCTCCAGTTGGAGCCTTTTCTCCCCTGTTCTTGTCACCTGCCATCCCTGCCCGTGTCCCCTGGCTTGCCACCCTCGCCTGCCTGCCAGCTCAATTTTCCCCCGTGTTCATACATCACGTAGCGATGTCGCCTCGCTGTCACCTCGCTGCACGCCCCTGCGCAGGGGCCGTGCCCCGAGGCCCTGGTCCCTGCTGGGGCTGTGCCCAGCCGGTGCTATGCCAGGAGCTGGCGCAGGCTCGTCCTCGAGTCCTTCCGTCCGTGCGCAGGCTCCCCTGGTGCGTTTCTGCCGCCAGCCACCCGTGCCACGAGCGGCCCGGCCTCGGCTCGGTGCTGTTCAACCGGCGCAGCCAGTTGATCCCCTCTCTCCTTGCATCTCCCTGAGCCCCTCGCCGGGATGGGAGCCACAGGTCAGGCTCAACAGGCTCAACGTCACCCTGATGGGATGGCAGGGATACCGTAGTAGGGCTGCCAGTGTGAATTTCAGCGCTTGGTGGCAGAGCAGCTTCCCTCCCGGCCTCGGTCCCGACCGCTTTGGGGGTGCTGCTTGGCAAATTAGCACCTGAATCAACCCGCTCGCCTCTAATTGGGGGTGAGGCTTTGAGGACGTGGTTGGGGAGGAAGGTCCCCCTCCCTCCCCCCCGGCTCCGAGGGGCTGCGGCGATGCTTTATCTGGCTGGACAGATCCCTCCTAATTGAGCAGATATTCCGTGTTCGCAAACAGATGGCTCCTTTGCATCAATTATTCCTTATCTGTGTAACCGGGGATGATTTGCTGACAGATAGCGCGGGGTGAAGTTAAAGCAAGGAGGCGGCCGGTGCTCTGCGCCAGCTCCGGCTGCTGCCTGGGGGGTCCCGGGGGGCACAGATGGGGATGGGAGACGGATCCTGGCCGCCCCTTGGGCAGGTAGGACCCCTCTCCGGTGCTTCTGCATTTTGGCATCCCCCCAGCAGAAAGCTAGCCGGGCTGGGGGGCTGCCACAGTCATGGGGCAGATGAGTGGACTGGGGTCTGGGGGGCTTCTGGGGCTCCCCAGGGAGCAGGAAGGTGCCAGCCTTGGCCCGGTAACCGCTGCCGAAACCCGCCTTCCCTGCCGCGACCCTGGCCTGGCTCGCTGCTCCCCGATGGCGTCTCGCCCGACGCTGCTGTGACGCCCGATGGGGGATGATTAATGCTAATTAATGATTAGTTGCTCCGGGTATCAAAGTGCACGCCAGCCCTTTGCCATGCCCACGGGTAGAGGATTCCTGCCTGCTGCTGATGGCGGCATTGCCCCAGGAGGAGGAGCAGTGGGACAGCATCACCCCCAAGACCCCCGGGAGATGGCCCTGCCATCTCCAGCGGTCCCCACGCCAAGCTTTTGGGGATGGGACCTGGTCCACAGGCTTGTCCTCTGCCCGCTGGGGAAGCCACCTTCTGTTAATCATTGGGAAAGAGAAGAGCATCCCGCCATCGCCGGGGCAAGCCGGTGGCACCTTGCCAGTTGGAGCTGGTACGTGGTGGCACTCGAGGACTCGCGGGATGTGCTGCGCGCTCGCGGTTGTGCGGCGCTGCCATATGGATTCCATAAATTAAAACCTTTCCAGGAAACGAACGGTAAATTTATACGTCTGCTCGCGTGCGTGGCTCGTTCCGTCTAAGGGCTTCCCGGCAAAAAATTTCACCTGCCACCCGTCTTGTTTATAGGACTAATCCTAAAACAGGCTCCCCGGAAAATCCTCACCATGCCGGAACCCTGACCTTAAAGTGCCCAAATTGGCACAGGGTGTCCCCTGTGGGTATCCCCTACGGCAGGAGGGGAAGTCACCCGCATCCCCGCTGTGCTTGGGGTGGGTGCAGCATCCCGGGGACTTGCTTGGGCCAGGAGCTGGGGTGTCCGTGTGTCTGTCCCGGAGCTGTGTGGTGGTGCTGGGGTGTACATGGCATCGCTGGCTGCCGCTCCGTTAAGAGAAGCAGACACGGTGCCAGCCCAAGCCGCGTGCCGGGGTGCGCCTGACATGGGAAGGCGACAACTACAGTGAACCCGGGAACGGCGGGGGTCAGGGAAGGGGATTGTACCCAAACTGAGCGAGAAGCAGCGGTGACACCGTCCTCGTCCTCGTGGCACGTTCGCCTCACCAGCCCGGCACGGAAGGCGACGAGGGGGGGAGGTTGTTGATCTCGAGTAAACACTACCCGGTTGAGTAATCGGGAGCTGCCTAACCGGCCAGCTGCCGCCGGCGAGCAAGGGGACGCCGCTTTGATTCATGTCCTCTCCCCCTCCCTCCAGCCTTTCTTGTCTGGCCGTGCTGGGAGCCATCGGCCGGATCCAGCTGTAGCCCCGCGGCGCGGGCTGGCGTGCGGCTCCCAGCGCCGGCCACGTGCAACCGGCTGGCAGGAAAACAAAAGCATCCTGTGTCTCTGCGCCCCGGTCCCCTCACCGCGCCCCTAAACCGTGCCGCTGGTGCCTCGGCCTTGCCACGCTTGGGACGGGGAAGGATAAGGCGCTGAGTCTCTGTCCTGCTTCTCTTCCAGGCGTCTTCTTCGTCCCTCGAGACAGCCGTCGCCAAGCCTGCCACCGGTGAGCCCCGGCACCGGGCGGCCAGCACCGGGGAGAGCGCGGGGACGGGCGGTGGCACCGCCGCGGACATCGGCCAGCGGACGGCTTTGGATGTGGAGAGCGCGGACGCCGGAGCCACAAGTAGGTGATGCTGGGGGATGCGGAGGGGGTGCTGGGGATGCCGTCCCCGAGGGCTGTCCCCTGTGCCGCTGACCTGCACGCTGCCGTGGCTTGGGTCTCCCGGCGAACGGCCAGCGGTTTGGGGTTGGGGTTCCAAAACCCGCAGCCCCGCTGGGGAGGTGACCCCTACGGCACCTCGGTCCCTGCCCGTCATCCCCGGGGCCATGAGTCAGGCGCCAGGGGAAGAGCTGCGGCGTTGGGCCGACTGCACCGGGGAGCTGGGGGGGCCCCCGAGGCTGGGCTGGGCCGCGGCTCCCGGGACTCGGTCGCCTCGTCCGTCAGGAGTAGCAGCATTTTTTGGGAGAGGTATCACGCGTGCTTCCCGCCTGCCGCCTCCCTGGACCAGCTTGTTTGCCAGCCCTTCCCGGCGGGCGCGCCGTGCCGTGCCGTGCCGCGCTGTGCCACGCCAAGGCTGCTTTGATCTGGCGGCAACTGCCGATGCCGGTTCTTGGCGTTGGGTTGGGGAGAGCCGGGAACCGCAAGGTGCAGCGGGCAGGGAGCTGGGGCGGGTGAGAAACTGGGACAGGCAGGAGCTGGGGCGGGCAGGGAGCTGGGGCGGGCAAGGAGCTGGGGCAGGTCAGCGCTGCCTCTATGGGGCGAGGGGGCTTCTGGGGGGGGGGGGGGAGCAATTTGTGACCCACCATGTGCCCATGGAAGGACACTTCCCAGGGATGCGTTGGCCTCCATCGGCCATTGATTGGCCCCGCAGGGATTTGGCCCCAGTTTGGGACCCCGCAAGGTGCTGTGTGCCCCAGTAGGGAGGGTCCAGGGTTTGTGTGGGGGGGTGGGGGGGGGATGCATTTGCAAGCTGCTCACAGCCCAGCCGGCAACGGCACGGAAGCAAGCTGGGAGCTGTGGCCTGGAACGGGCCTGCCGGAGTCAGCTCGGGATTTATTACCCTGCCAGTGGCTGCCGGGCAAAGGTGACAGTGACTAATGGCTTGTTACACGCCTGCCACATCTCATCTGCGCACCGCGGCCGGCTGCCGGCTCTCCCAGCCCCGCTGTGCGGGCAGCCTGCGCCCGCCCTCCCTTCCCTGGGGGGAGGACAAGGGTGACCCCCCCCTCCTCTTCCCCACGCGGGGACCTTGTCCAGAGCGGGTGACAGTGACAGGAATCCATCCCCGTGCCACCGATGGAGACCCTTTCTGGTGGCAGCGTGGCCAAGGCAGAGCCGGGATGGCATCCCTTGGGGGAGGGGGGGTACCACCGTATTTTGGGGCTTCCCGGCCGGCGACGCAGGTCATCCCAACGCACGAAAACTCCTTCGTGGTCGCAAAGCCTTGAGCTGAGCTTGCCACGGTGGCAATCCCGGGCCGGGGTCGGCGAGCTTGCGCGCGCTGGTGGGTGCTGACGAAGCCCCGAGCGCATTCGCGAGGAAAATTAAAAAATTAACAGGCATTGGCTCGCTCTAGATTAGTAAAGGCAGGGAGATAAAAGCGGCTCTTTATACCTTGTGAGAATTGCTGATAAGGGCATTTGTTCCTCTGTATTCTTTAAAAAGCATGCAATAAAAATTTAAAATAGAACGGGAAAAGGGAGATCGGGGAGCGGGGGGGGGGGGAAGCGCTGGCTGTGAGGAAAGCTGGGGGAGGCGGTTGGGAAGCACCGGCACCGCGGGCAACACCGCTGTGGTGGGCCCGTTGGAGGAAGAGGAGGAGGATGGAGAGGAAGCTGAGGTGAGGGTGAGCTGGGAAGGGGTTTGGGTGAGTGAGCGGTGCGGCCGGTTGCTTGGGGGGTGGCGGGATGGCTACACCGTGGGCTGTGTCTCCTCCTGTAGAGTTGCGAGTTCACAGCTGGCAGTGCCAGGACTGAATTCCTCGCTGAAACCTCTCTTGTGCCCGGGGAGGGATGGGGTCCTGCCCGTCTGAGCCTGTCCAGCATGCGGAACTGACCGGCGTGACTTGTACCGGCTGGGAAACGATGGGCAACCTCCTCCTCTAGGGAGTGGGCTGAGCCTGACCCCACTCGTGTCACTGGTGACTCCAGACCTGGATGCAGGCAGAGCCCGCGGGGCGATGGTGGGAAGGCCCAGGGGTGACCACCGTGGTCCCCAGCCAGAGGGGACGGTGCTGTCCCCACTCCTGCACCCGGGACATCGGGGTGCACAGAGGGGGCTGTGGTGGGATCACCCCTTTTCTCCGCGGGGTCCCAACTCGGGGTGCCCATGATGGGTTGGGTGACGAGCTGGGCTGGCTCCTCGGGGGTGTCCCAGAGCTCGTTTGGAAGTCGGGGCAGTTTTGGGGTGGGGGTCACCCTGGCCTCAGTGCTTGGCACAAGCATCACCCCCTCCCCAGCACCGCAGTTTGGGGGGGGGGGGGGCGAGGTGACGGGGGGGACCCGGCACCCAAAATGTGTCACGGGTGATGGGGACACACCTGTAGGTTGAGGTCAGGGGCTGTCAACCCCCTCACCCCCCTAATTCCCAGGGGCACCTTCCGTGCTGCTGCACCACGGTGGGGGGGTGGGGGTGGAGGGTCCGAGCCCCCCCATCCCGCCTGCACCACGATCCCCATGGTGGGGGCGGGGGGGGG
>JANVCC010000037.1:19755163-19767117 GCA_025345505.1 Todiramphus chloris collaris | reverse complement strand
CCATTTCCACCCCATCCCCATTTCCACCCCATCCCCAGTGCCACCCCATGCCCATTTCCACCCCGTCCCCACGGCCAGCCCTTTGTGCCCGGCGCTAACAGGCGTCCCGTCCCGGTTGCCGGTCCCCGCGCCACCAGATGCTGCCGCTCCGTGTCACACCATCATGTCGCTAGCGGAGTGGAACGGGGAGAGCAGTCGGTGCCTTTGTTTCTCCTGCTCTCCGCGCAGCTGTCACTTCCAGTGATCAGTGGAAAAATCATCACCCCACCGGATCATACATATGGAACGGGGTCTGTGCGGAATATTTATTGGAACATGTGTCAGGGCCGCGCCGGTCACAAGCCCCGGGCTTGGCTCGTGCCGTGCCAGCCCTGGAAGGATGCTGGCGGTCCCCTGGGCTCTGCCTGCCGGGGAAGTGCCAGTGTCCCCGCGGTGGTGGCACTTGAGGTCCCCGGCGTGGTTGGGGGACTCGGGGCTAATTACGCTTGGTGGCCTTGGGCTGTGCAGCTTTGTAGGGGTAGGGGGGGTACTGGGAAAGCTCTCCCTCTGCCAGCTCGTCCCTGGTCTTGTTTCCAAAGGATGTCCCCCAGCTTGGGGGGGCTGTGGGGGTGCACAGAGCCCCAGCTGCTGAAGCTGTAGGCTCCTTAGAATCCCAGAGTGGTTTTGGTCGGCAGAGCCCTTTTCAGCTCATCGAGTCCAACCGTTAACCCGGCACTGCCCGGGCACCGCTTACCCATGTCCCAGCTCGGGAGGAGAAGCCCAGGGGGGGGTCACCTATGGGGTGGCCTTTGAGGTCTCCGAGGGCAGGAGGCGAAGGCGTTGGGCGAGCTTTGGCCCCCGTCGAGTGTCTCTGGCAGCTCTCTCCCTCCCGTCTCGGGAGCTGTCAGCTCGGCACCTTTCATGTGTGATGGGTAAACAGCGCGGCGCCCGCCGGGGAAGGCTGGTGGATCCCTGCTGGTGCTAAAGCGACGTCTGGCAGGGGACGGGGAACGTGCCGTCGCCTGCGCGAGGCACGGCGGACGTGACACCCCAACGGGGCTCCTCGCCGCGTTCCCGACGGGGAGAGACGAGAGACCGAGCCGTGGGGCGAAGCCACGCGGGATGGGGACCGTGGCGTCCTGTCACACGTAGAGAAAAAAAACCCAAACCAGTCCCCAGATCCTCATCCCATCGCACCGGTAGCTGCCGGGAATGCAGAGCCCCCCTCGCCAGGGTTGGGGGGGGATGGAGGACAGATGCCACCCGAGCAATGGTTGAGGGAGGGGAGGGGGTCACCGGGTCCCCCCAGCACATGGCAGGGGGAAGGTGTTGCCGGCGCCTTTTGGCACCCGCCGCCACACGAGCGCGCTCCTCTGACAGCTTTATCAAGCCTCCAGACTTCCCAATTCCATTGTTCCTGACATCTGTTTCGGTAAGTGATTAATTGCAATTAGTGAACGGTTTGAAAGCCCGTGGAAGAATATTCAGCAGAAAACTCGTCAAGATTAATGAGTGGTGGCAGTTGTCAGAAGGGCTGCTTGCCTCGCCGGGATGCGGCGGCTGCGGCGGGGAGGTGCGGGAGGCTGGGTGAGCGGGGTGCCCCCCACCAAGCACTGTGTCGTGTTCCCCCCCCCCCCCTTCAAAACCCCCCCCCCCCCCCCCCCCCCCCATCCCAGAGAATAACACCGGCTGATTTTTCATCCCAACGCATGAATTATCCGCTAACGCGCTATTAATAAAGCGCCGTGGAGTTTCACCGAGATTAGGTCCTAAATCATGCAGAATGAATTCTAATCAGTCCGAAAGGCACCGGTGCCAGCCACTCCCAGCGACCTGCGGGAAACCAGCCTGGATTCGGCCGGGATCTGCTACTGGCAGAGGCAACACCTGCACCTCCGCTCCCGTGCCGTGCCATGCTGTGCCGTGCCGTGCCATGTGTGTGCTTCAGCAGAGCCGGGCTGCCTTTGTGCAGTGCTTTGCGGGGATGTGAGCTCGGTGAGCTGGGAGTCGGGCGCAGCCGTCTCCCCCAGATCCCACTGCCTGTACTGGGATTGGCACCCCGTGGCATCCTGCAGAGTGGCTGCGGTGCCCAGGGTGCCAGGAGGGACCAGGGATCCTCTGCGCTGCTTCCCCGTTGTCTGAATTCCCTGCAGAGCCCCATCCTGGGGGGGTGCGGGGGGTCACTCCTGCAGTGAGTTTCTCAGGTCTTTGCCACATGCCTCTGCTCTTGCCCTGGTTTCGTTTCACCCCCGGCTCGGCACAAGGGTGCACCCCGAGGTGCTGTGGTGTCGAGCCCGGGGGGTGACACGTCCATGGCCCCAGAAGGAGGGAGGGTGTGACATCTGCTCTTCCAAACTGTTTGCCACATTGCTGAGGTCAGGGCCACTCGACAGCCCCGGGTCTTGTGAGCAGATGGCTCCGGCACGCTCCCCAGCCGAGCTCCCCCATTCTGCACCCACCAAATTCCCTGTTACCAGGCTGGGACTGGAGGGTGCTGGGGGGAGAAGTGTCCTTCACCCGCTGCCTTTCTGTGCTCAGCCTGGGACCACACACGGGCTATATCCCTGTCCCCAAGGACAGCAGGGACAACATGAGGATGGGGATACCCCCCATGCTGGGGCTGCACCCGTGTGCTGTCGGCGGAGGGAGTCCCCATCATCCCCATCAACCCCACCATCCTCATCATCTCCATCCCCCCCCCTGCCAGCCCATCCCAGTCCCTTTGATTTATTGCTCTTTTGGCAGAGTGCAGGGGGTGGCAGAGGTCAGGAGGGGCTGGCAGGGGTCAGGAGGGGCTGGCAGGGGTCAGGAGGTCCCGCCGTCGGCCGCCCTTTGTTGGTGTCCGGCACAATGACCCGGCGCAGGCTGTTTGCTCGGCGTGGCGGGTAATTACCGTGCCGGGGAGGATGGAGGGGTCAGGGCCGATGATGGAGCCGTCGTGACCCGCTGCCGGCGAGGCCCTGCGTGGTGGCAGCGGCTTGTCCTTCCCCTGGCACCATCTGCTCGGAGGCGGCCGCTCCGAACGGCGGGGCTGCGGCTTCGGCGGCGGCACTCAGACGGACGGACAGATGGTGGTGGGTTTGAAGAGGTAGAGTGTGTACTTTGTTCTGGAGAGCTTTGATAAAAAAAAAAAAAAAAAAGGAAGGAGAAAAAGACAGGGAGAGGAGAGGGAGGGGATGTCCTCCTGTCCCCTTTCCCACCTGCCACCATGCCGGGGAGCTGGGCATTGTCACCGCGCCAAGGGCCGGGGTTGTGGCACGCTGGGGTTGAAATGTCCGGGAGGTTGGGTGGTCACCGCTTGCCCTGAGCCCCTGTGCCACCATCAGGGGGGGTGCCAGGGATGCCCTTTGCCCTGCTACGTCCCTGCCAAGGTCCGACCCTGGCACGCTGGCTGCCAGCACAGCGCAGCGTGGTGCGGCACGGCACAGCACGGCACGTACCTGTCTGCAAGCGGTGCCAGCCGGGCGAGGGCTGATGCAAGCGGCGTTCCTGGGCAAGCCCGGCCGCTTCCCAACCGGCTGGGGCGGCCGGACAAGGGGGTAGGCGCGGGCGTGGGGTCCCCGCAGCGGTGCTGCGGACGCCGGGCGATGGGTGCAAACTGGGCGATGCGGCGCTCGCCGGCTTTCCCTGGGGCTCTCCCGACTGGCCGGACCCGCTCAGGGAGCGGCAGCGTGGGTAGATGGCTTTGGCTCTGGTGCAAGAGGTGGGGCCGAGCCTCCCTCGCCGCCCCGCAGACGCCTTTTCCAGCGGCGCCCGCCCTGGGCGTCCCGGCATCGCCTCTCGCTCAGCGGACCTCTTTCGACGCCTATGCAACGGTGCCTCACCGGCACCCACGGTCAGGGCGGGGTGAGCCGGTGTCTCACCCGGTTCTGCCCTCGGAGCGCGCCGGCGTGGTGCCAGCAGGGGTTTGCCGTGAAGGGGTGAAGCTCGGTGGACGCGGCACGTTGAGCCGCCGTCCCGTCTCGGGGACCGGTCAAGGAAGGTTTCCATCCTCGTGTTTGGATTGGGTTGAGTTGGGTCGAGTTATTTGCCAGCGGAATGGGGACCCCTGCCCGGGGCCGTTGCAATCCTGGCATTGCCGTCTCTTAATTACCGCCCGCGCCAGGCCTGGCCCCGCGTTACACTTCATTACGCGATTGCGATCGGGGCCGCTCCTCCCTCCTTCCCTCCCGTCCGACTCCGGCTGGGTAATTAGGTGTGTTTGCTCCCGCGTGCAGACAGACATTTAATACGGCTTTAATCACCTGCTCCGGCGGCTCCCACCCACCGCCCTGCGCCCGCTGCCGCTGCCCAGAAACCGCGGCTGGAGTAATTACAGGCTGCAGATGCCCCGTGCCAACGCCCTGCGCAAATACCCGGTGCAGGTGCCTGGTGTGAATGCGACACCCCGCGCAGATGCCCGGTGTAAATACCCCGTGCCAATTCCTGGAGATGCCCGGTTGCAAATTCCCCGTGGCAGTGCCCGGTGCAGATGCCCTGCTGCAAATGCCTGGTGAATGACTGTGGTGCCAATGCCCACTGCAAATGCCCCCATGAGAACAGGCAGTGCAAATTCCTGGTGCAAATGCCTTGTGCAAGTGCCTGGTGAATGTATGCCCGATGCAGACGCCCTGTGCCAATGCCTGGGCAACATACCTGGCGCGAATGCCCCGTGCAGTTGTGCAGTGTGACCGTGCCGTGCAAGTGCCCAGTGCAAACACCTCGTGCTGATGCCTGGTGCAGATGCCCAGCGCAAACGCCCGGTGAACGTGCATGGTGCAAACACCCGGTGCAAACGCTCGGTGCCAACCCGTGCGAGCACCCGGTGAGTATCTGCGGTGCAAACGCCCTGTGCCAGTGCCCGGTGCGGATGCCCAGTGCAAACACCCCATTGCCGATGCCCCCGTGCCCACGCCCGGTGAACATCCGTGGCGCAAACGCTATCCAGGCTGGGAATCGGGCTGTTGAGGGGGTGTCGTGGCACCGGCCCGTGGCACTGCCCGGCTCACCGACCGGCAGAGCCGGAGCAGGCGTCCCGGCGGCTCCTCGCAGGTGTAAGCACAGACTCTGCGGCGTTGGAGCTTCTGTGCGGCGGGCGCGTGCCAGCACACTGCTGTGCCTTGCGAAGGTAGCAGCCATCTGCACTGTGATAAAAAGCCCTGAGGATGATAAATAGACAAGTAGCACTTTTATTGGATTGCCGTTTCGAAGCAGCCACTTTGGGTTTGGCACGACGCTAACGACAGACTCGCCGCACGCTGCGCCCCGTCGCCCCGGCCGGGGGAAAGGGGGTGCCCGGCGGTAAAGCCGGCACCCGACCGGGCACCTCGGCTACATCCCAGAGCGCTCGCAGTTATCTCTTCCCGCTCTGTTTTTTAGGGATGCCGTCTCTGGATCTGCGCGACCCGGAGCGGGCTGGAAGCCGAAGCGATTCGGGGCACGGCGCGCGGACGGGCATCGCCGGCGGCACCGTGCCGCGGGGCAGGAGGGAGCGAGCGGGTCAGGCCAGCTGGCGCGGCACGGAGCCGGCGCGCGCGGTGGTGGCCCAGCTGCCGCCCTGGCCTCGCCGTCACCTGCGCCAAGCAGCTTGTTTGTCAATAACGGAGCAGGGAAAATTGCAGCCGAAATGCCTCTCGGCTCTGCTTTGTGTCGCCTTAATGCGCGCACCCCGGAGAGTGCCGGCTCGGATGCGGCACAAAGGCTGCCGGGAGGGGAGGAAGGGATGAGAAGGGGGGGTGGCTGAGGCTCTGCGGGGGGGGGGATTTGCTCCCCCTTGCCCCGGGCAGACCCCCAGGGCTGGGACAAGGGGGCAGAGACGGTCTGTGACCCCCACGGTTGGCACCGTCGCGCTCCTGTGGCTTGGCCGTGCCCGCTGTACCAGGAGCGTCAGCCCAGAGGGCTTGATCCCAGAGGGATGTGAGTTCTGGGGACAGCTTTGGGTTCGATGACATCGCTCGGTGTCTGCCCCAAAACTCCTGCGGGGCTTTTGTGGTCGCATGGGTAGGACGGTGACCCCCCCAGCTTGCTGGTTTCTATGGGGAGCTGCTGGGGGGGTGGGTGGCTCTTACTGGTGAGCAGAGGTGGTTGTGAGTGTCCCTGTCCCCATCACAGGGCACAGTTCAGGGGTGCTGTGGGACAGGGCAAGTTGGGGCCAGCATTTCAGGGGTGCTGTGGGACAGGGCAGGACAGGGCCACCCTTTCAAGGAGCAGTCCCCATGGCAGGGGGTGACCAGGAGAGGCTGGGTCAGCAGTGCAGGGACTCAGGGTGTCCCCCCCCAACCCTGCCAGCCCCCCCCCACCTCCGGGGCAGGGGCCACGTGCAGCTGCCTTCCCCGGGCGTGCATCCCAGGAATTCGGGATGGTGGGGGGATTGCCCCGGCTGCCTCCCCTGCCCTCTGACCCTCCGGGATGATACAAACCCTCCTCTGTTTCTCCTCAGCCCGCCGGCGGGGTCAGGGTGGCGACGGCTGGCGCTGGCTCCCTCGCCGCGATAAAACAGCTCGTCTGTCACGACACAAAGGATCTGTCAGCCCGCTGGCACAGCCCCCGGTGGGGGACACACGGTCAAGGGGACACACACGGGGGGACACACACACACGGATGGGTGCCAGGGTGTCCCCATGACCCTGGCGCGGCCGTGCCGTGGCACCCCGGGCTGGGCACCAGCGTCACAACGTCGCAGGGTCTCAGCAAGGGGGGGTCATAGGCAGGGATGGAGCTGGGACCCAGGTGTCCCGCCCGATACCCCGCGCCCGAGCCAACCCCTGCTCTGCCACGGGGAGATAGGACCGCGTGGCTCGGCTGTCCTCGCTGCCCTCGCTCCTCCTCGCCAGCCAAAATTACATCGGGAGGCACTGGCACCGGGGTGCCCCGCGCCCTCCCCAGCTCCCCGCGGGGTGAATCGCTCGCCTCCTTCCTCCCCCTTCCCGCTTCCCTCCTGACTTCAGGGTCTTTTTACCCAGCTCTGCATCACCCCTGCGATAATTTCTCCTCACGCGCCTGGGGCTGCCGATGGGCACGGATAGGGAGCAGCATCCCCCCTGTCCCAACACCCCCTTGGGATGGGTGCAACCCCCCCGAGCCAGCCAGCCCCAGCTCCGCCACGACGGCTACAAGAGAAATAAAAAAGCATCTCCAATTAGAAGCAGCGGTGCTGGAAACTGGCGGCGAGGCACTTGAACTGTCACTGCGCAGCCTTAATTAGCAGTGCCGGGGCAGGGGTCAGCAGCAACTCAGCAGCCTTGACAAGGCTGCTATCAAGTGCAAGGAGGGAGGAGGAGGGAAGGGAGGGAAAAGCAAAGCTCCCCGAACTCAGGACCAGCCCCGGGCGACGGCGAGGGGGGAGGACGAGCCCGCCGGAGCTTGGCAGACACCGTTAAAAGGGAATAAAATGGTCGCTATCTCCCGCCGGCAGCTCATCGCCGGTGCCGGGCGTCCCGCTGCGGGAGGGTTTAGCCCATCCCGGATCCCGCTGGTGGTCTGAGCACTGGGATGGGGAGGGGGCCTTGAGACCCGCCACCCGCCATGCTGGAGATGAAGAGCTGGTCGTCTTTGCTGCAGAGCCTCAGTAAGTGATGGGGGCTGTGACGCTGTCGGGGACGCCCCCAGTGGGGTCCCCACCGGCTGCCCCTTCCCCGTGCAAGGGGAAGAGGGTGGGTGGCACGGCCGGGCTGAGGGTCTCGCATCTCCCCCCCTGCCCCCTTCCTCCCCCGGGCCCCCGCCTGCCGCCTCGTCCCCTCCCCGGCGTCACCCTCCCCGGGGTCAGCGCCCGGCCGCGGCCAGGCTTAACCTCTGCCCTTTCCCTCCCGACCTCCAGCCCTGTTAAAAAGGGTTTAAATGCAAAGTTATTTGATAGTTAATCCTGGCCCAGGGCCCGGGGGGGGGGGGGCAACCCTGGGCTTTGGCGCTGGGAATGGCTGCGAGCCGGGACCCTCCGGCATCACCGCCGGCACGGCTCGGCCGTGGTTACGCCGGGGTGGAGGTCGGGCGAACGCGACGCTTAAAGTCAGGCGGGTGAAAAGAGCTTAAACAAATCCCAAATCCCTCGGCTGCCAGCCGAGGCTGTTGGAAATTCGCTCAGAAGCGGCCGCGGGGAGGGAAGGGGGAGAGAGATGGGGAGAGATGCCCGGGAGCTGTGCCGCCGTCCCTGCTGGGTGTAGTGGGGCCGCTGAACTGGGAGGAGTGGGAACCTCAGTGGGTGCTGGGAGGGCTTGGGGCTGGGCAGGGAGCTCAGTTGATGTTATGGGGCCCAGGTCATAATTTGGTGGAGCTCTATGTGCCCCCCTGCCCAACGCCTCTTTGCTGCCAGGCCAGGAGGGACCAGCATCAGGGAACCTCCTCGTTTCACCATCGTGCCTCCGTTTTAGCCCCACGCCGCTCCTCCCAAATCCCAGTTTTGGGGTGCCAAGGGATGACACACGGGGGTGTCCCCGCTGCCGAGCAGTCACCACCCCAAGCCTCTTATGGGGGGGCAAAAAAACCCCCCTTGATTTTTACCCTTCCACACGTCATGCCACGGGGATGTTCGCTTGCCGCAGGGAGGGTTGGGGACCCGCTGCCCTCCCCAGCCAATGACTGGAGGGTGCCCCGCTCACCCGTGACAGCCTCTCCCACACGTGTGCACGCTCTGCTGTTGCTCACGTGCCATCGTGCAAGCTCCAGCGTGGTGCGCCTGCCGTCTCCGTGCACGCTCCATCGCCTCGCACGCTCCGTCTTCTTCGCGCGCGCGCTTCGCCATCCTGCGCTCTCCATCGCTGCGGTGCAAAGCTCTTGGCTCCGCGGTTGCTGCGTTGAGAGTGCTCCAGCACCTCGGAGACTCCATCGTCGAGCTCGCTCCATAGTTGGGCGCGCTCCACCGGCTCGCGCGCTCCGGCTTTGTCCGCGCTCCATCGTTGGGCACGCTCCGGCATCTTGCGCGCTCCGTCTTCGTATCTTGCGCGCTCCGTCTTCACGTGCCCCCCCTCTTTGCGCGCGTGCTTCGTCATCATCCGTGCTCTGTCTTCACGTTTGCTGCATCGTGCGCGCTCCAGCGTCTTGCGCGCTCCAGCATCTTGCGGGCTCCAGCGTCTTGCGCGCCCCATCTTCACGCATGCTCTGTCTTCTCGTGTGCTCCATCACGGTGCGCGCTCCTTCCTCACACCCGCTTGTGGGTACTGAGGACAAGCTGGTGGCAGGGTGGGCTCTACGTGGGGGACCACTGGGTCACTGGCTCCATCCTTCCTGACCACTGTCTCTCCAGTTCTGGGCAGTCCCGGACCAGCAAGGGTTAACGGCGGTTGGGGGGGGGGGAGGATGCCTGCGAGCCCTCGTGCCAGTTCAGAAATGAATGTTGCCTTTAATATACCATCCTTCAATCCTTATCTCTCCTAATTTATTGGACATAACTGGTTGTGCTGATGGATTCGTGGCTTAGACCTTGGCTTCTAAATTTCAGCATTAATAATCTGCCCCTTCATTCTGCTCTCCAGATGTCTTTCATTTATCTGCTTATTCAGGAGGGGTGCAACCTCGCGGCCTCGGTGCCAGCGCTAACGTGGCCCGGTGACAATAAATTTGGCCTTGTAATAACATGGCCAGATGAATGAATTGACCTCTTGGTGACTGTCACTCCCTGTCAGCCTCCCCCCTCGTTAGGGGAGCGAGCGGGCCCCTGACAACGGATGCCGGGGTCGGCTCCCTCCTCCCCTCCTCTTTTTTCCTTCCCCCTTTTATTTTTTTTGTAGCCTTCTTTTTTTTTTTTTTATTATTTTTTTAATTTTTTACCCTTTTTTTTTTTTTTTTCCAAAGGGGAAATTTGTAGGCAAAGTGTAGACGAGGGGATCGCTTGAGCTTTAATCAGGTTTGGAGTACGGAGTGAGAACAGCCGCTCCCGTTCCTGGGGAGAGCTCCGACCCTGCTAACGAGGAGCTTTACTAACGACCCCAGAACCGAGACCCCTCGGCCGGGCAGGGCCCGTGGCACCGATGCCGGGATGAACCGCGGCGATGCCGGGGCAGGTTATACACCTGAGAGCGTGCCGAGGAATGTGTTTGCTTAATTAATTGGCGACGGGGAGCGCACCGGGGGTGTAAATCTAACGTGGGCCTTGGCAGCCTGCAGTGCCGCGCACGCAAGACTAGACTTTAAATAAGGGTGCAATTATTGTTTGAATAATTGACGAACAACGGGCGCGCATCGGCGCTCAGCCTAATGGGCTTTGATCGCTCGCCAGGGCCGCCCGGCGCGCCGGCAGCGCGCCGCCGAAGGACGCAAGGGGTCCGGCGAGGGGTGCGGGTGGGTCGGAGGTGGAAATGAGGGTGCTGCTCGCCCCTGGCTGGGTGCTGAGGGGTAAATCGAGGGGTTATTCCCTTCCCGGTAGACCCCACGGCACCATGGAGGGGCTTTGCTGAGGCTCTGCCCTTCCGCGGCGCCGTGGGGTCGGCCGGGGAGTGGGAGGACCCTGCACGTAGCAATTGATTTAAATCATTTTAGAGAGGACCTATGGAAAATAAAAAGCCTTTAATCACATTTGTATCCATTTCCAGCCTCAGTAAATCAATTTGGATTGAGCTGGGTGCCACGGTTACAGCTGATTAGCGCGCGGCGGATGGGGTCAAATTAATGCTAGCTGGGTTCGCTTAATGGGGTCACTGCCGCTCGCTTCTCGCGAGCATCCATCCTCGGGGGCGGCCGTTTGGGGATGAATATCTCGGTCCTGCCCGTACCGTGGAGGGTTTCTCTGGTGAGGAAGCACCAGGACTTGGGCTCCATGCTGCTGTGTGCCTCAGTTTCCCCTTGCATCAGACAGAACCATTGCAGAGGAGCCACTGAGCTTTGGGGGGGTGGATATTTAGGCTGTCCCACCTTTCTCCTCGCGATGCCACGGCGCCGTGCTGGTTGTCACCAGCATCACCCGTGTGCCGGAGCCTCTCACGTGTCCTCCCCGCAGAGGAGCCGTAAACAGGTCCCCGCACCCCGGTGCCGGTTAATTTGTTTTCAATAGGTTCCAATCAATTAAGCGTGGTCCCGGCGAAGGGAAAAGTGCCCCGTTAATTGGTGAAAATAAATCACTTGTCGCGGCCCTGGCGGAGCTACGGTGCTGGCCGGGAGCCTGGGCTGTGTCCGTGTGGGGATGGGGACGCTGGGGATGGACCCCTCTTTGCCCGGCTGGTGTTCACGTGCGATCCACTGGGAATGGCGCGCTTGCGAGCTAATGGCACACTCGTGAGCTCCCGGCTCGCTTCCTTAGCGTCTCCCGCCTTGCACGCGACGGGGGCGAGGGCGATGCCCTCCCTGCCCCTCCCTGCCGTGCTGGGGAGCATCCCCCCCGCATCCCATCGCCCGGGTCCCGCCAGCTCCCCCCAGCCCTGCCTCAACCTGGGGTTGTAATTACCGCACGCAGCGCTTTGATTGCTCCGTTCCAATTAATTAAACCCGGCGGTGACCCAAATTATGATCCCTTGTCTTGTCGAGCGCCGTATTTTTAACCTTAACTGGTTGGGCTGTGTTTAGATTTCCAATCCGGGCAGAAATGTCACCCGGGGAGAGTGACTGGTGTTGAACCCAGCCCTTCCCGTGACGAACCCCGTAATTAGAAACCCTCGTGTCCCCGAGACGGGTCTTTAAAGCTGTCAGAAGCCAAGATCCAGCCATTTGATACAAGACTATCATTAGCTGCGCCCAACCTATTAGCTGCAGGTAAATAACAGGCTGTACCGGAGCCGGGGAACAGGCGGGTTGGGGAATTGGTTGGTTCTTAATTAGGAGAAGCGGTGCGAGGGATTCTTTCCCCTCTAATTGCCTTCGTTAGGAGCCCGGGTATGTGTCCCTTTGCCTGGATCACCTTACTCGGCGCGGTGACGGCTCCTGCGCCTCGTCTTCCCACCGCGGTGCCCATCCCATCTGGTGGTACCCAGGGGTGCTGGTGGTGATACCTAGGGATGCTGGTGCATGTAGCAGAGGATGCTGGTGGTACCCAGGGGTGCTGGTGGTGATACCTAGGGATGCTGGTGCATGTA
>JANVCC010000037.1:19720261-19730274 GCA_025345505.1 Todiramphus chloris collaris | reverse complement strand
CCCTGTGTCACTCTGGTCACCGATCCGTCCATCCCCTGCATCCCTCTCGTCACTGATGCTCTTGTCTCTTGTGTCACTCTGGTCACGGGGCTGGAGGTGTCTAACAGGGCTGTGGGGGGACACTGGCCACCGTGGGAACCCAGCACAATCATAGCTGAGAAGCAAGGGGGGGGGGGGGGGGGCAGGAAGGGGACCTCATTCCCCGCCAGTACATATGGGAGCTGTGCTCAGCCTGGCTTGTTTTGAGATACGTGGGTGCAGTTGTCACCCTGTGGCTGCTGCCAGCATCCCCCGGGGACAGCAACACCCTCTGGGGACAGTGCCACCCCTTGGGGACGCAGAGCATCCCTGGAAGGCCTGGTTGTCTGCTGTACTGGGGTGACACCCAAAAGCATTCAGCCTTTTGGGGTGTCCCCTCTCCCTACGCGTGTCCAGGGCACTGGAGGGACCCTGGGGCTCCCCGGCGAGGTGGGACAAGGCCTTGGGTGCCCCGGAGTGCCGGGGAGGATGGTGATGGGTGCAGGTGGTGGGTGCTGCTGACTCAGGACCTTTCTGAATGGTTCCTGTTTTGACACTGGGGCTGGTAATATTTAGCTGGTGGATCAAAGCAGATGGAGGGATCTGGGTGACGCCGCGTCGGCTCCCGCTCGGTGGGTGCCAGTGTGAGTCACTGGTGGCTTAGGGCAGTGCTGGGAAATGCCGACCACCCCCCAGGGCTGGGGTTGGGGTGCTCGGGACTGAGCCCCAGCTCTTGGCAGCCCCCCAGGGCTGGGTGCTGGGGTTGAGGGTTGCCCTTCTTCATCCTCGCTGGGTGCGTGGTCGAGGGGTGCTCGAGGGTGATGCTTGCAGGGTGCTGAGGGTGGGGGGGAAGGGGTGATGCCAGGGGGGTCCGGGCTGTCTAGGGTTGCCACGAAGCCCTTCCGCCTTTCTCCCTTGCCCACCCCACCGTCCTCCTCCTCCTCCTCCTCTTGCCAGTCCTAAATTCGGTCACCATGGCAACCATGTCAACCACTTTCCAGCTTCCCCGTGATGGTTTGAGGAGGGGAGGGGAGGGAAGAGGGGAGCCAGGGGAAAGGGGGCGATAGGTGAGGGCTGCACGCCGGAAAGGGGGGGGGGGAACGACCCGGGGGCATCACCCTGGGCTTGGGGTGACGCTTCCCAGATGTTTTTTTCCTGCTGGGTCCCGTCTGGCGAGCAGGGGCCGGTGCCAGCCCAGTGCGTGCCAAGGAGTCAGGGCTGGGGGTCTTACCCTGGAGAGGAGGCTTGATCACAGCCCCCCCCCTCCCCAGCTCTGAGCAGGTGGGTGGGTGGGCACCCCCAAAATTCAGTGCTTATCTACGGCCATCCCGCTCATGCCAGGGCCCTGCTGGGACTTGGGATGGCAGTAGCCACACGGCAGCTTGGAGGGGGGTGAATTATTCCCAGACACCCCCTTTTACTCCCTAACCCCCTCCACCCCGGTAATCTCTTTATTCCTGAGCTAAGCCAATGGTTTTAAAGGCAGATTTGCCTGTGGCTATATAGGCCAGGGTGTAAAACCAGGGGGCTGGATAACACCAGCACCACCATCACCCCACAGAGAGCGGGCACCCACCTGCACCCGGGGACCAACCGTGCCAGTGCGGAGCCGCCGGGAGAGAGCAGTCGAGGTGTAATTACCCCTCCTGCGGGAGTTTGGCCCGTGATGAAAGCAGGGTACAGCTGCGTCCTCCCGTCGCCTTCCCCACCACCGGCCGGTCGTGCCCCCTGGCATTGCCAACCCCCCGTGCCCAGGGCGCTGCGGGCATCGCTCACCTCCAAACCCACGCTGGAGGTTGGGTGGGGTTATTTTATGGTGTGGGGGGTGCGGAGCAGGTGCTTTTTGAATCTCTGTGTGTGTGTGTGTGTGTCCCCCCTCCCTTTTCCCCTTGCCTTGGCACCGGCTGGTGGCACCTGCCGGGGACGCTTCGCCTTGGCACGGCACCGTGGCACGTGCGCGGGCACCGCCGGGAGCTCAGGCAGGGGCACACAGACACAGACACACACACACACACACACGTGTGACATCGGGGTCACCCCGAGCCTGGCAGCGGGGTGCAGCTCCCCCTTTTCTTCTTCACCTCTTAACTTCGCTGTCCCGAAGTTAACGGAACGCCAGGAGCCGACGCCGGGTATTTATTACGCTGAACGCCGATGGGCAGTGATGCCCCCCCACCTCAACACCCCTCCGATGGGTTATTTCTTTAAAAAGAAACGGGGGGGCAACCCCCCAACCCCTGAAGTGACTTTTGGAGGGGGGGAGGTGTGTGGGGAGGGGGCGTGGGTGCTGCATTTCTGCCTCGCCAAGCTTTCTCCTTCCCCCCCCCCCCCTTCTTTTAATAATAACGCTTTAAAGATGTTTGACATCTGTAACAAACAGCTGGCATCCTGTTATGGAAGAATGTCCTTTTATTTCCGAGCAGGTTGAACTGTCATTAATAGTATAATTAGGTGATTATCGGCGTACAGCAGAAAACTGCTTAATTGCACAGCCAGCTTTGCGAGGATCCCCGGCTCCTTTATTGCTGGATTTGTTTTAGCCGCCTGAATTTCTATTTATTTGTTCCCCCACCCCCCAGCCCCGCTCTGTGTCGTTTTCTGGGGGGTTTTGGGTTTTTTTTTTCTTGGTTTTGTTGTTTTATTTTTGGTGGGGTTTTTTTTCCCCACTTCGATGATGATTTTTTAATGTGCGTGGCAGCTGGGGGAGCCTGGCAGCACTGGTGGCACTGGAGCCAGGCATGGGGGGGACACACACACTCCAGTGCTGGCACTTGTCCCCGTGTGTGTGTGTGTGTGTCCCCAAGTCCCCAGGAGATTTATTTTTAACCCTGTGCACGCTGAAGTTAGTGAAAGGGAGTCGCAGGGCTGTGGGGGGCAGGGGGTTGCAGCACCCATGGGTGGGAGCACCCATGCGTGGGAGCTGGCTGGGTGCCGAGTTATTCGAGGAGATAATGAGGGTGGCTTTGGTAGTGGCACGGTGTCACCGGCGAGCAGAGTCACGGCGCGGGGCAGGAGGGCACCCATCATGCCGCGGAGCCTTCGCCCACCCTCACCCATACCCGGGCTGCTGGGACTCTCCTCTTCAGGCACCTTCTCCATCCCCACGGCGCTCGGGGCACCCCACTTGGGTGGCTGCGATGGACTCTCCCCATCCCCATCTTCCATCCCCATCCTCCATCCCCATCCTCCATCCCCATCCCCATCCTCCATCCCCATCCCCATCCCCGTCCTCCATCCCCGTCCTCCATCTACATCCCCGTCCTCCATCCCCATCCTCCATCCACATCCCCATACTCATCCCCATCCTCCATCCCCATCCTCCATCCCCATCCCCATTCTCCATCCCCATCCCCATCCTCCATCCCCATCCCCATCCTCCATCCCCATCCTCATCCCCATCCCCATCCGCATCCTCCATCCCCATCCTCCATCCCCATCCCCATCCTCATCCCCATCCCCATCCCCATCCCCATCCTCCATCCCCATCCCCATCTCCATCCTCCATCCCTGGCTCCCGTTCCCGTCACCGGGATGCAGCGTTTTGGGGAGCAAAGCAGCTTTTTTGGTGCCCGCCAGACAATGGCGCTTTGTATCTCCCCCCAGTGCCGCCAAACACACTTGTTAGCGCCGCAGCTTTGTGCTGTAAATTTCCATGGAGTAATTACGTCTTAATTTATGATAATCCCAGGCGGGTTAAGGGGGGGGGGTGGGGGGGGGGTGGGAAGCGCCAGTCAAGTTTGGAAGTTGCCTGCTGGGGCCCGTGCTCTCCCGTGGCTCATGCCCACCATGAACTTCTCCGTCTTGCTGGAGAGCGTCCCCGGGGGGAACGGGTGAGCTCGGTCCCAGTTTGCAGAGCCAGCATCCCCAGTGTGGTGGTTGGTGATGCTGCTCATCCCACCACCCATCCAGGAGCTCTGGACCCCCCCCGCCCCGGGTCACGCCGGGGTGATGCTGGGATGCTGTGCCGTGGTCCCCGGGCCGGCTCCCCCAAAGCAGGAGGGAATCTCTCCCTTGCCGTGAGCCCCCTCCCTGGCATCGCTCCGGCGTGGGGCTGGACCCTTCCCCCTTCCCACTGCTGAATGGCTCATCCTGCCTTTGTCTGGAGGGCTTATTACTGGCAAAATAGAAGCATTTTTTTCCCCTCGGCCTTCCCGGCGGGCAAATTAGAGGCTTTGGCAATTTTCGAGGAGGATGATGGGGAGGGGAGGAAGGTTCCCATCGCCTGGCAGAGGACCCCGGTTCCAGGCAAGGTGCTGCCACCCTCCAGCGAGGGCATGAAGTGGGGAGCGAGGGGTTCCCTGCGACCCCTCCAAAGCCACGGAGGCACGGCCGGGGGCTGCCGTGGGAATCCAGTGGGGCACGGGGAGCGTGGGATGGAGGGAGGCAGGTCTGGGGGATGTGTGCCCTGTGCCACCGAGCATCCCCCGAGGGTGCCGACACCCACGCATCCCTCCTCCCGTCACCAAGGGGGCTTGTGGGTGCCCTGGGCACCCCGTCCCACACCCCAGGGTGGGTTTTTGTCCCTGGAGAGGGGGGGTGGGGGTGAAAGCCCCGGGGCTGTGCCAACTGCACCTGCAGCCGGGACCCCGTTGGGAGGCAGCGTGCACCCACTGACATTTGGCAAGCGTAAAAATTCAATTAATTCCAGCAGGCAGATTAAATATAAGTGAATTTTAATAATTTGCTGGAAAGGCTGAGGATTACTGTAGGCGAAAAGGGAAGACGCTGCGCGCGCGGGGGGCACCAGGCCACCCTCCTTGGCCCCGGCGTATGGAATCACCGGCACTAATCACCCCAAATCCCAAGAGTGGGAAGGGAAGGGGGGGGGGGGTCTTCTCCGTACCCCTAGATCTGGAGCTTGGTTGATCTTCCCCCGTGATAAAGAACACGCTGGAGCCGTCCCGGTGATGCTGGCATCGCGTTGTGCCCGTCCCCAGCACTTCCCAGCCCTACGGGCATCGCTGCTGCTTCAAACCCTCTTCGCTGGTGGTGGGACCATCCCCTGGGGACCCCGTGGGGACACTTGGAGGGCACGAGGAGCTGGCAGGTGAAGAGCAAGCCAAGGTCTCGCCAAGACCTCGGCGGCACCTCGTAACTAAAAAGCCGGTGACGCGGGGCACCGATGGGTAGCAGATGGTGCCGGTATTAGGAAAATGAAAATACAACGCAGTAAATTTGCCGTTTGCCAGCGTTCTTTCCTTATCCCAAGGTAAAACCTTCCCCCTGGCTGATGCGGGGCCATCTGCACGCTGATAAAGCGTGCAGGGGAGGACCCCGGGAGTGCAGGGGCTGGTGGGGGACACACACATCCCAACCCCCTCCTCATCCCACCCGGCCCCCCGGCTTTGCCAGCGGCACAGTGGGATTGATGGAGATTGCCCGTGACCTTTGCTAGGACACGAGGTATTACCATTAATACTTCTGTGTTTCCGGAGTTTGCACCGTGCATAAATCTCATATCAAGCTGGGCGGGCAGAGTAATCTGCCAGGCGGTGTCATTAATACCCGTTATTAATACCCGTTATTAATACCCGGAGCCCCCGGAGCCCTTCGTTTAGCTGCTCGCGGGTGGGGTGAGAGATGGGGGCTGCTCTCTCTAACCCCCCCCCCCCACCTCAGCCTTTCTGGGATGCAGCCAGGAAATCCCTGGCACCGGCTGCTTTCTGCCAGTATGGGGGGCACCCACCCTTATGCTGGAGGGGTGGCTTTGGCTATGGACCCCCCCTCCTTGCCCTCGGCTGCCTCAAAGGCAGCGGGGTGGCAGGAGGTGTCCCCCTCGCCTTGCCCTGGCACCTCCTGACTCTGCCCCATAGCTCAGCTGGGTCCTGGCCCCCTGCCCCTGCCTGCAGCCCCCTGCCCTGCCCCTGCCTCCCCCCTGCCCCGCCAGGACCTGCCCCGTTCAAGACCCAGCCTGCGTGAAACTCTTAATCTCCAATTTTATTCGCTCGGCTCCAGCCGATTTGCATAATCCACATAATCACCCCGGTTTTAATTGCCCACAACTCTGCAGAAAGATCATGTGGTTAAGTGGTAAATCATAATTAGATAAATAATTGGCTTGGCCGCAGCAAGCTGCTTTGTTATACCTGCCATCTGCTGGGCAAGGGCTTCTCGCGCCGAGAACAATGCGCTGCTGACGGCAAAGCCCACGCTGCCCGCCGGGCTGAGCCGAGCTGCGGGCACAGGGCACGGGCACAGGGCATGGGGATGGGAGGGTAGCCTGGCTGCACCGGCCACTGCCCCTTCCTGGCCCGGGGAAATGCCCAGCAGCACCCTGTAACGTCCCAGCAGCACCATGTGGTGCCCAGCTCCCTCTCACATGATGCCCAGCAGCCCCCTGCAATGCCCAGCACTCCCCTGCAATGCCAGGAACCCCCCCGCAATGCTCAGCACCCCATTCAAATGCCTGGTACCCCCCTGCAATGCCAGACTCTCCCCTGCAATGCCAGGCATCCCCCTGCAATGCCAGGCAGCCCTGTCCAATGCCCAGTACCCCCCTGCAATGCCCAGAACACCCCTCCAATACCCAGCACCCCCCTGCAATGCCCAGCACCCCGCTGCAATGCCAGGCATCCCCCTGCAATGCCCACCACCCCCCTCCAATGCCCATCACCCCCCTGCAATCCCAGGCATCTCCCTGTAATGCCCAGCATCCCCCTGCAATGCCAGGCACCCCCCTGAAATTCCCAGTACCCCCTTGCAATGCCCAACACCTCCCTCCGATGCCCAGCACCCCCCTGCAATTCCCAGCAGCCCCCTCCAATGCCCAGCACCCCCTGCAATGCCCGCCAGCCCTGTGCCGTGCCCAGCAGTGCTACGTGCCACCCTGGCACCCACCCGTTCACCCCCTGTAGCCACTCAGCCCCCAGGAGAGGTGGGGACTGTGCCCCCCTTCTCCCAAAGCTGGGGAAGGCCTCCAGGGGCAGTTGGCACCCAGATCTGGGCAGCTGCCATCCCAACCTGGGTACCGCAGAGGGGGGCTCAGGGACCAGTACCCTCCTCTGGGCACAGGCACTTCAGTTTCGAAGCCACCGATGGGCACAGGAGGTGGAGGCTGAGCCTCGGACGGGGCAAAAACGAGGGAAGAAAGTTGCTTGGAAGCGAACCTTTCGCTGGCAGGATTTTCCCCGAACTTAAAAACCACCCGGGGCTGGTTGAGCTGGGCACGGGAAGGCAAGGAAGGGAGGAAAATCATCCTGCATCGTGCCAGCCCCGGCCTCTCCCCGGCTCCTGCGCCCTCCAAACGAGCTCTTATTAGTTTGCTTGTTGTCGTTTGCCAGATCAATGGGCCATGGAGGAGTGATCGATGGAGGCCCAGGATAATAGTCCCTGGGGATGGACCGGGCTCCCCGGGGAGCCCCGAACCCCAGCTCTGCTTGGCAAGGTGCTCCTCGCCCCGAGGGACCCATCCGGATCCCAGGGGTACCCCCTGGTACCCATCTAAGGTGGGGGATGCTCCGGGGTTGGGTCCTGAGCAATGAGGATAGACAGAGGCTGCTCCTGCATCTCTCCATCCCTGGGGACACTTGGGGATGCCAAGCCCGGGCACCTCGCGGGCGGTGAGGAGGGAAGGGCAGGAGCGGGGGCTCTTCTCGATCAATTAATTAATGAACTAATGGGCACATGGAGGGGGGGTGGGAAACGTGTGATGGATTGGCAGGATGTCACCAGGAGGGTCCCCGCTGCCCGTCCCCTGCCCGCTGGCTGTCACTAGAGGTTGGGGGGGGGGGGCACACGACGAGGGGCACGTGCTGCCCCTGGCTGCCCGCCCTCCCCCCTGCCCTGCTGCATTCAGGGGGTGCGAGGCAGGGGCTGGGTGTTGGGGGGATGTTGGTGGGTGACACACACACACACACACACACACACACACACGACTTGACAATGCGAGGCCATTAGCATGGAAAATCCATGCAAAGCAGCTGTTCCCGCTTGGAGCGTGCAGCTGGATGCGGCTCCGAGATGCTGAGGAGAGAAAGGAAAAGCGGGGGGGGGGAGGGGGGGAAGGCTGGGACAACCTCCCACCCCGGTGCCGTCACCCTAAATTCCTCGGGGATGCCATCCGGAGCGAGCGGCGGGTGCGGGATCCATCCCGGGGTGGTGGGGATGGGGATGGGGATGGGGATGGAGGTGGAAGGGGGGGTTGGATGCGGGATGCTGAGCTCCTCTCCCAGCTCCCTCGCCCGCCCGCCGCGCTGGGGCTTTTTTTCCGCTCCATTTGCCAGGGGCTGGAGCTGCTGCTGCCTGATCGTATTTGGTAATAAATTATTAGTTCCAGCGCTCGGGAACCCGGGGAGCTCAAAATAGCTGCTTTTAAAGCGGGCGGCTGGTGCAGGTTGAGTTCAATCTGCTCTGAAGGGCACTCCATGCTCATTAGGGGCCTTTCAAGGTGCTGGGGTGGGATGGGTTGGGTTGCTGGGGGAGCTGAAATCGAGGGGGCTCGACCTTTCCCGTTGCCGCATTTTTCCCAGCGGCTGAGGATGGCAACAGCGGAAGGATCCCGGGGTTTCGGGGTGCAGGGAGCCCCCCGGTTGGTGCCCGCGGCGGCTGTCGGCGTGTTTATTTGTCTCCAGTCCCACCAGGCAGCCAGACTGGTTCTGCTCTCGCTGCCGGAGGAGGCTCCCGCTGCCAAAAAACCCGCCAGCGTCATCGGGAGCAGATGGAGAGAAGATGGCACGTTCCCAAGTCCCAGCTCCCAGCCCTGCGCTGGGGATGCGGGGAGCTTTGGGAGGGGGTGGGAGGGGGGCTAAAGGACAGGGACATCCCCCACCACCCCCCCCCACCTTCCTCACCCACCCCCAACCGAGGGGCCAGGGGCTGGGGGTCCCGCGCTGTCGGGGATGCCAAGCTCGCGTGTGGCACTGCGGGAAGGAGGGGGAGCGATGCGGGGTGGCACAGGGAAGAGTGAGGGGGACACGGTGATGGCCCTGCTGTCCCCTCCCCCTCCTCCTCCTCCTCCTCCTCCTTCTCCTCCTCCTCCTCCTCCTCCCCCCGCCGGGCAGGCAGCCAACGGGCACCGGGAATGCCAGACACTCCCTGTGCCGCTGTGCCCGGGCACATGCCGGGCAGACGGGGACGGGGACAAGGTGCCACATTTCCTGGTCCCCAACCTCCCGCGTGGCCTCGACGGGGGACCCAGGTGTCCCGCAGCCCCCGTACCCCCCTGCCCCACGGAGCGAAGGCAGCGAGCGGTGCCCGAGGGCAGGTACGTGGAGGGGGTGCCAGCAGCGGGGTCCCCCATCCCTGTCGCCACGCGGATGCTCTCTGCCCAAGCGTGCCTCAGTTTCCCCAGCTGGCCGTTGTCCCGCGGAGCAGCCCAGGGCTGGCCGGACAGACGGACGCCAGCACCGCTGGGTCAAGGCGGGTGAACGGCGCTCGCTCAGGCCCCAGCCGGGGTGGAGGCGCCGATTTTATCGCCCAGCAGGAGCGGCAAAACTGGTTTGGAGCCCAACTGGGGCAGCGGCACGGCTCCTGTTAGCGAGCCAGATGCCGGGGGGGGGGTCGGATTGGGGTGGTAAGCGAGCTCCCCGCTCGCTTCCCGGCGAGCTGCTGGCTCCGAGCTGCCCCTCGTTCGCCCGACAAATCCTGGTGGGATCATGAGCTTTTTTTTCGGGAGGCGTTTGAGGCCGCGGGGATCAGCTGAGCATCACCCGGGTGATGCTCCACCGCCAGCCCCCGTGCCCTGGCGAGCGTGCGCAAGCGTGCGCAAGCGTGCTAATCCCCGCGCGCTGGGTAGCGAAGCGTCGCCAGCCTTCAACTGGGACTGGGGGGGGGTTATGCTGGGGTTAATAGCTGGGGAGAAGATGGGGGGCAGCACTGGGAAGCACCCAGGGAGGTGAAGGGTTGTGCCAAGGGGATGCCAGGCGGTGCCTGGGGGTGTGGGGCTGTAACTGGGGGTTGTGCCAAGGTGATGCCAGGCAGTGCCTGGGGGTGTGGGGCTGTAACTGGGGATGTGGGGCTGTAACTGGGGGTTGTGCCAAGGGGATGCCAGGCAGTGC
>JANVCC010000037.1:19664102-19691864 GCA_025345505.1 Todiramphus chloris collaris | reverse complement strand
GGGGTTTGGGGGGGATGGGGGTGGTTTACCGGGGACGGGGACGAAACAGCCCGAGGGAGGTGGCGGGTGTCAAACCGGGGGGATGGGGACCCCCGAGGGATGAGGGGGGGTGGGTGTTGGGGGGTTATTTACCGGGGAGAAGCCGCACGGTGCCGCCCCCTCCCAAGTGTTTATAAGAAGAAAAAAAAATAAAAATAAAAGAGAAAAAGCAGAGTCACTGAGCCACTGGTGTCCAAACCCACCCGGGGGGTGGGTGCCCCACGTGTCCCCAGCAAAGCTCTCGAGTTCTCGGCTCCGGCCGGTTCGCATCCCGGGGGTTGCGGCTCCATCCCGGCGGAGAGGGGGGATGGATCTTGCCGGGGGTCGTTCCCCCAATAATTCAGCACTGGCTGCACGGCGGTGACCCCCCCACCCTCCGAGCTTCGCGGACCAGCATGGTCCCCGTGGGCGTGGGTGGCGTGACGATGATGGAGGGTACGTGAAGATGCTTATCGCCCGGGGATGCCGCCGGGGTCCCGTCGCTGCCGTTCCCGCTGCTCACGCACGTTTTCAAGCCTGTAAAAAGAAATAAAGGGGGGGGGTGGGGGGGAAGATCAGGCACGGGGCTGCAGCATCCCCCACCTCCCCACCCTCCTGCGTGTGCGGCTCAACCCCTTACGAGCCACTAGAGAATCCACGGTTGCCTCCAACAGCCTCGCCTCGCAGCTCCTCCCCACCCTGGATTTTTGGGGTGTCTGGTAAATCCCCCCCCACACTCCCCAGGGAGCAGATCGCTTTAATCTGCTTTTTTAATCAGGAGAAAAGCCCCGTGTGGTGCAGGCAGCGGCCGCCACCGAGGCTTCATCTCTTCCCAAGCAGGAAAATGCCCGGAGGGGACAGACACTGATATTTTAAATCTCTTTTTAATTAAGGATAAAGCTCTGCCTTATGTAAGGGAGTGAGAGGAAAAAAAAAGCAAGGAGGGAGATGGGGGGGGGGTGTTTATTTTATTGCCGACTCCAAGCTCTTCATGGTGGTCTGGGGGGCAGGGGGGTATTCCGGGGCTCTGCCCTGGATTTGGGGATTTAGGGCAGAATGGGAACTCCCTGGCTGCCTGTTTGCCCCATGGAAGGGTCCGTAGGATCCCCAAACCCCCCCGGCACCCCCCCACCAACCCCCACCCCCTGCAGCATCCACGACACCGGCAAGGGGCACACGGGTGCAAGACTCATTTTGGGGGTGATGCATCCAAAGCCATGCCCATCACAGCCAGGATCTCGTGTAGAGTTAGAGCTTGGGAGAAGCCAGGGAAGAAGCCACTCTGCATTTTCGAGAAGGATGCTCATTAGCTCCCATCCCTAATGACCTGGAGGATAATGAACACGAGCTGCTCAGGGGTCAGCGCTGGACTGCTGGGCTAATGGGAGATGAGGTATCCAGCCTTCCTCCTCCTCACGCCAGCACAGAGAGGCCGGGAGCATTAAAAGCTCCTGCTCTCCTCTCTCTGCAGGCAGCGTTGCCACCATCCTCGGTGTAATTCCATTAAAAAAAAATCAAGTTAGAGGGAAAGCAGCAGGAGAAAAAGCTCTTGGGTTGGAATATCCAGGATGAAGGATGCTCGGGGTCAGCCAGGAAGCCGGGAGCTGGGGTAACTCCGGCTCCCGGCTTCCTGGCTGGCCCCAAGCATCCCACCTCTGAGGAAATCCCACCTTGAGGGCCACCATCACCCAAGGATGGAGCAAAGGATGCAGAAGCAAAGGCAGGATTGGACCCCTTCTATCTTTATAAGGCTGAGGTAGGGGATGGCAAAAGCATCTTTGGGCGCGATGCTCGAGCAACAGGTCCCTTGTGGCCACCAGGACGCCAAACCACACCGCTCCTAAAGCTCCTCCCCGTACGACCATCTCCCCATAGAGCAGGAGAACTCCTCCCCGTACTCCAGCACCCACCTAAACTTACCTTTCAGGCAGGATAACTTGAGCCCCATGTTCTCATCCTCTTAGCGGGACCCAGCTCTCCAACCCCGCCTCCTGTCCCCGCCGCTGCGAAAAGAGAGGCGAAGGTTGCGTGAAGCGACCCTGGGAGGAGAGCGAGCGAGCTCGATCGCTCACTACAAGCGTGCACCTAGGCGTGCGTGCATATAGACCTATCTATAGGCGCCCGGGCATAACAGGAAGCGTGGCTGCTCGGCCGCAAAAAAACCACCCGTGATGTCACCGCGTTAGAGCGACTCGATCTTGGCCGATGAGTTTCAGCAGGAACTTTTTGGGAGGGTGGAGAAGGAGCTGCAGCCCGGGGAGGAGGGTCCCAACCCAGCTTCTCCACCTGCGGGGTCAGCGCTACGAGCGAGAAGGAGGAAGAGGTTGGTTTTTGGGAAGGAGAGCGGAGAAATCCCCGAGCCCAGGAGCAGGGAACGGGGGGATGCTCGACCGCAGCATCGTGGCTGCCTCGCTCCAGAGCGGCAGTTGGGGATGTGCTGCCGGGGACCAGACAGTCCCATTTGTTTTGGGCATCCCCGATTCCCCCCAGGCTTTCAGGTGGATGATTCCCATTGTAGAATGTTGCTTTTTGGGCTTTTTTTTTAAACCAGCTTCAAATTATTCTGGGCAAAAAAGCCCTTTACTGGGAAGTTTCCATCCCTCCTGCCCACAGCTGCTGGGAAAAGGTTATTGGGATGAAGATCAGTGACTTATTTTGAATCTTCCAAGCTCTGGAGACTGCAGAGAGCTAAGCAACCTCTTCTGCTCCCCCTGCCCGACCTCTGCCATGGTTTAACTTCACTTTTCCAAGCAGCCCTGAGGTGGGCCGGCAGCAGCCGGCAAGGGGAAGTGGGAACTTGCCCTTGCTGCCTTGAATTTTGCATTTTTTATCAGCTCTACACAGATGCCCTGAGCTACCCCCCAACCCCCGCAGCCGGGGGGCTGTGCCAGGGCTGGGAGCAGAGCCCCCCATGACCCCCCCTTCGCCACCCCAACATCAAGAAATGTGGTTTGAGGTGAATTCTCTGGATTTTGGCAGCTGCTGGTGACTGGAGGAGGGTTGTACTGGGGAGACCCAGCCCCACAGCAAACAGGGGGGAATTTCTTCTGGGACCAGACCCCCATGGCAGGACACAGCAGCCCCCCTCCCCACCAGCTTCCCCGGTGTGGCCGAACACCAGCACCCCTTGCTCACAGCACCAGGAGAGATGCTCGGGCAGAGAAATTCCCCCCTGTTGACCATTCATCCCACACCACCACGGAGGATTCCTGGTGGGGCTTCAACTCTGCTCCCGTGCCGACACCAGGACAAGGAGTATTTGCATTCCCGATGAGTTCACGCTCCAGAAAGCCCTTGGATGCTCATTGTAAGCGTCACTAGAGCTGCACTGGAAGGGGGGGGGGATGCGGATCTGGGGGTGCACTGGGACCAAAATTGGCCACGGTGCTCCCAGGGGGTGACACTTACCCAGTCCCAGGAGCCAGAGGCACGGTGCCCGCTGTCTCATCCCACCTCCCCGCTTGCTCTCGGATGCAGGAGGGGAGCTGGGGGTGGGGGGTACGCGTGAAGCTGAGTGGGGGGTTCCCACTCAGGCCCAGCAGTGCCCTGGGAGGGCAGGAGGAGGTTGCGGCGAGGCGGTTGGGGTTTGTGCAAGGTTGGTTTCTAACCTGGTTAATCAGGTTAGCGGAGTCCCAGCTCCTCCCATCCATCCCCCCTCCTCCAGCCCCATCCAAGTCCAAGCAAAACCCTTGGGTGGTGAGGAAACGCTGCTTTACTCTCACCCTGCTGCACAATCCAGCCCAGTGCTGAGAGAGAGAGGAACAGGAGCGATCCCTGCCTGCAGCTGAAGCTCCTGGAGCATCCCTACCAGCAGTCAGAGAGGCTACCAAGACCTAGAAAGGCAAGTACCAGTTTGGTACAAGGGTCCCACACCCAGCTCTGGCAGGATCCATCGGCATCCCCAAGCTCCTCACGATTAGAGAGCAACCTCTGGGAGCATCTTCACCTTCTCCAGCTGCCAGGGGGTTCTTTTCCCCCTCCCATCTAATCTGCCAGCCCAATAACCAGCCCAGCAGCAGGACCAGCACCAAGAAGAGGGTTTCTCACCACCCTCTCATGTGAGCTGTGTGTCGGGTACCACCCTGCTGCGAGGATGCTCCGGGTGAAAGCTCTGCCTCCGGAGCAGCCTCCTTTGCCTGCGTTCAAAGCAGCCAGAAGCTTTTTCTCGTTCACCTCCTCCGCAATTAAGAGGCGACGTCCCAAGTCGGCTCCTTTTCAGACAGAGCTGAACACATCTAGGGAACGCTGGCCGCCCATTAAACACCCTGTGGCTGCAGGCAAGGAATCAAGGGAAAGCTTTGAACTTTGCCCGGAGATGGAAGCGAAAGGATCCCAGGAGCTTGGGAGGTCTCTGGCAAGATCAGAGCCTCCTAAATGAGACCAAGCCCCGCTGGGAGAGGTGTAAAGGGGAGCGGGGAGGGGCAATGGGTGGTTTTCCTCCAGTTTCTGCTGGCCTGGTCTTGCCATGTTTGGTGAAAAATCACAAATATGTAAAGAATGACTTTTTTTTTTTTCTCTGATCCAGTTCCTCAGATTTATCAAATCACTGAGTTATTACAAAGCTTCAGGCTCAAGAGCTGAACAGTTGGCACGAGGGAAACGCTGCAGCCCCAGCAGAACTGGTCCTGGGCACAGTGACTCCAGTTTTGCCCCAGAAAATAAAAAAAAGAGATGAATTAAACCAGTTCATATAGTTTGTGGGTTTTTTTTTGTTGCCTATCTAGCTGCAAAGTCCAAGAGCTTGAGGACAAGGTCTGAGCCAGAGCCTGGCAAGCCTGTTTTTTCCCAGATCCCATCCCAACCTCAATGCCCCTGCCTAGGGCTAGGGACCACCCCCCAGCAGCTCAGCCCCTGCAGCCCAAATCCAGCCAGAGCTGCAGAAACACCTCTCTCCAAAACTATCAGTTTGCTGCTGGTGAGAACAAACCGCCCCAAACCCGAGAGGGCTGGAATTACCCTGGAGCAACAGCGGTTGCTAAACCGGTGAGAGACCGAAAGTGATGTTTTGCTGCGGCGGGGAGGGAACACAAACATCAAGCTGCTGAAATAACTGTGGTTAGCTCTGCGTGCGGCTCCGGCTGGCGTGGGGACACCCCAGAGAGGCATCAACAGCAGCAAGCAGCCCTTCCTCTCCTCCTCCTGCCTTGAGGAGCAAAGACACCCTCACCTTGAGGTGTTCATCTAGCAGGGGTTGGTCCCCTTGAGGTGTTCATCTAGCAGGGGTTGGTTCCCTTGAGGTGTTCATCTAGCAGGGGTTGGTCCCCTCGAGTTGGTTGGGTATGGCCTGGGGACTCTCTGGCACAGAGCCCTGTTCACTGCTGGCTGATCCCAGTCCCGAGTCCCCATGGGCCAGACATCCCCTTGGCACAGGCACCATGAACTCCCACCCCCAAGTCTGGCCTCTGCTCGAGGTCACTGAATCCCAGCACGGCAAGGGTTGGCAGGGAGCTCTGGAGCTGATCTGGTGCCACCCCCTGCTCCATCCAGCAGGGGCACCCAGAGCAGGGGCCCAGCAGCACAGGGTCCATCTGGGTTGGGAATCTCTCCAGAGAAGGAGACTCCACAGCCTCTCTGGGCAGCCTGGCACAGGCTCTAGCACCCTCTGGTCCCTCCAAGGAGCTCCTGCTGCCTGTCACAGGGCCAGGGCTGTGACACACTGAGCATCTCAGGAGGGTAACTGGCCAAACCCCACCAAGAACCAGGAGAGCAGGGGGAAGGAGATGGGCTCATAAAGCTTCCTTTGTGGGTCAGAGCGGAGCTCTCCAGGGGAAGGTTTGTCCCTCCAGCCTAGGCAACCACCCTGGCCAGTGCTCTGGTGTGACTGGTTTCCAGTTCTGACCACAGTCCTTTGGGAGCTGGGCTGCTCCTCTCCCTGACCCCAGAGCTCCTCAACCCCCTGGTCCCCTCCTGTCCTGGTGAGGAGGAGGAGGACAGAGGGGGCTGAAGATGAAGGGTGAGGATGAAGGGCAGCCTCCTAACTTCGCTGGAAGGGGAAGGGCAGGGTGAGCTCATGGCTTTGAGACGCCTGAGGAACCGCAGGGGAGGGATGTGTTTCACAAACCCCGGCCACAAAGAAAAGCTTCAGCTGGAGATCGTGGCCAAGCCGCTCTGTCGGCTCCCTTGGAAGGAGCTGCTTCTGCAAACACCAGCTGGGCTTGTTTGAGAAAGGAGGGAGGGGAAGCAGCTTTCTGGGTCACAGAGCCTCAGTAAGTAGGCGATACGTCACCCTGGCTCCCGGCTAAGGCAGCGAGGAGGTCACCAGCTCCCTGCTTCTGCTCTGGGGTTCTTCTGGCCCGTGCAGGGGAAAGGGGCTGGTCCCATCCTGGCTCAGAAATTGCCCTGGAAGGAGCATTGCATTGGACTTGACGAAGGTGGAGGTGATGGGAAGGGAGAAGAAACTCCCTCCCGGAGCCCTCCAGCCATCGAGCGGTACCCGGAGGGGCTACAAGACGTGGGAAGGGAGGAGGATGTCACGAGGAAGCAGCTGAAGGTGCAGGTTCTGGGGAAACTGGAGCAGCTCCAGCAGTCCCCAAGCAGAGGCTCTTGGCAGGACAGGCAAACCGAACAACCAGCAGGAACAAAACACCCCCCGAAGAGAATCCACCGGCCCCTGGCACCACAAAGCAGGGGGGCAGGAAGGGAAGCGGAAAACGAGCACGTACCTGAAGCGCAGAACCAGAGTGTGCTGGGCTCTCCTGCCAGAGCAGCATCCAGAGCAGCATCCAGAGCAAACCACCTCCCTGCCGGGCATGGATTCAGCCGGGGCTGGGAATTGCCTTTGGGACTTGGCCGTGGCTGCCGCGCTTCTCGGCTCACCGAGCTCCAGGTTAATCTCGGCCCAGCTTTTCCCTTTTATCCCCTGGTACAACCTCGATGGATTTTATTAATTTATTTTGGTTTTTTTTTTTTTTTTTTTTTTTTTTGCAATTAGATCCATTCCTTTAAGCTCCCGAGTACATTTCTAGGAAGGGCTGCGTTGCTGCTCTCGGCCCTCCATGGGCTGACGCTGCGCAGAGCGGGACACGCCTGGCACCGGTCCTTGCCCGCATCCAGCTAAAGCACTGCCACGTTGCAGAGCTGCCTGGAAGCTCTCAAGGAGTTTCCCCCGTTACCTACCCACCCCGAACCCCAGCCCACCTACCAGGTATTTTGAAGAGCAGAGTTCCCAGTTTGCTTCATTGCAGGTTGCCTTTATCCACCCCCCCCCCACCCAAAACCCACCCGCCTCCGTCCGCCGCGATGGAAAAGCGAAGGGAAATACGCAGCCGGGGTGGACTTTTGGAGGAGAAAGCCGGGAGAAAATGTGGTCTAAAAGTGACAGTGGTGGTGGGGGGGAAATAAATTCAAAAGAATAAATCGATAAAAAGTCCTCAGGGGATACTTGGGCAGAGTGAAATCGCTGCCTGCTTGTGGGAGGGCCGGTGGCAGGGCTCGGGGGGAGGGGGTAAAGGCAACGAGGAGGACGATGCCGTTGAGATGTTGGGAATAAAGCAGCTGGGGTAGGATGGGATGGAAGCAGCTCGCCCAGCCCGGTCTGCTTGATCTGGACCAAGTCGTTATCATCTCCTGCGGATGAGGGTGGGTGACCCAGCTCTGCTCCAGGAGTTAAAATGCCAAGTGGCAGCGCAGCTCACAGATGCCCGCTTGAGCGCATTTAGTCAACCACGAGCCCACCCCACTAACAGCCTCCTCCATTAGTGGCCCCGCGCTCCTTCCGTCCGGGGAGTGCCCGAGCATCTCGAGATGGTTCACAAATAGCAGCAGAGTGCAGCGATTAGGCCTCGAGCCAGGGAGCGGAGAGACCCGGCTTTGCTTCCTGCATCTGTCACTGTCACCTGGGCGTCCAGCTCTGCTCCTTCGAGAAGAGAGTCGTGGGGGTGGGGAGAGCATCTCTGACCATGCATTGAATCCCAGGCTGGTTTGGGTGGGAAGGGAGCTTTCAAGGTCATCTGGTCCAACCTCCCCCTGCAGGGAGCAGGGCCATCTGCAGCTAGAGCAGGGTGCTCAGAGCCCCGGGCAACCTCCCCTGCAATGGTGCCAGGGAGGGGGCAGCCACCACCTCTCTGGGCAGCCTGGCACAGGCTCTCCCCACCCTCAGCACCAACAATCTCTCCCTTCCCTCCAGCCTGAATCTCCCTCTTGGAGTTTCAACCATCCCCCCTTGTCCTGTCCCAACAGGCCCTGCTCAAAAGCCTGTCCCCATCTTTCTGCCAGGCCCCTTGAAGTCCTGCAAGGCCCCCAGAAGGTCTCCCCTTGGGGAGCCTTCTCCTCTGCAGGCTGAACCCCCCCAGCTCTCCCAGCCTGGCTCCCAGCAGAGGGGTTCCAGCCCTCCCAGCATCGCTGGGGCTCCTCTGGCCCCACTCCACCAGGTCCCTGTCTCTGCTGTGCTGAGCACTCCCGAGCTGGCCCCAGCACTGCAGGGGGGTCTCCCCAAAGCCCTGGGAGCAGAATCCCACCCCTCAACCAGCTGCCTACGCTGCTTTTGAACTCCTCGGGGCTGGGCTCTGCACATCTGCCTGCCCCAGGCTCCAGCTGTGCCAGAGTGATGAGGCTGCAGCTCCTCCATCCGCCAGCTGAACCGCTCGCCTGCTTCCCGCTCCCACATGGGCTCTAATGAGCTGAAACAGGTTACACAGCAGGGCCTTGCTCGTTTGCACACTGACACTGGTTAGAGAACATCCCCTGAGCAGCTCGGCCAGCAGATGGGAAGGGGGAAGGGGATAAACCTCCAGCAGCAGACTCCTCCTCAGAGAAAAAAAAAACCCAAAGCAAAGCCCTCAGATACACACCCAGCAACAAACTCAAGAGAGAATGCGGCACCAGGACGTTCCCTGGGAACAGGTATCTCACTTGTGTGCGTGGGCTGCTGATCAAAGACACCTCCTGGCTCTTTCCACCCATCTGCTCCTCCCACTCATGATGCCACACAAGACAGGAGCAGCAAAGACCCCTCCTGACGTGCATCCAGCCCCAACCAGCCACTAATTCTCAGAGCAATTTTAAGGCAGTCTCGTTTCCCCATGAAAATAACACCTTTGGACCCCCCCAAACTCTGCTCCCTTCTGAATTTCTCAAGCTGGATGAGTTTTTGACCAAGAAGTGTCTGGGGACATCCGGGGACACACCTCGTGGCTCTCAGGTCACCCTGATCCTTAATTTCAAAGTCTTCTCCAACCTAAATGATCCTGATTCAAACCGAACGAGCGCTGGAACGAACAGAGGCTCAAGGCTCTTCATTCTCCTTCCTGTGACTAAAGGATTCATGGTGAGCACTTGTGTGGACCCACTGAAGCTGCTCAGAAACCCAAGCTCTTTGTGCTGGTATTTTCAGATACTTCTGGGGTCTGCCGTTTTGAAGTATTAGGGTTGAGAGTGGAATAAAAGGAAAAAAGAAATAAATCCACAGGGGGAGAATTAAGAATTTCCAAGCACTCGAGATCCTAGGGAGCTGGGAGTTAACTACCTGGGCAGGAACTGCCAAGCCTCCAGATCTTGGTGAATAGCAGGGAAAAATAAAGAGAATTCATCCTTCACCTCATTAATTGCTAACAAAACAAAAACAGAGCAGGATGCTGCTTCCCAGTGCTGCCTTCCCAGCAATCATGAGGCCTCCAGCGACAGAGATGATGCAGATGCCTTCCCAAAGATGATTTTTCCCTCCCTCTCTCCTGAAGTTTTCAAAGGAGTTACCTTGAATTTCTCCAACTGATCCAGCATTTGCTCCTGCAGGCGGGTCTGGCAGCCAGGCAGGCAAGGGGAACTCAGCTCTGGCTGAGCCCAGCAGCTTCCTCATTCTTTCACAAGAGCCACCGTGGCCGCCTCGCCGTAGGAAATTGCTGCTTTCTGTCCAACCTTCAATGCAAACAGGACACGTGAGATAAGATCTGAGCAGCGCTCGGCCTTTTTATTTGGCCTTTTTATTTTGCTTCGAGCCAGCCTGGGCTTCTAGTGGTGGCAAAACACTCAAAGGACCTCATTTAAAAGAAAACAAGATGAAAAAGAAAACGGGGAGACAAAGCATTAAATGCTGCTCAGGGTCTCACCGGCCGCTCGCAGGGAGCGTTTCCGTCAAGCTGCAGATGGATGAGAGACGTTTTGCTTTGTCTTATGAGGGTGAGGCAGGGGGAAAGCAGTGTGAGATCTGACTGTATTAGAGAGGATCAAAGCCTGGTGATGACATCTCGTTACAAAGACCAAGCAACACGTTTCCTGTGGCTCAGGAGCCGTACCAGTGGCGTAGGCTGACAAGCTCACAGAACTAAGGTCACCCGGCTTGCTGGAGGGAACATCTGCCTCTGGAATAACGGGTTAGATTTCATGAGGTGTTTGCACCAAGCCAGGAAACCTTTGGGGATTTGGAGAGTCTCCTCCGGACATGAGCTGCCAGAGCATTGCTGTTTCCAGTGTATCTTCTGATACAGCTGTGGATGGGGAGTAACAGGCACTGGAACGCGTGGCTCTTGGTGGTTGAGAGCTGGAGACGTGGTTTTGTTCAACAAGGGAAAACGTCTTCCTTCCCAGCAAACCTGACTCGTGACTCTGGACTAAATGCCAATCCCTTCTGTAACACCCAACACACCTCACTCTGCAGGGCAGGGAGACAAACTCAACCTTCACCTCCTCCGTGGACAGAGGAGAGAACCCCTGACCTCACCTCCTGGCTTTGGGGGACTCCACAGCGGGACCTGACTGAAGGAATCTTGCTTCTCAAACAGGATTTCAGCCTTAACCCATCTCTGGCTGAGACCAAAGTTAAACTTGTGCTTATTTAAATAGAAGCTGAGGTGGAGCAAGAGGTTTAGTCAATCCCATCCTCGAGGAAAAAGCAGGAACTTCATAGAATCCCAGCCTGGTTTGGGTGGGAAGGGAACCTTTCAAGGCCTGCAGGGAGCAGGGACATCTGCAACTAGAGCAGGGTGCTCAGAGCCCCATCAAGCCTGACCTTGAATGTCTCCAGGGATGGGGCCTCCACCTTCTCCCTGGGCAACCACTTCCAGCTGGAGAGAGGCAGACAGCTTTGTAAAACCATTTTAGGGTAGGAAGAGAAGGAAATTCAGAGAAACAGTTGCAGGCTGGGGGGTGTGTTTAACTGCAGTCTGACAAACGACCCTGAGGAGTAAGGAAACAAGACTTACAAAGAACTGTGTACTCATCTGATATCAAGCTGATATCAAGACTATTCCAGGCTCCTTGACTCAATGTACTCGGATCTTCTGCCTTTAACTGGGAAAGGAACATTTTTACACCACCTTAAACGGCCACACCGTATGAAATGAGATCAGTTTCTAAGCCCCCAAAAGACTGCAGAAAATTAAGAAGGTATTCCACTCATCTTTTGTAGACTCAGACTGGTCTAAACCTGCCACTCTAACACCTCAGCATGCTTCCTTTTCACAAATCATCTGGGGAATCTTTGTTTTCACCTCGGGTTTTAATATTTTCTGAGCAGTAACTGTGGTTCTAACACTCACGGAGAGCAGGAATCTCCTTAGGGTTTGGGAATACACCTCTGACACCTTCCCTGCAGCTGTGCCACACTAAACCCCTGCAAAAGAGGTGACACAGGAGCGTGGTACACTGTCCTCAGCAGTTTTACTGTGCTGACAGAATGATGTTTCCAAACCAGGCCATAAGAAACCGTTAACCTTACGTTTAATGCGTTCACCCTTAAAATTGCTCAGTTGAGGACAAGCCTGCTGCTTTCCCCCCCCCCCCCCCCCGAGAGGTTATTTCCATTAATCCTTGAAAAGCAACCTCTCTAAAGAGTAGAAAAGCTCAGTCAGACCTCTAATACGAACGGGAGGGAGGAGCAGAAGTAGCTCGGGGTTCGAAGGGATAGTGACAACCGTTACAACCAGGCTGGCATCCCAAGGGACAACTGGAAGTGACAGTTTTGCAGATCTTCCAAGGAATGGCACCAAAAAGACCCGATGGGTTAAGGACGCATCGCTCTGCACCGTCACGTGCCTCTCCTTTTGCACTCAGTTGGGTTTCCCCACGAGGTACTGAGTATCGTTCTGTTTTACGTTCAAAGAAGAGGGTTTTTCTCTCCTCAGTCCGTAGCGGGAACACCCGTCCGTCCATCTGTCTGTCAGTCAGTAGAAAGCCTTCTAGCAGAGGTGGAGGACAGCTTTGTTGATCTCAGGGTTTGTCCAGTCGTTCCGGATGTCATCCAGGTGATTATCAAAATCCACCAGTGTCTCGTAGGACTTGCTGTCCAAGAGAGAGGAGGCGATTCTCTGCGCTTCGGTCCAATCCTCGCAAAAATCACTAGGATGTGGGGAAAAAAAAGAATAATGAGAAGAAACAGTGATCATCAAGAAAATCTCCAGCATCTCCTCCACTCTGGAAATGAAGCTGTGCTCTCTGCAGCATGGTCGTGGTGGTTCTGGCTGGAGAAGAAGGTTGTTCTCTCTCACTATAGCAAAAAGCAGCTTTAAAAAGCACCGTCAGCTCCACCCACAGCCCTTAACCAGCCAAACTGGTTTTCCTTGGTGCCCAAGAACAACTAAACTCAGAAGGTCACTCACATGTGCGGGTCCTTGCACCTCCACTTGTTCTCATGGAGCTCGTACACGTGGATGGCAGGTTCTACACACTCCATGCTGAACTTGGTGTTATCGACCTGGCGGGCGACAGAAAAACACCATCTCAGTCGCCTCCTTGAGATTGCAAGTCGATGAAATAAGAAATCAAGTCAGTTTGCACATGCAGGGAACCTTCTGCTAACTCGTCTACTGTTTGAACGAGCCTGATTCTACATATTTAAACTGACAACATCCTCTGTGACTGCAGCGAGGAGGCAAAACCCCGTGTCTTTCGTAGAAGAAAAGAGCTGTGGTCAGAGAAGGGGGTCTGAGGTCATCAATACGCTGCGTTCCCTCAAGCCTCACAAGCAGAGGAGGCCTCTGGAGATGTGCTAAGAACTTCACTGGCTACAGGTCACGGCATCTCCCCCCACAGAGCATTTGGAGGGCAAGAGGAAATGAGTTGCTTGAGTCTTAAAGGAGACAGAGACCAGTCAGTCATAGCGGTAGGGTGAAGGACAGAGGGAAAAGGAGGTGCTTTACCATTATGAGCGCTGTATCGTTGAAGCTCTCTGCAATTCTGGAGGCCACCTTTTCTGCCACCTGGTTTGGACTGGGGCAAAAGGGAAAAAGTAACCGTGTTAGGTGACCCGTGACATTTCAGCTGGGAGCAGCAGGAAACGCGCTTGAAGAGCCGCGAACACTGCGCCACCCGCGTTCGAACAGGAGCAAGATATCGAGCTGATGCTGCTCTGGATTGAAGCCAGAAGGCTGAGAAAACCCCAGCTCCTCTCTCCAGCACCCACTGGATCTCCACTGTACAGGGGCAACGGGTTTTAGAAGGGCAAAACGCTGCAGATGTTACGTGGGATCAACTCCTTCCAGAGCCTGTAGCTACTTTTGCTCTGGCAGGCATCTAAAAAAGCAACTGAGTTTTGGAACCTGCTCACTGCCCAGCTTCTCTACCAACATCAGATTGTCGTTTAGAGGAAACCCATCACCATGTTTCAAAGATGACAATCTCTACACGGTGCCAGTTATCTCCTGAAATCACATCGGAGTTTAACAAAAAACCAAAACAAACCCAACCAACCAAACCACAAACAAACAAGCCTCTGACACTTTCAAACCTGCAACAGAACAGCCAAACTGCATCTTCCTCTTCAAAATCTCTCCAGCAGCTTTATTTCCCTTGACAACTAACATCCTTAACCCTGTTGGATACCTTCACAGTCACAGGGCTTCCTTAAAAAGCCCCATACTTGTGACTGAAGGATCTACATTAAGAAAAGGACTGGACTACTTTAAGCAGTAATACTTTAAACAAGCTGGTCATTATTTATTTTACATTTGATGTACTCTCATTAATGACCCCATACTCTCACTAGGGACCTCACACTCTCATTAAGGACCCTGTTACTCTCACTAGGGACCTCATACTCTCATTAACAACCCCATAATCTCACTAGGGACCTCATACTCTCATTAAGGACCCCATACTCTCACTAGGGACGCCGTTACTTTCACTAGGGACCTCATACTCTCATTAAGGACCCCGCTACTCTCCTTACTCCTGACACTGGATTTGTTTCATAGATCCAGAGGAAAATATTTGATACCTGAAGTTTTACTGTGGCTCCACAGGAAGGGCCCTTTTACTGCCTGTTGAGTAATTTGAGGCAGCGAGCAGGGAGGGAAGGGGGGAAAAAGTGAGTAAGCCTGGGGAAAATCAGTGATAAAATGTTATCTCTGCTTGACTGATATCATCTTCCATTGCAAAAGGCTCCCCTGGCCACGTAAGAAAACGCTTCAGGAAAACCCTGAGACAATCAAGTAGTTTAGTAAGAACTAGGTCACTTCTGAAAGATGCTTGAGAAGAAACTCTGAGTTACTGGAGCTTACAAGATACGTACGGCACGAGCAACCGCGCCTCCGAGTTTTGCCTATTTCCCTGACAACTGCAATTAAACCGGTTGGCAGCCGTTCAAAGAGTGGCCTTTTATAGTACCCACTAAAAGAGGAGAGATTCTGGGAAAGCCCGAGGTTCCTGCACCTCACCAAAGGTCACATCCCACCCAGAGCTGCCAAAGACGACGCAAAAGCAGATGACGGTTGTCCAAGTTAATCACCGGGCGCGATTTACGCCGATGATTTTTGTTGGCAGGGCACGAAGTACAAGCTTTTTTTTTCCTCTTTTTCTTTTCTTTAAAAAAAAAACAACACAAAAAAACCAAACAAAAAAACCAAACCAACAAACAACCCAACCAAAAAGAGCAAACAGAAGGAAGTGTTGCACCAACACACACCTGGCATCTTTCACGCGTTCGTTCGCCTGGTAATATCCAGCTATCACGTAGCTGTTTTCTTTGCACCACGAGTCAATCTGGAAAAGGAATTGGAACAATTAAGCTTAGGAGGAAAAAAGAAAAGAAGGCAATAAAAAAACCAAACCCCCAAACAAACCCAAAACCCTCAGAGAGCTGAGGAAAATCTTGGGTGTGTCCTGCAAATAAAGCAGCCTTGCAACCTCCAAGATAAATTTACCTAGAAAGCAAAGTGAAGATCTGGAGAACGGTGGAACCAACTGGAGTAAAACAAGAAGTTGCCTCAGTGAAAGCCTGGCCCTAATTTAAAAGGTCAGGTCTAAAGAAGAACTTCAGCAGCTCTGCCTGGGAGAGGAGTCCAGTTCTTGCCCACTGCCCTTGGTGGGCGGTTTCTGTTTGACGCGTTCACAAAGCGAGCGAGCTCCTTGAGTTGACTTTTAATGGAGCAGTTCTGAAGCAGCAGCAATTTGGGTTGGGTTTTTTTTAACCTTAATTAACAAATAAAGCTCAGAGCAAAAGGTAAACGTGAGGCAAAGTTTGTCCCAGTTCCTCTCTCAACCTGCCCCGTTCCGAAGAGGCTTTTGAGATTAAAGTGGTTTTCTTTTGAGGTTTTACCTGAGCAGGTAACTGAGAACCAGGAGCGACTCCTCAAACCACACGGGTGGATCCTCCACTCTAGAAACCTTTCAGTCCAAACTAAACATCTCTCCACAAATATTCGCCAGCTCAGGCACAAGATCAGAGCTCGAGGAAAAACTACGGGCAGAAATTGCCTCATTTCGGTTCTTCAGGTGCTCAGGTCAGGCAGCTCCTCCTTAATTTCACATCCATAAGGAAAAATGTTCACATTTCTCTGTTTCTTTGCAGGCAACTGACACAACTTTTGATTTACAGGGGTACAAAAGCTGCTGGGTTTTTTTTGGGGTGGGGTTTTTAAGTGCTGTGCACACCACTGTCCCTGCTGCTTTACACCAGGTCCGAGTTCCTCCTGTTTTGCTTTGAAAACACACAAGAAATATGATCTCTCTCCTTTAGAATTATAATTCAAATCATAATCATATCAAACAGAGCCCTGAAAAATCAGAAAGCAACTCGAATTTTTCCTCTGTGGTCCCCAGAGAGTGCACAGCAAACAAAAAAAACCCTCAAATATCCCTCAACAGCTCTATTAAAACTGCACGTCAAAAAATCAATCTCATTTTTCCACAATAATTATAGTATTAGGCTGCAGAAGGAAACAAACAAAGCCATGTGAATAATCCCTGCTCTACAAGGGATGACATGGATTTAGGGGATCAAACCCAAGCTGGGTTGCCCTGCTCTAGCTGAGGGCCAAGAGCTGTTTCAATTCCAAAACCCATTTCCAGAGCTTACGAACTCAGGTTTTAATTGTTCGGGGTTTGAAAGCTTGGCATTAAGACCTGGAAACCATGCTAAAATGAAATCACAGAATCAATGGTAGGGGTTGAAAGGGACCTCCCAAGATCATATTTAATATCATGATTTAATAATCATTTGAAAACAACCAGCCAAACATCACTTTGAAGATGAGAAATCTCAGCTCTCAATTTTTGTCGCGTATTGAAAATGGTCTTTAAAAAAAAAAGAAAACCACAAAAAAAAAGGGGTATGATTGAAGTTCTCGGCTCCCTAAGTGGTAGTTAAACATTGCTTCTGGAGAAAAAAAAATTAAAAAAATTCAGATTTCAAGTTGTTTCCACCTAAAATTTCCAAACACTCTCTAAGGGCATCACCAGAAGCAGCCTCAGCATCCATCAGACAGTTTTAGTCACGTCCAAGCCCGACGGGGCACAAATCACATTCGCTTCCTGTGTCACCCCTGAAAAACAAACCCCAAACCAGAGCCCTGTCCTGGGCTCTGCTGTGGGTGGCAGGGGGCCAGCAGAGCCCTGGGAGGTGACAGGCTGGTGGCCCAGGTGGTGGGGTGTGAACTGAGGGGGAAGTGCTGCTCTGTTGGGTTCTTTTCTGAGAGGCCGTGGTTGCAAACCCGCGTCAATTAGCTGAGAAAGCCAAAAGCCCCTTAAACCCCCCCCCCAAAAAATAAAGGGATTTCAAACAGAGGAGCCAAAGTGCAAATGAAAAGCCAGGTGTTCCTGCTCTCCCTTCTGGACCTGCACACCCCCCAGGCTCTGCTGCCTGTGTACTAAGAGGGGATTTTGTGGAGCCCTTGCTCCTGGGCTGCTGCGGAAAAAGTTGTCCCCTTGGGCTTCTGATTCTGTCTGCAGCCTGAAGATGCTGCCTGATCTGATGGGTAATGAAGGGAGGGACAGGGGGAAGGAGGGGAAGGAGAAGGGAGAGGGGAAGGAGGTGAAAACCATCTTTAGCTTTTTCTGTCAAAACCCAGGAGCCAACACTCAAGTCACTGCCATTTCTTTGGTTCCACCGTAATTTCCTTACGTAGCTGTGACAAGAACCAGGATTTTTTTTCCTTAATAACCTGATCCTGTAGCACGATCTCCAGTAGAAAACTACACCAAAGGCCCAAAGCTCTCGAAAATTCACTGCTACGGACTCTGTAGAAAGACATCTGAACACAGACAAACCCTACACATCCTTTTAATGTGCCCTACGTGTTGGTCTGCGCTTCAGCAGCAACTTCCACTTGCCCATTCCCAGAGGAAAAGCCAATTTCTATCAATCAGAAAGGTCAAGCCAAGCCCTGCCTGCCTTGTAAGCTGTTACAAACAGGATCATCACAATTACCCGAGCAGTAACAGGAGGAAAACACAGAGGGCAACTCTTGCAGGCAACAAATTGTTCCTCAACTCCAACCTAAACCTCCCCTGGGGCAACTCCAGGCTGGTTCCTCTTGTCCTGGTGCTTATTCCTTGGGAGCAGAGCCCAACCCTCAAGTCTTAAAAGAGATAAAAAAAGTAATCCAGAGCTTAAATCACCCCCAGATCTCACTTCAGATGGGTCTACACCTCCCGTGAAGGTGCCAAAGCACCTATTTTCCTTCAGGGGAGGAAAACCTGCTATAGAATGCATTGAAATTAGGGTTTCTTGGTGAAGTAATTCTAAACTTGCTTTCAGATGCACAATAATTTTCACTGCAATGTCTTTTCTGTATTCTCTTCATGCTTGCTCTCTAATTATTTATTTTTACACATGCAAGAATTGAAACAAGAGGAAGCAATGGTCTGTAAAGTTACAAACCACAGTTTTATTAATTCTAAGAGATAATGCACACAATTTATCAGAAATACTGGAGGGAAAACCTGGAATTAAGGTGCCACCTGTAAGATGTTACCTACATCTCATATTAAATAGTTACTATTCATGGCTGACCATCATATCCTGGGCCTCCTGAGTACTACTGCCTGTGAGCCTTTGACTTCCATTGAGTCCTACTTACAAGGTACAGAGGTAGGACTTCCTCTACTTATTAAATCTACTCTGTCCACTCTTATCCCTTAAACTAAATTTCAGCCTAAAGAATGCTATGAAGATGTTAACACACAAACCAAGTAATTATCTTGCAAGAAGCATTGTAAAGCCAGCCGCCCCCCCGACCCCCTCGTGACAATAAAATCCAAGCACATTTCACTCCCTCGGTGCTCTGGTTTTGACAAAGGGACTCTCCCCAAACCCAAGTGGAACTGGAGTTGCTTCAAATCCACCCCTGAGCTGCAGTATGAAGGGACATCTGTGTTTTAATTTTCATCTTTAGACTAATGGCTTCCATAAATGGGGGAAAATACACCAAAGCAAATGAAGAAACATACTTGGAACACACCTATACACTCTTGGAAACAAATTCTCCAATTAGCTGCTACTGCTTTGAAGTGCTTTAAAGGTAAGCAGGGAAAAGCTCTTTCTGCTGTAAAATAAGGACACCCCTCCTGGGAGTTATTTGTAGATAATGACACCAATATAAACAGCAGTAGAAATTAAGGCAAAACTGCGAGGCTTGGTGGGGGTTTTTTGCTGCTTCCCCAGCAAAAAGCTGTACAGCTGATGGGTCCTGGGGTTTTCTTTTTGTGGTGAGAGCCTGTGCCAGGCTGCCCAGAGAGTTGGTGGCTGCCCCATCCCTGGCACCATTGCAGGTGAGGTTGGACAGGTCTCTGAGCACCCTGCTCTAGCTGCAGATGGTCCTGCTCCCTGCAGGGGGGTTGGATGAGATCACCTCGAAAGGTCCCTTCCGACCCAAACCACTCCGATTCATCTCTAGAAACGCTCGCCTCACACTAACTTTGTCTGCCACTAACACAGGCCTGGCAGAGTTACCCCGGCCCCCCAAGCCCCTCAGAACCAGCCCTTCCACCCCCAGGCCACCCCCCCCCCCCCCCCCCCCGAGCTCAGCCACGACCTGGAGACGATCCCATCCCCTCAAACACAGCAGCCCCTCTCTCCCAGGCCTAGGAAAAGGCCTAAGGCCTTACCAAAGTGAGAGCCACCTCCAGCATGGGCGCCAGGGCCAAAGTACCGTGGAAAAGCGGGATACAATCGACGAAGAGCGAAGGGGGGGGGCCCGGCCTGGTCGCGGCGCGGGGCCCCCGCTGACCTCTCGGCCACCAGCAGCCCGTTCACGGCGCAGTGCGGGTACTTGGCGCCGTGCAGCACCATTTTGCAGTAGGCCTGAGTAGTCAGCTTCATCCTGCCCCAGCGCGGACAGCCCCGCACCGGCCCGGCCGCCGCTTCCCCCGCAAGGCCGTCAAGTGTCGTAAAACAAACAAAAAGCCGCCAAGCGCAACGCCGGCGCTGTCGTAAAATGCGGGGGGAGGAGAGGGGGCGGTCCTCCCGTATCCCATCAGCCCTTGCGCGCTGGGGGGGGCGCGCTCCCCTGTGGCTTCTCGCTCACCCGCCCGCTGTTTCCCGGCGTGCAGTGCGCTTCCGGTCGGCGGCTCCTTCCGGTGGCAGCCCGGCGTAGAGGACGGTCGCCAGGTCGTCGGGCCGCGGCGGGTGGAGGAGGCGGGAGGGAGGGAGACGCGGGGGTGGAAGAGGAGGGATGAGGGGGGACGTGGGGCCTGCCCGCTCCCTGGGGCCATCCCCGTCACTTCCACCCCGTGGCCGTGGGGTTCGCGGGGGGGGGGGGGGGGGGGGGAAGGAGCGGGGAGCGCTGCGGCCTCGTCCTCCTCGTCCTCCTCCTCCTCCTCTTCCTCTTTTTCCCCTTGAAGGGGGTTGGTGTCATATCGCCGCCGTCCCGTCATATCGGGGCGTGAGGCGTTTCGTGCCAGCGCGGGAGGGAGGGTCCCGCCCACCCCGTCCCCCTCCTCTCCTTGCCCCGTGAGGCCCACGCCAAGGTCAGGGGCGGGCAGCGGGTTCCGCGCTCGTTTCGCCGGGGGTTTTAGTTGAGCTTAGGGACCGGTGAGAAACCCGTATCGTGGTGCAGAGGCGTTGAATCGTGATGCGGGGAGGGGGCTGGGGGAGAAACCGTCAGCTGGGAGTGCTTCCTTCCCTCGGAGTTATCCGGCATTAGTGGTGGCTGGAGCACCTCTGCGGGGGAGATCCGTTTAGAGTCTCCTGAGGCTCCTGGGTTGTGCCCAGTAAGGATTTGTTCCCAAGCTAAAGCATCCTGGGAAGATGCCTTGAACAAAGGAAGGGCTTTGAGGAGCAGTCATGAGGCAATCTCATCAAACAGCCTGGAGCAGGGGCAGGAAAACTCCATGCTGGCTTCTCGTTTACTTATTTACTTTTTGTAGACAAAGAGAAAGTGGTTTTGTTTCACTTTTATACTTTGATGTCTTCACCTGATGCTGACTTAACTGCTGTTGTTTGGGCTCTGCAGGATGTTGGCTTCAAGAGCGTTCAGCCTCGTTGGGAAGAGAGCCCTTTCCACCTCTGTCTGCCTGAGAGCTCATGGGCATGGTAGGTGGCGACTCCTCAGAGTGAGGATGATAAAACAAATGCTTTAGAGAAAGAATGTAAAAAAAAAAAACAAACCAAAATGCTGGTGGGGTTTGGGGAAGGAAAGAATTGGGATTACAGGGGAGGTTGGTGAGGCTGAGGCTGTGCCCGGTGGTGGGGAAAGAGCAGGAAACTAGGATGGAAAAGGTGTAGAGGGCTGCTGGGCATGTGGCAGGGGAGGTGATGAGTGTGACAGCTGGAAACAGAGGTGGCTGAGACATCAGTGAAGTCACTGTGGCCATTATGCATTGACTCTTACGTAGGTTCCCCTCCTGCTTGACTTTTACACTCCTAAAACCATTTTAAGCACTTCACCTGCAAGTCTTTTCCCTCCCCAATTCCTTAACTGCCAAAACTTCCACCAAACTGCTGGGGTGGGTTTATTGATGTTGTAACCAGTAAAAGATGTTGGTACACGAGTCAGCACCTTGACCGGGTGTCTCTTCTCATCCTGTCTGCAGCTGGCGTGGTCAAAGCAGATGATTTCAGCCTCCCGGCCTATGTCGACCGTCGTGACGTTCCCCTGCCTGAAGTGGCCTTCGTCAGGGACCTCTCTGCTCAGCAGAAGGCTCTGAAAGAGAAGGAAAAGGCCTCTTGGACTGCTCTGTCCGTCGATGAGAAGGTGGAATGTAGGTAACTGGGGAGGTTTAACCGACTTCCCGACGACGAGATGCTGCCTCTTCCTCATTAACAGCTTCTGCTGCAAGAGGTGGTTGCTAAACCTGCTCCTTGCTGTGGCTCTTGAGCTGTGCTGGGTTTTGGTAATTGTGACAGAGCTTGTGGTGTACGCTCGAGTGGAGGTCAGGGGTTTGTGTTCCTGGGATCTTCAGTGCTGTTTTAGAAAGTTAAAGCACCTGCTCTGGTGTGTACCTGGGCTTGTGTTTGGTATTTTCGTCTAGAGAACAAATAATGTGTTTCCTAATTCCTGTCAGCAAAGTGGAAAAGAAATCTCTGTTATAAGAACAGAGAATCATAGAATAGAATCGTTTGGGTTGGAAGGGACCTTTAAGATCACTGAGTCCAACCATTAACCCAGCACTGCCAGGGTACCACTGACCCATGTCCCTCAGCACCACAGCTCCACGTGGGGCTTGGAAACCCCTCCAGGGATCACGGGGACTCCCCCCCTGCCCTGGGCAGCCTGGCACAGCCCTGGACAACCCTACAGGGCGTTGAAGAAATTGTTCCTCAGCTCCAACCTAAACCTCCCCTGGGGCAACTTGAGGCTAGGTCCTCTTCTCCTGTCCCTTGTCAGCAGAGCCTGACCCCCCTGGCTCCAAGCTCCTGAATTTCAGGGAGCTGTGGAGAGCCAGAAGGTCTCCCCTGAGCCTCCTTCTCTCCAGGCTGAACAAGCCCAGGGCCCTCAGCCGCTCCTCAGCACCCTTGTGCTCCAGCCCCTTCCCCAGCTCTGTTGCCCTTCTCTGGCCACGCTCCAGCCCCTCACTGTCCTGCTGGGAGTGAGGGGCCCAAAACTGACCCCAGGATTTGGGGTGCAGCCTCTCCCTGCCCTGGTCCTGATGTCCACACCAGTGCTGACAGAATCCAGGATGCTGGTGGCCTTCTTGGCCACCTGGGCGCACGCTAGCTCATCTTCAGGATGCTGGTGGCCCTCTGAATTGTATCAGCACTGGTGATGGCCAACAGGACCAGGGCAGTGATCTTAGCTCTGTATTTAGATATTGTCAGTCCAGCTCAGGAAAACGAACCTCATGTATCTGAATATTAATTATCAACTTTCAGACAATTAAGGTCCCAAGCAGGTGCTTTGCCTTCAAATAAACCCACATCATGTTTTCGACCTGCCCTCTGCAAGGGACAACCCGACCCATGGGCAGCGTCGCAGTCGGAAGGTGTAAAATTCTTTTGTGACCCAAGATTTTTGGGAAATGATTCGATGTTTCTTACCTTTTATTGTTTTTAATCTTATTTTTGCAGTGTATCGTATCAAATTTAACGAGAGCTACGCAGAAATGAACAAAGGAACCAACGAGTGGAAGACGGTCCTGGGTGGAGTCCTGTTCTTTCTTGGTGTCACTGGGCTCATCCTCATTTGGCAGAAACATTTTAGTGAGTAAACTCCCACCAGCGTGAAGTCTTCGGTAAAGAACCAGGTCGATTAATACCTGCTGGGGAAATGAGAAGAGGGGGTTGGAAGGGTGTATGGTACAGCCCTTCTGGTGACCTCCTGACGGATGCTGTTAGGCTCTGAAAACTCCTTTCTGGAGTTGTAACTTTGTGGAGAGTAAATATTCGGGGAGCTGACTCGTAGGAGAGTGAAGAGCTTTGGTGGGAGGGAGTGAGGGGGGGAAAGTAATGATACACCAACCACCCCAGAGCTTCCCCTGCTGTCACCAAAGCTCAGTGCCACCTCGGTAGCAAACGGTTGGGTTTCTCCCACCGTGGGCTCCCTTCCCAGCTCACCGGGGTCCCTCCGGCCACCGTCGGGCAGAGCTGGCCCTTAGACGGGCCGTTTGCCTTCGGGCTTTGTCCCCGTGCGACGCTGGGCATAGGAGAGGGGCCGGTGGCTTGGCATGGGGTGGGCAAACCAGTGGGAGGTTGGATGTGGGAATTGAGGCCGAGCTGAACGCTTGGCTCTGGTTTTATCCGGCGCCGTAACCGTGCCCGCTCTCCGTCGCAGTGTACGGTGCCATCCCTCACACCTTCTCCGACGAGTGGCTGTCGGCGCAGACGAAGAGGATGCTGGACATGAGGATGAATCCTGTGGAGGGCATCTCTGCCCAGTGGGATTTTGAGAAGAACGAATGGAAGAAATGAAGCGACTCGGTGGAACCTGCTCGGCTTGAAGATGAAATGATTCCATCACCTGTGGTGTGACCTCGTTGCTCGTGTACTGGAACAACCTCGCCGCCTACATAGATGCTAATAAATGTCTGGTTAACTTGAAAGGTCCTTTTTTTTTATTGCTCTTTGAACGTGTTTTGTCCTGATGGCTGAGGGCTGGAGCTTTCCCAGAGAGCTGTGTCCTGCTTGGGACATCATCAGTTAAAGGGAACGTTTCTGGGGCACCACCAGCAGTGTTGCCCTGCAGAGATCATGTTAAGTGAAGCAGATCCCAGCTCCTCATCCCATAATAGCGAGTGTGGAGGGAGATGAACGCGGCTCTGTCCGTCCTCCTCCTGAAGGGAACGTGTTCTTGGCGGGCTGCAGACCTCACTGGTATCCTGTGCAGACCCGGGTGAGGAAGGGAGACAATTGTTGGATCCAGCTCAGGCAAAAATAGGTTGAGATGAAACCCTGAAGCGTGTTTTGTGTCTTGCCTCTAGGGTGAGGTGTTCAGAGGGCTCAGTGCAGCGGGGGGAGGGAAGGAAATGCTCCATTTAGTGGGAGCAGCAGAACTTGAATTAAATGCAAGGGTCTGAGCAAGAGGTCTGGGTAATTCTTTTGAGGAGCGGCTGAGGGACCTGGGCTTGTTCAGCCTGGAGAGAAGGAGGCTCAGGGGAGACCTGGCTCTCTACAGCTCCCTGAAATCCAGGAGGTTGAAATTCGGGAGGCTCTGCTCCCAAGGAACAAGCACCAGGACAAGAGGACCCAGCCTCAGGTGTCCCCAGGGGAGGTTTAGTTTGGAGCTGAGGAACAATTTGTTCCCCTGGAGGGTTGTCCAGGGCTGTGCCAGGCTGCCCAGGGCAGGGGGGGAGTCCCCGTGATCCCTGGAGGGGTTTCCAAGCCGTGGAGCTGTGGTGCTGAGGGACAGGGGTCAGTGGTGCCCTGGCAGTGCTGATGGACCAGTTGGACTCAATGAGCTTAAAGGTCTCTGCCAACCCAAACAATTCTATGATTCTGCAAGTCCTGGTTCGTGACTCCACATTTCCGGGGCCTGAGCTGAGCAAGTTGGCACCTCTCCTTTGCTCTGTAGCAACCTTCTGCCTTTGGTTTCCAACTGCCCCTCCAAAGACAAACCCAAGCTGCAACTCCAGCTTTCTCTTTTCCCAGTTACTTAGCTGTTGTGGTTTCAAACCCTTGCACGTGCCTCTGGTGGGTTGACAGCTCCGATCTGGGAGGGGATTGGTGAGTTGCTGGGTGTTACCTGCTTGGAAAAGGGATGTTTGGAAGCACGTGCTGGAATCACCGTGCTGCTTTACAGCCTCTCTCCTCTCCCTTCCTGGCGGGCCAGGGGAGATGGGCTTCTCAACACTCCCTTAGCTGCGTGTCGCTGGCTCGTGGCACGCTCTGGTTTGGGAGGTAAGCACCTTATCCAGGAATTGTGCTCTTGGTCCTGGGATTGGGAGGAATTGACATCAATGGGAGAGAAATCCTGCCAGGAGCAGGGCTTGTGCCAGCCCATAGCACCCCTCAGCGAATCCCAACAAGCGTCGCTGGGACGAGGGAGTTGCTGCTCCCGGGAACGTCCTCATCACCCTCCCCAAAAGGCTCCAAAATACCCAGGGAGCCGTGGAGAGAAACCTGAGCCTTCCTCAGCCCTGGATCCTTATTTCATCCTCCTCAGCCCAGCACCAGCCACTTTCCTTGATCCCCTTCACCCAACCAGAGCAGCCTGCAACTGGTAAGTGAGCTGAGTTTGCCAGGGCTCTGCACGCTCCCCTCCTGGCACTTTGTCCCTTTGTCCTGCTGCTGGCAGAAGGTGTTGAAGGGGGAGGGGGTCAGATCAGCAGATCTCACCAATCCTGCCTGAGATTTTGGGTTGTTTATTTGCAGATAACCTTGGATACTGAGAAGCCACCTGAATCCTGACCCCGGGGAGACAAAAACCATGGGGAGTGGAATGAGCAAGGTACTGGGAGGTGGGGGGGATGGTACTGGGGATGCCGTCCAGCGTGTCCTCCTTGGGCAAGACCTTTTCTTTGGCAGCCCGGGGTGTTGCTCGTTCCCACAATGCCCTAAATACAACGGTTTGCACCTTCCTTTTCTCACTCCCCTTTGAACTTTAAAGAAAGGGAATTAAGAAAATGACCAAGTGCTCCCTGGCTTTGGATCCGAGGTGATGAGCTGAGTGTCCAAAAAGTGACGGTTGGCTTTAGATGCTCATCCCTTGGGTGGTGATGCTGTGGAGGAGGGGGGGTCCCTGCAGGGAAATATCCTCCCCTTGCCACCCCAAGGATGGGTCTGTGCCTGGCAGCTATGCCCTGCAAAGGGGGATGGGGTGGAGGGTTTTGCTGCTGCTTGTTGTTCATCTCAGCTCCAGGGTTGGCAAAAAGGATTAGTTTCTGCTGGGATCCTTAAATAACCTCCTCGGGACGTGCTTTCTCCAGTTTAAAATTAGGCTTTGGGACAACAACCGAGAGACCAGATCAGGGCAAACTCCCTCTGCTTGGCTCCGGTGGGATTTAACTCCGGGGCTGCACCCCCAGCAGATGCAGCCAGACTTGCAAAGAGGCTTTTCCAGCCTCCCCAGTGCCACTGAACCCGCCTGGGGGCTGGGTTGGTGCGGACACATTTGTGGTTCTGGAACTGGCTTTGAGTTGATGAGATCCAGGGCTCAGAATCCCCCTTCTACTGGTAACAGCTCGTGCTGTGCTGGGCACAGAGATTTGCTCAGTCTGGGTGTTGGCACCTCAGGAGGGGTCTGGGGTTCAGCAGAGTGGCAGAGGTGGGCTGGATGTGACCCAGTGCTGGGGGTCAGACTAGATGACCTTTAAAGGTCCCTTCCAAGCCAAACTATGGGATTCTATGAAAACCCTTCCTACAGCCTCTCAACTCGAGTGCCTTGGGTGCAAAGAATTCCATCTGGTAATCAGCTCTTCCTTTCGTTCCTTCTTGACCTGCTCTAGGGGATCCTGCTCTAGCAGGGGGGTTGGACTGGATCATCCTTCGAGGTCCCTTCCAACTCCTAACCCTCTGTGATTCTTTGTCTCTGGAAGCTGCTTTGATGGACATAAACACCCTGAGCTGCCCCTTTTTCTCCTCCATCCCCTTGCAGCAGCCAGTCAGAGGGCAAATCGCCACACTCGATGGCACTTCAGGCAACATCCCATCCAGAAAAAAAAAAAAAAGATATATTATAAATAGGAGATGACCTTTGAAACTATTTGCACGAGGTGGTTGCTAGAGGACAGCACAACAAACCCGAGCTGCAGCCGGGCTGCCCTGCGCTCCTCGGGGCTGGGGTTTGGGTTGGTGGTTTGAGGGGCTCAGCCTTTTCTGTCCCTTAATGAATGATTTGTTAATTAGGTGCTTGGTTTATCCTTGCTGCTGGGTTTCCTGGTACAGCTTGATGGTCCCACCATGTCTGGTGGACGTCGTGCCTGGGTGCTGTCCTGACATCCCTCTCCTTTTTGTCACCTCCCAGGTTGTCAAAGGCCTCTACCTCGGGAACATCCGTGGTGAGTCAGGGAATCATAGAACGCCCCGGGTTGGAAGGGATTCAGGACCTCCAAAGCTCAGATAGTCCAACCCCTCTGCAGTGAGCAGGGCCATCCTCACCTAGATCAGGTTGCTCAGAGTCCTTTCCCTGCTCCACCTCCGTGTTGCTGGGAGATCCCTGGAGAGCTGGTAGGGCTGGAGGAGATCTTGAGGGCTCCCTGTGCCTGCTCCTGGCTGGGGATCTCAGCATTTTTGGGAGATCTGAGGCTGCCTCATCTCAATTGTGAGTGGCCTCATGCAACTCTAGTCTGGGAAGGGGACATTCACAGGGAGCTGTGGTCACCAGCCCTGCCAGAGCCCCTGGCATGGTTGGAAACCATCCTGTGTTTGCTGGGACAATATTTACAGTGAGCCAACGCCTGGCTGGGCACTGTGAGGTGCAGGGTGAGGTTGGGGTTTCACCCAACAGTGAGGACACAACAGGCTTTTCCAAATTAGCACTGTAATTCCTGATTCTGGGGGTGGTTTTAGGAGCCTGCTGAATATCCAGTGCATCCAAGGGGGGGGTTGATTTCAAGGAGATGCAGCATAGAATTGTTTGGGTTGGAAGACACCTTTAAAATCATCAGGCCCAAGATTTTCCCCAGCATTGCCAGGGCACCACTGACCCCTGTCCCTCAGCACCACAGCTCCACATGGGGCTTGGAAACCCCTCCAGGGATCATGGGGACTCCCCCCCTGCCCTG
>JANVCC010000037.1:19644927-19659102 GCA_025345505.1 Todiramphus chloris collaris | reverse complement strand
CCGCCTGGTGCATGGTCCATATCCACCCACTGAGCTCCTGCCAGCACCGACCATCCCCTGTGTGCTGAGGAGTCATGATTTGCCTGGGGATGTGGATGAGGAACCCACCTCAGCCTCTCCTGCAGCTTCTCCAGGTGGGAACCTGCCAACTGGCGGGCCATGGGGAGCTGGCAAATGCCACATCACTGCAGCACCTCACCCCTATCTCATGAGAGGCTGTGGGATGGTGGGGACGAGTGCAGGACAGGACTGGGGAGGATGGATGGGATGGAGAAGTGATGCACGGGAAAGCCTGCCCACTGGCATCCTCACAACATGGGTCTTTCCAGCATGGGAATGTCCCTGTTCCCATCCCACGCTCTTCCTTCCCTCCTTAAATAATCCACTTTTTCCTGCCTCCTGGTTTGCCTTGGGCTGGAGGGAAGCGAGGGTGGCCCATGGGCTTGGGTTGCATCAGCCCAGGGGCACCTTTCAGCAGCAGCGATGCCCTGGGGAGCGGAAGGAGATGGGACAATCCCTGGTGCTGGGCTGTTCTGGTTCAGACTGGCAGGATTTCCACCCATTTCACTAAGAAAAAATTAGGAAAAAAAAAAGAAAAAAGAAATCAGATGAACAGCATCTAATTTTAGCTCAGAACAAGGAGGATCAAGGAAGCAACGTTTGAGAGAAAGGAAAGTAATCTGACCTATGCCAACCGGCAGCAGGATGATTTATTGTGTATTAAAAGGACTGGGAGGAAATAACTCATTGATGAGAGTCATCTCATGGGTGCCTGTTCACACACGTCTTCCTGACAGGGCTCACCGGTTGGGGCCCCAGGAAAGGGGGTGGCATAGTTTTGAGGAGGGTCCTGAGCATGGTAGAGGTTCCTCAGGGCCCAGCCTTTCTTCTGGACTGGAATCGGGTGGGCAAATAGCCTTGGGTGGGATGGATGCGACCCATCGTTGCCCCCAAAAGTTGATTGTGGCTTTCCCCTCGCTGAAGGGTTAGCTGGGGACAGGGGAAAAGGGACAAAGAGGGGATTGTGTGGTTCTTGGGGGTAGCTTATTCCTCCAACCACCTCTGTATTGCAGGACATGACCTATCTCTGTATCTCAGCCTCGGATTCATCCAGCCAAAACCTGTAAGTCATTTGCCATTCTTTTGCCTCCCAGCGTCGTGTGTTGGTGGTTGTGGGTCAATGAAAGTCCAGATTCTGTAGGATAAGAGTTCAATCCATTTGTGCTGCAAAAATCTTCCTATCATTGCTGAGCTTGCCAGAAGCTGTGCTCCGCTCTCGGGTGGTAAATAGCATTTGTAGGGCTTAAAAACCTGTTTCTCTGTGTGTTTGTAGTCAGTCAGTTTAATTTTCCATCAAATTTCAGAGTTATTTTGCTGGGCAGGGTGGAAAATTGGTGTCTTTTATTTTTTTATTGGTTTAGGAAGGCAATGACCTGTGTCGGTCTTCCAGATATTCTCCTTGGAAAGAGAAATAAAATATTGATTAAAATCAAAGGGTTCCCCCCCAGAGCACAGATCCTCATAAATCTTTCCATGATCTTCTTGAGATGAAGCTGGTGAAGAGGCGCTGTGAGGAAACCCCAGCTTTTCATGGGATGTGGTTGCTGGGATGCACTGGGCAGGGGGGCTGCTGGCACTGGACGGGGTGGGGTGGTCACAGCAACTGGACACCCATAAACCAGCCATTGCAACCGTGACTCCTGGGGGTTTTTCTCACCAATTAAACCCTAAAAAGAATCAAAACTTGGTGCTCAGTGACCAGAGCTGCTGGTTTTCCAGCATCCTTAGGAGCAGCCATGCCCGGGGGTGTGATTCTGCTTGCTCATGCTCCCGCTGAGCGGAAAGAGAAGCTTTACAAGAAAGCCCTGCCTCAGCAAGAACTGGTCTGTTGGGTTTTTCTGGGAGGGGGTGGTTTGTTTGTTTTTTTTTCTAGCTTGTTCTTTTTTCTCTTCTTTCATTTCTTTACATTTCTGACATGTCTGCTGAAAGGGGATTGAAAAAAAAAGAAAGAAAAAAAAAAAGATAATCCTGGCTGCCTGCCTGGGGGAGGAACACCCACCCCGTGGAGTGGGTGAGGATGGATGGAGTGGCCAAAGTGCTCACCTGGCTCTGGGATGGGTTGGGAGAGTGATGCTGTGTGGGCTGGAGGCTGGTGGCAAGCGTGCTGAGGGAGCTGGAGGCGAGAGCATCGTGTCCTTGCAAGCAAGGTGCATCCCTGCTGGTCCCAGCTGAGGAGCTGAAGTGGAGGACTGGGATCTGGAGAGCTGGGCTCTGTGTAGGTAACACGTGAAAGCCCTGGGAGATTCTGTCTGCCCTGCAAAGTTGAGTAGGACAAGGAGAAATCTGCCAGGACAAGCTTTAAGCAGGAAAACGCTGCCACAAATGGTGATGCTCCATTTGTCATGGTGGTCGAGGAGGAGGTGGCACATTTGTAGCCCACGAGGAACAATGGACTGACATCTCCTTCCAGGGCTGAGAGGCTCAATACTTTTTGTATGACCTCAGCTTCAGAGTCTTCTCCATCTCTCCTCTTCTTGGGCAGCAGAACCCCCTGCTATTTCTATATCCATAGTTCCTTAGAAGGCACCTGAGCTGAAGAACAGTGTCTCGGTCCATGCAGGGTGAGGAACATCCCATTCCATGAGCTAACAAGGATGGAGGAGGTTTTGGGGGGGGTTCTGCCTTGTGCCCCCAGGGAAGCCCGTTGGCAGCGAGCCCCCGATGAGGGGCACGGGGGGGAATAACTCTGCAGTAGCTCGTATCTTGGCTTCTGAGAAATCAGGAAGGCCATGCCGGCGCACGCCCACCCCATCACGCGGAGGCAGAGGAAGTCTGATGCCGGCTCTGTACTCTCTGCTGAGCCAAAGGGATCCTCTCCTCCTCCTCCTCCCGACCAAGTCAGGGCTGTGCAGTCAAGGGAATCAGGTCAAGGAGTTTGCCAGCAGCCCAAGTTACCCAGAATCAGCTTTGTTGTCACCAAGGAGCTTGTGGAGATGCCTGCTGTCTTCAGGAGGGATCAGCAGCACTTCCAGCAGCTCGTGCAGTGATGAGCACGGGATGTGTCTCACGGGAGCCTTCATACCCCTGCAAGAACACCCACCTCTATCTCCTTACTACATACAGAGCTGTCTATTCTGCTTTCCATGCCTCCCTCCCTCACCTCCCTGCCTCTCTCCTTGCAGGCTGCAGCATTTTAAGGAGTGCATCAAGTTCATCCACGAATGCCGGCTGGGTGGGGGAGGCTGCCTCGTCCATTGGTGAGAGCTGCCGTCACCTCCTCGCGTCCCCACTCTGCATCGATCCCCTGGGAGGTGGGGATGGGCTCCTAGAAAGTGTCCTCGATGTTAAACGTCACTTGGGGTTGGGAGGAAGAAAAGGAGACACCCAGGAACAGTGGGAGGGTGAGAGCAGAAAGTCTCCAACTGGGATGGGTGGTCTGTGTGCCGAAAACCTGAGCATCCAAGGTGGGGGGGACAGGGCACCCATGTGCCACCCCAACTGGGGGAAGCCACCTACCTGGGCCACCCATGTGCATGCAGCTCCTTACCCCCGCCCAACCCATGGCTGGGGAACCCCCCTAGAATCCCAGTGAGACGGGGTACCCATTGGAATCCTAGAACCATAGAATTAGTTTGGTTGGCAGAGACTTTTAAGATCAACAAGTCCAACCATTCCCCCAGCACTGCCAGGGCACCACTGACCCATGGCCCTCAGCACCACAGCTCCACGTGGGGCTTGGAAACCCCTCCAGGAGTCACGGGGACTCCACCACTACCCTGGGCAGCCTGGGACAGCCCTGGACAACCCTCCAGGGGAACAAATTGTTCCTCAGCTCCAACCTAAACCTCCCCTGGGGCAACTTGAAGCCGGTTCCTCTTGTCCTGGTGCTTGCTCCTTGAGAGCAGAGCCCGACCACCCCTGGCTCCAACCTCCTGTCAGGGAGCTGTGGAGAGCCAGAAGGTCTCCCCTGAACCTCCTTCTCTCCAGGCTGAACAAGCCCAGGTCCCTCAGCCGCTCCTCATGCCACTCATAAGACTCATGCCATGGGCGTCCTTTGCCGTGGGGCCACCCCAGCCTCTGCAGTGGGAATCCCCATCCCTGACACCGCTCCCTCACGCTGTACCAGCCTGGCTGGGGTCTCCCGTAGCACCACCATCCTGGTGGCTTACCTCATGACGGTGACCGAGCTCGGCTGGGAGAGCTGCCTGGCCGCCACCAAGGCCGTGCGCTCCTACGTCAGCCCCAACTTTGGCTTCCAGCAGCAGCTGCAGGAGTACGAGGTGACCTTGCTGCAGGAGGTACGTCCCGCGCCGATGTCCCCTTAGATACGTGCCTGCAGAGGTTGGGAACATAGATGGCTCTTTTGCATGCAGGTTGCTGCTGGGACCAGCTGCTTGCCCGAGCTGGCCCTTGTGTGTGCTATTTATTACCCGTGGATTTTAAGTTTTGCATGCAAAAAAACCCCCAAAAAAATTAGAAAAAGAAAAAAAACCTAAACCAAACTCCCAAAATGAAGTGCCCAGACGTTGCGAGTGGACTTAAAAAAAGGTCTTTAAAACCCCAGTGCTTTGCTGGAGAGCTGGGTGAGCAGCAAGTCCCCCGAGGAGCCCCAGGAAAGGCGCTGGGACAGTTCCCAGGAATGCAGCAGGAGGGGGAGAGGAGAGGGAGGAAGGCTCTGCCGAGAGGCTTCGGGATCTCTGGGCGTGCTTGGATCTGGCTGGGCTTCCTCTGATGGCAAGTCCTTGGCTTGTAGAGGCAGGCGACAGACAGGAGCAAGCCTTGAGGGAGAGATTCTCCTCCCTTCCCCCCCAGAAAATGATGTGGAGCAGCAGTTTTGAGGAGAGCAGAAGCCCTGGCTGGTTGGGTTTCCCATCCCATGCGAGGGAGGGACGTTGTAGCAGAGTCGAGTTGGCTGCCAGGAGCGACAACAGCGCGTCCTTTAGTCGGGAGAGCACTGGGTGCAGAGATCAGAGCTGCACTTTTGACCCGGAAAAGCTTTCGAAAGCAAAGGGAAAGGCTTTTTAAAAGCACAGCAACCTGGTTGTCCTCCAGCTTCCTGTACTGGACTCTGCTCCTCTGCTCAGCAGTGAAGAGCTGAGGTCCAAAACTACCTCGGGAGGGCACATCGGTCACATATGGACCTCTGCAAGGAGAGAACAACCCCGAATTTGACACATAGAAGGCATCTCGCAACCAATAGCACCCCTCAACTTGGCCCCATCTCTGGTGGAGAAGTCCCACCCCGTCCACTGCGGCCACAAGCATCATGCGCTGGCCCTGTGGCAAGCGGAGGCGGGGGCTTGGTGGTCCCCCTGGCCACGTTGAGCCCTTCAAGGGTATTTCTGCCCACCCAGGAGAGAGATGGGGACAGCATGTGACATTGGCCCAAAGGTCAGCCCCTTCCCCATTGAGGAGTTCCCTTCCCTGGGTCACTCACACGAGGGACTCATCCCCACCCTGCTATCACCATCTCGCCCGCGGAGGAGGGTGGAAAAACAATCCAAGGGATTACAAAACACCCACGGTGCTGGAGATTCCCTGTGGGGCTTCCCCCTGTCCGGGCCAAGCTCTTCCCACACCCTGGCCACGTTCCAGCAGAGCCCACGATGTGGGGTTTGCTGTGCTCCCCACCTCCCTCCATCTGAGATGTTCCTCCTGCTCCTCCAAGCCCAGGCTGGGCTCAGCAGGCACCAGACTCTCCTCCCGGTCCCCGGAGCTGCTGCTTTTTCACCACCTCCAAGTTTCTGTGAGGGCTTTACAAGCATTTCCCCGAAAACACCACAGGCAGAGCCAAGGGTGGAGGTGCTTGGATGTCATTCTTTTTTTTTTTCCTTTCTGAGCCATGGGATTTAAGCAGAGCCACCTCTTCCTTGAAACCCCACCATCACTGCAGGGGGAGGGAAGCTGTAGACGGCCCTCGTGGGACCTTTTCTTTATGGAAAGGGTTGTCCAGGGCTGTCCCAGGCTGCCCAGGGAAGTGGTGGAGTCCCCGTGATCCCTGGAGGGGTTTCCAAGGCCCACGTGGAGATGTGGCGCTGAGGGACGTTTATTTTTTTGCTGGTGATACTAAACTGGGAGGAGTGGCTGATACATGGGAAGGCTGTGCTGCCATCCATCGAGAGCTGGAGAGACTGGAGAGCTGGGCAAAAGCAAACCTAATGAAGTTCAACAAGGACAAGTATAGAGTCCCACAACTGGGGAGGAACAACCCCATAGACCAGTACAGGTCAGGGGTAGACCCACTGGAAAGCAGCCCCTTGGAGAGGGACCTTGGTGTCCTGGTGGACAGTAAGTTCTCCATGGGACAGCAATGGGACCTTGTGGCCAGGAAGGACAATGGGCTCCTGGGGAGCATCAAGAAGAGTCAGGTCAAGGGAGGTTCTCCTGCCCCTCTACTCTGCACTAGTGAGACGTTTGAAGTGTTGTGTTCAGCTCTGGGCTCCCCAGTTCAAGAGGGACAGGGAAATACTGGAGAGAGTCCAAGGGAGGCTGTGAGGATGCTGAAGGGACTGGACCATCTCTCTGATGAGGAAAGGCTGAGAGCCCTGGGGCTGTTTGGCCTGGAGAAGAGAAGCCTGAGACAAGAGCTGATCAATGGGTACAAATCTCTGCAGGGTGGGGGGCAAGGAGAAGGGGCCAGGCTCTTGTCAGGGGTGCCCTGGGATAGGGTGAGGGGTAATGGTGGCAAAGGGAAACAGAAGAAATTCCACCTCAACATGAGGAGAAACTTCTTCCCTGTGAGAGTGGCAGAGCCTGGCCCAGGCTGCCCAGAGAGGCTGTGGAGTCTCCTTCTCTGGAGCCTTTCCAGCCCCCCTGGCTCTGTTCCTGTGTGGGCTGCCCTGGGTGCTCCTGCTCTGGCAGGGGGGTTGGACTGGGTGATCTCCAGAGGTCCCTTCCATCCCCTACCAGTCTATGATTCTATGACATGGTTTAGTGGAGCCCTGGCAGTGCTGGGTTAGTGGTTAGACTCTTCAAGGTCTCTTCCAACCTAACCAGTTCTATAGATTCTATGATTCTGTGGGTGGACAGCTGTGAGCACGGCCCTGGGGGCAAAGGCTGGCTGCTGGAGCAGGGAGGACTCTGCAGCTGCTTCTGAAGAAGAGGAAGAGCTGGGATGGATGGTCCAACCTAACCGGTGATGCCCTGCTCACCTCTGCACCTTCCACCTTCACAAGAGGAAGGGACTTGCGGGCAGATCAGCTGCGGTCGATGGCTGGGGGTCCCATGAGGTGGTGGGCACCAGAATCACGTACCTATCACGGCTAGGAACCCGTGGGATCTGATGCCACACGGGTTGTGTGCTTGGCTTCATGCCAAGCAGCAGTTGGCTTGCTTACCTTAGCTGTGGGAGGTCACACCCTGTTCCCGTTTGTAGCTTTGGGTGGTTTTTGGGTGGTTTTCTGGCACGTAGGTAGGATGCAGGAGCAAGGGTGCCATGACCTGAGCTTCATCTCTTGCTGAGGACAGAAAAGAGGTTCAATTTCCCTGTTTAGCCCAACTGTCATCCTGGCAGGAGGCAGTTTGGAAGTATGGTGCTTGGGAGCAGATGTGGATGAGGGCTGGGCAGGCTGCTCAGGAAGGAAAGCCTCATTTCTTCTTGGTTAAAACCTGCAAGGAACAAATCTCTCCTCCTGAGGACTTCCTGGGTATCTCCTCCCCAGGGCTGCGGGTGAGCATCCCCTCAGTGCCTCGGTTTCCTTGATCTGGAGCAGGGACTTCAGATGGGACCCCGGGAGGGTAGAAATGGGGAAGATGTGATGTGGGACTGAGCAGCTGGCCCCTTGCCGCAGGAAGCGCGCCTCGAGCGTGCAGCTGTGGTTTCAAGCTGGCAAGTGGTGCTTACTGGGGCTAGAGGGATAAAGAAGGAAGGAAAGGACCGAGAGCAGCAGCAGGATGATGGGGAAGGTTAGAAAAGGAAGTAAGTGAGCGTGGAGAAGCCAGCGTGGATGTAAGGGAGGGCACAGATGGGCATTGAGGTGATGGACCTGTCCCCCTGTGGTGCTGGCACCCCATGGCCAGGCTGCTTTTCTCCCCTCCTGTGCCATCCTAGACGTGATGGGTGCTGCTGGCTTCAGGAGAGAAGAGGAGGAGGGCAGCGGGTTAGTGGTCAGCACTGGAGGAAACGGGGCTGTAACCACTTCTTGCTCTGGCTTTAAAGGGAAATGCCTGGCAGCAGCAGCAGCAGTGGCGGGGTGATTCCCCCAGACTCCTGTCAGCTCCTTCCCTGGGTGGTGGGTGCTTCAGTGGGTGTCCAGCTTTGGTGTCCAGGCAGGTCTCCCCATGGAGCTTCATCTCTCTGGATGGTTTGCACGGGAGGGATATTCCCTCCGTGAGCAGCTAGCATGGATGCTTGCCCCAAATCCTGCCCCAAATCCTTTGGCACTCACTCCCCAGGGGTTGTTTTCTAGCAAGGAAATCAAACTTGGTTCTTGGGGTCCACCTTGAACTTCTTGCTTGTGGGCGATGAGTGTGCAGCAGCTGTGTCGAGTCCCGCTGTCAGAGGGTGTGGATTTAGGAAATCCAGACATTCCCGGTGGAAATCCCCCCCCGCCTGAGCTGACCTTCCCCAGCTGCAGGAGGAGGGGATGGTGCCAAGGTTGCTCTTCATCCCACACCTCTGCTCTGAGCTGGGTGACTCCTGGCCGGGGTAGCCCAGGAAGCTGGAGCGATTGCAGGGACATCCCACCCCCGGGATGCTGAGGCTGGGCAGCTGGGGGGGGGCTGCCTGCCCTCTCCTTCTGGTTCCCCAGCTGCACTCCATGCCTGTCCCAGTGCTACCTCATGCCAAGGCTCTGATGCTCGGTCCACGTCTAGGCCATCTGCACCTGCAGATGCCCTCCATCCATTTTGTAAGGTGTTTGGTATTGCTGGGTGTGCTCTTACCACTCATCCCAGTAAGTTCTGCTTGCTGGAGCAGCCAATTCCAGCTGCTTACCAGGTTGGCCACAGAGGTGGTCGCTGCCCCATCCCAGGGGAGGTTGGCCAGGGTTCTGAGCAACCTGCTCTAGTTGCAGATGTCCCTGCTCCCTGCAGATGGCTTGGGCTAGACCCTGAAGGGTCCCTTCCCACCCAAACCAGTCTATGATTCTATCCTTGGGAAGATGCTGAAGCCCTGCCCGCTCCCCATGAGCACCGGGCAGCTGGCACGGCGGGTCCTGGCCCGACCCATCCCTGCTCACTCTCTTGGGTGCTGCAGGCTGAGCCTCTTTGGCCATTTCTCCCCCCAGCAGGAGCGGGAAGCATTTCTACAGACCAGCTCTTGCTTCCCAGCTATCTCCGGACCTCATCCTGCTGCCAGCTGGCTTGGGGCCACCACCTCCTGCTGCTGGAGCAGCCTTTGCAGCTGGCTGCAGTGACTTGGGGCAGGGGGGGAGGAACGATGAGAGGAACCCCCCCCCCCAACCACAAGATGCTCTGCGAACAAGCCTACCTCAACATGTCAGAGCCAACTCGGGCACGTGGCTCGTGGCATCGAGTGCAGCCTGTGCCCGTGCTGCTGCTGCTGCTGCTGGGAGAAGCTTGGCAGGGTCGGGGGGAAGCTTTTCTTACGGGAATTTGGGCACCCAAGGCGCAGCAGCAGCTTCTTGGCAGTGAAAAGTAAATAAAGCTGCCGTCCCGGCTGCGGCCAGCGTCAGAAGCTGAGGATGCTGCCAGCTCTGCGGGGCTGTCTGCGCTGGGCTGGGTCTGGGGGGAGGGCTCGGGTGGGGGAATTGTCACATCTCTCACGTGGCATGTGAGAAACTGGGGCCTTTCTGCTTGCTGCTTGTGGCTGGGGATGGACCAGCCTTGGCCTTGGCTGTGGTTGGGATGCTGCGGGCATCGCCCCTGCTCTGCTCGCTGCTTTCCACCGGAGCTGGGGGTGTCTCAGCTCTTGGTGACCCCGACATCCTCTTCTGGCTTTGTCCTGGCAGTACCGTGCTTGGATCCGGCGCGACTATGGCAGGAACCCGTTGAAGGACCAGGAGGAGCTGCAGTGCTTGCTGGCCCGGCAGGAGCAGAGGCAGACGGAGCAGCAGCTGGGGAGCAGGGATCGCTCCTGGCTCCGTTCCCCAGCTCCCACCTACCCGCTCCCCTACCAGGCAGGTGGCACCGGCAGAGGCAGATGGATGAACAGATAAGCAGCCGGCTGCTCGCAGGCAGACGTTGGCCCTGGGGCTTGGAAAACTCAGTCTTCCCTTTGCCAAGTGCCTGCAGGGCTTCGTGTCTGGGGCAGCGAGCAGCCAGCGCTGGCCTTGGCTGTGGGCTTGAGGGTTGGCATGGGGGGGAAGGGGGGGTCAGGACTCACAGAGCCTCCCCTTGGCTGCCAGCTCTGTATGTTCCTTTGGGTGAGCCAGTTCATTAATGACAGTGTCTTGCTCTGTCCCATTCCCTAGTGGGCTGTGACCACTTTTCCATGACCCAGGGGGGCAGCGAGCCCCATCCCTCTCTCCAGCAGCACAATACCTGGATGCTCCTCTGTCAGGACACGGGAATGCCCAACACAGCCCTCAGAAAGCCAAGGTGGGATGAGATGGGGAGAGGCCACCTTGTCTTCTGCTTTGCAGATGAAGCCTGCAAGGCTGGCGTGAGGAGGCAGAGATGAACCCTGGGGTGTGGGGGTGCTGCTGAGCTTCAGCATCACCCCACGGAATGGGGAAAGGAGCTGGAGGCTCCTAGGGCTGCAGATGCCCCTGGCCATACTCGGGTTTTCCTGGTCCACCCTGTCCTTGGTAGAAGTCTGTCTGGCATTTTTGTTAACCCACCCTCCCCGGGGAGGGGGGAAATTCAGCAGGGCCAGAGGTTGCTCATCCCCACCACCTCCAGCCCTGGAGCTGGAATGGTTTTGGGTTTCCCCTGCCGCTCTGATTGCAAAAGAAACCAATTGCTCGATTGAACTGAGTCAACCCACAGACCCATTTAACTCTCTCCAGCTCCAACAACCCTTTTAATACAAAACACCATGATTGTGTCCTTTTTTTTCCTCCTAAGCTGCTACACCACCTTTCCAAAGCAGGACCTCGCTGCCTCCCTTTGCCAGGACTCCCCCCCATCTGCCCTGTAAGGGGGGGTCGCAACCCATCCCCACATCCCTCCTACATTTAAACCTTCAACTCTTCCATGCCAGCTTGGCCTGGCACTATAAATACCTTGCTCAGCTTCTCAGAGATGTCCGTTCTGCAATCCTTTCTGAGAAAAAAAAAAGAAGGAAAGGCACTTAAAATATTTCTAGGAATTCCATTAATGACAATTTCTGGGTACTTGGAATGTGACAGCTCCGGGGGTGACTCGCCCAGCTCCTAATAAAGAGGAGAGTGATTAAAACCAGCAGCGTGGCTGGTCTTGATCTGAGGTGTTACTGGTGAGAATGGAGGGATGGTCTGACCTGGCCCTGTTCTGCTACCGGGTCCTGTTTCCTATTTATCTTGATGAGAACCACCAGCAAAATTAAGTGTTGAAGACTCAATGCTTAACCCTAATGTATAAGATTCTGGGGGAGGGGGAAAAAAATTAAAGGGGATTTTCCCTGTGTTCTTAGGTCAAGAAAAGGGTCCCTTTGGCTGTTACTCTACAGGGAGGTACCTCGTGGTTGGTGCCTGCAGCACACGCTGCCCTGAGCAGTCAATGGGACCAAGGCCCACCAAAGCTGTTGATGGAGTGGGCTGAAGTCGAGCAAACTGGGTTGATACTGGGATTTAATGCGGTTGATGTCATTTTAGGAAGCAGAAAAATGGAACTTGCGCACCGGAAAAAAAAAAAAAAACAAAAAAAAAAAAAAAAAAAAGAGAAGAAAAGTTGGTTTCTGGTGTTAATAGGAAGTCATCGGGAGATCTGTGATAAGCAGAGATTAGATGTGCAGTAGGTGCCTAAAAGGAGGTTGGAGTCAGGTGGGGTCGGGCTCTTCTCCCAAGGAACAAGGGACAGGACAAGAGGAACTGGCATCAAGTTACCCCAGGGGAGGTTTAGGTTGGAGCTGAGGAACAATTTTTTCCCCTGGAGGGTTGTCCAGGGCTGTCCCAGGTTGCCCAGGGTAGCGGTGGAGTCCCCGTGATCCCTGGAGGGGTTTCCAAGCCCCACATGGAGTTGTGGCACTGAGGGACAGGGGTCAGTGGTGCCCTGGCAGTGCTGGGGGAACCGTTGGACTTGATGGTCTTGAAGGTCTCTTTCAACCAGAATGACTCTGCCAACCTCCATGGAGTGCTGTCCTCCATCACCTGCACCAGCCCGAATGGCCATGGCCCTTCCCATCCCACAACCGGTCCAACCAAGGAGCTGGTACCCCTGGAAAAATCCCCCTGATGTGAGGAATTACAAGGGATGCTCCCCATCAGCTACAGCATCACTCGTGCCTGGCATCATAGCAACAACCGCTGCCCAAAGAGCATCTCCTAAACCCCATTTCCCCCAAATTTGAGGCACGTCCCAGGTGAATATTTACATTTATTTTCACTCTGTCCCACAACAGCGGGACCAGGGGTGGCTTTAGGACTTTGGGGCACTGGAAAAGAAGCCCTGAAACAGGTAAAACCAGGATGACTTCCACTTTCTTTTTGCTACATTATGAAGAGCACTGCATGCTTTGCTGCACGGCTCTCCCGTGCTTTCAGAAAACCCAGTGCCTCTGGCGTGGGGAGAATCACTCCGCTCAAGTGTGAACGAGCTTCCCGGAGTGTTGCTCGCACACGAGAAATGCTTTGCAAGAAATTCCTGTCTCTGTTGCCAGACACAGGAAGGGTTCCCGGGGCATTTTGCTCCCTTTGGCACCGTGAGAGGCTGAAAAAAGCATTTTAAAGGGGTTATTATTATTTTATCTGTCTTGCGGGGATCCCCCTCACCCCAAGGAATTGAGATTTTGCCTTTCCAGGCTTTCCCGTGAAGTCCCAGAGACAGAAAAAAAAAGCCAGAGATGGTGGCATCACCTCACTGGCAGCAGGGTCACGATTCATCTCCAGCTCGTCGGGGTCCAGAGGGGACTTGATTAGACAAAACCCTTTTAAAATAGCCCAAATTTGGCAGCATTTTTATGAAAGAAAGACACAGGTTTGGGGTTTTTTTTCTCCTTGGGGGTCTCCGTCCGGCGCGGGGAGGCAGGACCAGTGGTGATTATTGTATCAGCCACACGGCTCCATGTGTTTCCCAGTTCCCTGTATCAGCCCCATGGGAGCGATGATGGTTTTCTTCCCAGAAATGTGTGTAATCCGGTAATCCCAGAACCCCCTCCCACCACCGCCAGTAGGGCTGCACATGAGTCCTTGTGCTCTGCTACGGCCAGTGGCTGGGCTGAACTGGGGCTACTGGGCACAGCCAGGGCACTGATCCCAGCCAGGGGACAGTGGGCACTGCTGGGGCAGCATGGGAGGGACCAGTCTGGGATGTGTGGCTGATCCAGGAGGGAACTGGGAACTCCAGAGGATGGACTGGGGTGGGGTTGGGGAAACTGGTTAAGGACTGGGGATGGACTGAATTGGTACTGGGGAGGGAGAGACTGGTCTGGAGCTGCGGATGGACTGGTCTGGGACAGGAGAGACCGATGTAGGAATGGGAAGACTGGTTGGTAATGGGGGATGGACTGATCTAGGATAGGGAACACTGACGCGGGTCTGCGGATGGACCAGTCTGGAATTGGGAAGACTGGTCTGCAACTGGAGAAACTGATTTGGGACTGAGGATCCGCCAACCTGGCACTGGGGCAACTGGAGAGGGATTGATGGGGTACTGGAGAGACTGGTGTGGGCCTTGGGAGATTGATCTGGGACTGGGGAGACTGTTTGGGAACTGTGGAGGGACTGATCTGGGGTTGAGGACACTGGTTAGGAACTGGGAAGGGACTGATCTGGGACTGGGGAAACTGGTCTAGGACTGGGGGGACTTATCTGGGAAGGCTGATCTGGGTCTGGGGAGGCTGGTCTGGAACTGGAGAAGGACTGATCTGGGAAGGCTGATCTGGGTCTGGGGAGACTGGTCTGGAACTGGGGAAGGAATGATCTGGGACTGGGGAGACTGGTCTGGAACTGGGGAAGGACTGATCTGGGACTGAGGAGACTGGTTAGGAACTGGAGAAGGACTGATCTGGCACTGGGGAAACTGGTCTAGGACTGGAGGGGTCTTATCTGGGGAGACTGTTTTGGCAATGGGGAGGGACCAGTCAGGGACTGGGGAAACTGGTCTAGTACTAGGGGGGTGCTATCTGGGAAGATT